>CM043123.1:0-448779 GCA_023701765.1 Hylyphantes graminicola
TTTATCATTTCAATTTAACTTTTCCAAAAAATATTATTAGAATATGTTTTTCGAGCAGAAAGGAATTATCAATAATGGAGGACCCGCATCTCAAAAATTAATAAGTATTGTAGATAAATTGTTTGCCAATTAAATTATCAACGTTTTAAAGTTAATAAAGCACTTTAGACAAGTTTTTGAATTCGGTTGTTTACAAGTTTTGAAATCTTATAATTATAGTAGTTTTTTCCTTCAATGGCTTTTCCTTGTTACAAAAACATTAATATTTCCTTTGCTTATTATTCTATAACACAGCCAATTATAGTTTGTATAATATCAGAACATACAAGAAGCTAGAAATTATGTTATTACAAATAAAGTGTCTGATTATAAAATATTTTTTTTTTCTCAAATAAATTAGAGTTCGCTTCTAGAGCAAGTAAAAATAACATCGGTCAATTTCTCTACATAATCCAATGATTTAGGGGGGGGGGGGGGGTGGGGATCTGAATAATTTACAGTCTACAAGTTCTTTACGGAAAAAGGCATAATTTCTGATAAATGTATCAAAACATTGTTTAATCATTAGTAAATGTATTGCGGCACTTTTGTAATCACAAACTTATACAGTGTAGGAAAACAAATGCAAAATATTTATTTTTTAAAATAAAGTGAGATATATTTTTAAAAATAATAACCAAATAAAAAAAATAACTACCCATCCAAAAAACAGTCAACTAAAAAACATGTTAACAACATCTCAATTCTAGAATAACATCATAAAACCAAAATATCTTTTAAGTATTTTTAGATTCAGCTTAGTAATATAAAGCAAAATTGTATTCGTAGGTACCTACACTGTATGCTAAATTTTTTACTCAGAGTAATATATTTAAAAATAAACTTATATATAGGGAGAGTCATGCAAGTAATTTTGTACAATTCAAGGAATAATTGGCGAAGTAGGTGCACTTGAGTAGGTGTTCCAACAAATCAGGTGTTAATTGGCCCTTTGGAGATGGAGGTTATGGAATGAGTTTTCACACAAATAAGCTCAACTATTTCTTCATCCTATGAAGAAAAAGCTTTTTTAAACACAACACATCAAAATTCTGAATAAAAATCCACAAAATTTTTAAAATGCTCTAAAGCGAAGCAATTAATTTACAATATGTATTGTTAGACCTTAAATTTTAATAGCCAATATATCAGGAGGAGGAATATTTCATATTTAGTGAAATGAAATAGTAAGTTTTGAATCAAAAAGTGCTTATTATATGGAAATATCAGCTCTAACTATACAGCTAAACAAGATTTAAAAAAAAAATTAAAGAATAATTAGGTACTAAAAACAGGTAACATTTGACATAAATTAAAAAGTAAACAATTTAATGAAATGTATCTAATGATTTTTATCTAATGATTTTTGGAAACTGTAAAATTATCCTGCCTAAAAAATTTATTATTTTGGGAGTAAAAATTCCTACAAATCTGGTGGTAACTGGTTCATTCATATATATTTAGAAGGGATCATTAGGGAGCACCTGAGTAGGCACCCAACACAACCATATTGCATGCATCTATCATATTTAATGTGCACTCCCTCTACACCGTTACATTCAAGGAACATTTTAAGCTGCACGGGCCGTTTATAGGTCATCAGTTAGGTTATTTGTTTAAAACATAGTTTTAAAAACTAACAACAATAATATTTTAACTCTACATATATCTTAACTTATTTAATAAAGTTACACGAAAAAAAGTGCAACTCATTTAATAGTTAATAATGTTTAATTATTTTAAATAAAAAATAATTACCGAAGACTAAAAAAAAACAGATGCTTTAGGTATGTTAAGCTACATATATCAATAATTTTCAATACAAAAATGACCAATCCTTCTTAAGTGATCGAGCATTTAGCGCTGATGAAAGAAAACTTACAAGAATATTTGAATAAATAAAATATTTAACGCACTTACCTATCAATATCCTTGGGAACATAAAATAATTTCATTAAATAAATAAAAAATATGTGTTTTGACGAGAAAAGAACGCAACAAAAATATTTTTCTCCAGGCCTCTCTCGAGTCGCAATTTTCTTCTTCTCCGCAATCCATTTCAAAAGTAGCGCGCAAGCGCGCATTCATTTATCCAAGTTTGAGCATAATTAGTACAAGTTGCGCGCGCACCTTGGAGTCGCGCGCAGTTTTAACCAGTGACGTGATCATTAGTTCGAAATTAATCCGCTGGATGGCTGGTGACGTCACTCTCTCAAAAAAAATTCCGATTGGACTGTCTGTTTACGATTATTGTCTGTGATAGGAGTCTTAAAAATGTGCAAAGAAGGTACTACAAAGCATAGTTTGATCCTTCATGTATTTTTTTAACTACTCAATATATAAGTAGAACTTTTTAATATGTAATTCTACAATATTTATTTAATATAAAACAAATTTAAATTCATGAAACTTTAGCCAAAACTAAAATAAATGATATTAAGCATAAAGCTATTTGGACACATTGTGATTAGGCTTGCGCGGCAAATTTTGAGGTCAAAATTGAAAAAATTACCAGGAAAATGACTTTATATTGTACAAATATGTGCAAACAAAGACTTATACCTAAATTCTCAGCTCAATTTTAATTAGAAATTATTTTAAGAACTTTTTTCTAAAAAAATTAATAAAAAATTTTAAATTTTGATTTAAAATTTTATTTTTAAGAAATTTCTTTATTCTAAAAAAAACTATACTTTGTAGTACCCTCTTTGCACATTTTTAAGACTCCTATGACCCCTAAATGAAATATGCACTTGCATGGCACTTATTTTTTTTGCTACACAAAATCTTCAAAAAAATCAAAAAAATTATTATTATCATAAAAAAATAACACAAATATTTTAGAATAATTTAAAACAAAATTTTTATTTATATCTGCAGTAGAACGTGAGATGTGTAGTTTTTTTTGTCATGACACCTGTGTTGGCCAACCACGTTTATAATCTTTGCTTCCTCGTAATATTAGATAGGAATAACATTATCGAATCCTTAGTTGTTCGGTCGGTTTGGAGCGCTTCAGTAAGGAAAGGGATAAACTTCAAAGCTGTTTATCTCCTTGATCGTGTTTTCGATGATTTTTTGACTTTAAATTGATATAACTCAAAATCTACTGCCCTTAGAGTGTCAACATTTTCCACTCATATTTTTCAAACATAAATCTTTAATTTGTCTTTAGGGATAAGTTGTAAATAGTTTGTTTTTTTATTTATTTGTTTTTATAAAAAAAAGTGAACCTGTGAAATTATTAAAAAAAAACTAAAAGAAAAATCGGTAAAGACAGTTTGTTAAATACATTTTTCTGTTTATGAAAATGCTAAATATTTGTTAGCCAATAAATAAGTTTTTGACTTATAACAAAAATAAGAGACATCATTTTTTGACACATTTTATTTTTTAAAAAAATAAATAATGATAATTTAAAACCTTTGACTATCTAAAAGTGTAAGTATAATTAGTATACATTTATGGAAAAAAATTATATTGATATCTGCAATATTAAAAAAAAAAGTTGAAAGTGTCCCATACCCCCTTAATCGAAATTGTATAGTGGTGTTTGGAATCGGTTCAGTTTGATCGGTGAAATGGTTGTTTGTGGTGCTTGGAATCGAAGAACACTTTAATGCCTTATTTTTTCTTCTCAAAAATATTCCACACAATTTTCTTTAAAAACTTACATTTTATTACGATGTATATATTTACATAAATTATCATACGATTATTTTTCAGAACAAAAAAAATTATATGTTTGACAAAACTGTATTTTTTAAAATTAATTCGTATCCTTTTTTGAAAATTATAACAAATGTTATTGATAGATTAAAAAACCACATCATAAAAGTAATATTGAAAGATCATTGAAAGTAAATATATTGAATATGCTTAAAAATATTAAATTTTTCGATAAGGGGACGTACATAAATTACGGCACGCTAAGGTTAGGTTAGGTTTGAATTATCGTCGCACTAGAGCTACACGAGGGCTATTGGCAACGGGCGTCGTATTTTAGAACCACAGTCAAGTGACGAGCCAACACCTGAATAGCGGCACGCTCAGAGGGGGAGAGAAGAGTATGCGCCAACATGAGGATCGAGACGTAACGATGAAAAAAATTAAAATCTTTTTTTTTTATAAGAGGCACTATTATAGTTGTGTAGTGTTTTTCTGAAGAAGACGAGCCGAAACTTGTATAATTTGTACAGCAACAAATAAACTATTTGCGCCAATAACGTGGTTTCTTTAGTGAATCCTCTCATGCTTGTTTCAAACTCAAAATGGAAGACACTTTAGAATAAAGTCCCATTACTAAATATCTGCGATTTTTATCGAGCATTTATAGTAAAATTGAAACAACCAATAAAATCACGATGGACAAAAATGAAAACTGGAAACTTATATAATCTAAAACAACCAAATTGCAATTTTCTTTGAAAATAATTCGGCAATCTGGATTTGAAGGATGCTACCTCGAATAATTAGCTATCTTCTAGGAGTTAGGGAAAATTTAATCTAATTGAAACTAATAAGGTTTAATGCTGTTGTTGTGATCATGGATATCCTATGGAAGAATGTTACCAGAGCGTCCGGAGAGGATGGACATCTTTTTACACAAATTAAGACCAACATGTAGACAATTAACATTGTATTGAACGCTGAGTACGATGTCGCCCTTAGCGGTTGCGTTGGGTGCCTATTCAAGTGATGGCTCGTCACCTGACTGTGGTTCCAAAATACGATGAACGTTCTCCAATAGCCCTCGTGTAGCTCTAGTGCGACGATAATTCAAACCTTACCTAACCTAACATTGTATTGACAAGTCAATCATCCATGCGCTTACCAACCGGGATTCGAACGCGGAAACTACTGGTTGGGATTTATACGGAATATTCGGTATGCCGAGTATGCAGCAATAAAGGTTTAATAAATTACAGGAATAAGAAAATGATGCACATAAAGAAGACAGAACAGATCAGTCGGTTAAGGCATTTTCTTTTGCCTTAAATGTGAAAGGTCCCAGGTTCGGTCCGGGCATCGCCAAATCAACCGCCGACCTATAAATCGTCCGTGAAGAAAAATGTCCGACGAATAATACCCCTTGCATTGGGAATGCACGCTAAATATTCTTATTAGTCCCAACACTGCGTACGATGGCTCCTTGAACAGTTGCATTGGGTGCATACCCTGATGTCGACTCGTTACTTGACCGCGGTTGTAAACTACGACGCCCGTCGCCAATAGCCATCATATAGCTCTAGTGCGAAGATATTTAAAACTAACTTTACTAAACTATATTAGAGGGGCTGGGGAGCCCAGTCGGTTGAGCACACGCTTAGCATACGGAAGGTCCCAGGTTCGGGTCCGGGCATCGCCAAAAAGTAGCTGCCGACCGATAAACGGCCCGTGCAGCAAAAAATGTCCGACGAATAATACCCCGTGTAAGGGAGTGCACGTTAAATATCCTTCAAAGTCCTAACGCTGCGTACGATGTCGCCCTTAACGGTTGCGTTGGGTGCCTACTCAGGTGCTGGCTCGTCATCTGACTGTGGTTCTAAAATACGACGCCCGTCGCCAATAGCACTCGTGTAGCTCTAGTGCGACGATCATTCAAACCTAAAACTAAACTATATTAGAACACAACAAGACCTCGCATTGAGAGTGGAGCCGAATCATTAATTAAAATCGCGGAAGCTCAAAAATGAAAAAATGAAAAAAGTTACCTAATATAAAACAGGCCAATACTGCTACCTAACGCCAAAACAGATTTAAAACGTTATGCAAAAATCCTTTTTGAAAGAAATGGTAAATTATACAACAAAAACTTCAAGAAGTACATGTTTTTCGGATTTTAACTTAAATTAATATTTCAACAAAAATATACAAGTCAAAATTTGTGCAATTGTTCACACTTTGTAATGCCTTTTTCTGAACTTCAAGTCCCCAAAGCATATTTCAAACTCTTTCAAATAAATCATTTGGAAGAAATTAAAAAAGATTTTTTTTTTTACTAATTAAGAATTAGAATCCAATAGAATGAATCAATGCCACTTAATTTTTTTAAAAAAACTTTTAAACTGGACGCTATAGTAAAAAATCCATTTGTATTTTCGAAATCGGCGTCCAAAAACACACAATGAATTGAAACTTTAGCTTACGGAGCAGAAGTTAAAATTCGCAGACTCTTGAAATTGAACTACACGTACCTTATCTTATCTGAGTTTCAGCATCTTTAACTAAAAGGGGAGGAGCTAACTTTAGGGGGAGGAGCTTAATTTCTACTCCTAGGGGGCGCTACTTCCTGGATAAGACTGGATATTGAAAATTTCATAATTTCACTGCCACTTTTCTACCCTAAAAATGCAAATAATTGCGAACTTTTTTTTTCAATGCGAAGGAAATTTAAAGTTCTACGTCTCTATCTTTTCAGTTTTTCAAATTTCGAACTAGTTCATATTGTAAAATGATTTATTAATAATCAAAAAATTATTTTAACCAATTTCAAAAAAGTGAAAAGATAGAGACCGGCAAATCAACTGCATGTATCATATAAAAAAACCGTTTGTAAAAATATTCAATACAGCCAGAGAAATGTGGCAGACTTTTTATTTTTTCCCCATAGGATTAACATTGAGAGAAGCCTTCGCTTGAGAAGCCGATTCTCGGTACTATTCCCCCTTAAGGGAGTCTGAAAAATGTGCAAAGAAGGTACTACAAAGTATAGTTTGATCTTTCATGTCATTTTTTAACTACTCTATATATAAGTATAATTTTTTTATATGTAATTCAACAAGATTTATTTAATACAAAACAAATTTTAAAATTTATGAAACTTTAGCCAAAACTAAAATAAATAATATTAAACGTAAAGCTATTTTAACACATTGGGATTAGTCTTGCGCGGCAAATTTTGAGGTCAAAATTGAAAAAATGACCAAGAAAATAACTTTATATTGTACAAATATGTACAAAAAAAGACTTATACCTAAATTCTCAGCTCAATTTTAATTAGAAATTATTTTTTAAAAAAATTAAAATCAAAGTTTAAAAATTTTTATTAATTTTTTTAGAAAAAAGTTCTTAAAATAATTTCTAATTAGAATTGAGCTGAGAATTTAGGTAAAGTCTTTGTACACTTTTGAACAATATAAAACCATCTTCATGATTCAAGACATCACATCGCGACTTAAAAATCCCGTGACGTCATATAAGACACCATTGATGACTGAAAAGAACAGAAAACGACCAGTTTAAGACGTTTTCAGATTCAGACGCGAAGTCATTTCACACGCGATCCTACTTTATTTTTAAGACATAAAAAAGTGTCTTAAGGGGTCATAGGAGTCTTAAAAATGTGCAAAGAAGGTACAGCTGTGGAAATAAAAAAGTACCCACTTGAGGTTATTTCATCCGTTAGTCACCCTATAGAATCGAACCTTTTTGAGATTGTGTACAATTAACATTCTGAGTTAATTGTACGATACAAAATTTGCATAAGGGTCCGTCTTCATATTAAAAATATTACGATCTTTGAAATTTCCAATAGCAACACCCATTTTTAATAACTTAGAAATGTAAAGCACTCTTGAAAACCCTTAAATCTAAGTTTTTGTTACATTTGGATGAATATTTGACGAGTTATTCAATCGAATCACTTGTGGACCTTTTGGGGACCATCTCTAAAATGACAAGCAAGCATGCATGCAAAGCCGTCTTTATTTATCAATTACACACGTAATCTTATACACAGTCCCCTAAAGGGTAATTAAAAAGTATTTTGTGATTTACTCAGCAAATTATGAATAAAATTTTTTAAAAATTGGGATTTCGCTTAAACTTCTTGTCTTAAATTTATTTCTTTAAAAATATTAAGGGGTTTCCATTCATATATTTAAAAAAAATTAATATTATAATTATTTAAAAACATAAAAATTGTTTTAAATACCCCAATATTGAATGCATTTTGTTTGGGTTACTATAATTTCTTTTCAGTAAAAAATTCGTTTCATTATCTTAATTATTTATAGATTGGGATAGTTTTTTATGTGCAACTCCTTTAACATTATGGGACCTAAACTTTGCACGTCTCTAACTCCTTTAATAATGATTAAAAACTAACAAAATTTGGCATTTCGTATTAACATAGGTCAGAGATTTGAAATATGGATTCAAAAAGGGGTGTTGCCATTGGAAATTTTAAAGTTAGTAGCATTTTTAATATGAAGATGGCCCCTTATGCAAATTTTATGTCGTGCAATTAACTCAGAATGTTAATTGTTCACAATGTCAAAAAGGTCCGATTCTATAGGGTGACTAACGGATGAAATAACCTCAAGTGGGTACTTTTTTATTTCCACAGCTGTACAGCTGCGGAAATAAAAAAAGTACCACTAGTGATTATTTCAGCTGTTAAGTCACCCTATAGAATCGGACCTTTTTGACATTGTGAACAATTAACATTCTGAGTTAATTGCAAGACACAAAATTTGCTAAAGGGTCCGTCTTCATATTAAAAATGTTACTAACTTTAAAATTTCCAATGGCAACACCCCTTTTTGATATCATATTTCTAATCTGTGACATATTTTAATACGAAACGCCAAATTTTGTTAGTTTTTATGCATTATTGGGGGAGTTAGAGACTTGCAAAGTTTAGGTGCCATAATGTTAAATGAGTTGCACATAAAAAACTATCCCAATCTATAAATAATTAAGATAATTAAACGAATTTTTTACTGAAAAGAAATTATAACAACCCAAACAAAATGCATTCAATATTGGGGTATTTAAAACAATTTTTATATTTTAAAATAATTATTATATTAATTTTAAAAAAAAAATATGAATGAAAACCCCTAAATATTTTTGCAGTAATAAATTTAAGACAGGAAGTTTAAGCGAAATCCCAATTTCTAAAAAATTTTATTCATAATTTTTTGAGTAAATCACAAAATACTTTTCAATTACCCTTTAGGGAACTGTGTATAAGATTACAAGTGTAATTGATAAATAAACACGGCCTTGCATGCATGCTTGCTTGTCATTTTAGAGATGGTCCTTAAAAGGTCCACAAGTGATTCGATTGAATAACTCGTCAAATATTCATCCAAATGTAACAAAAACTTAGATTTAAGGGTTTTCGAGAGTGCTTAGCATTTCTAAGTTATTAAAATTGGGTGTTGCCATTGGAAATTTCAAATTTAGAAGCATTTTTAATATGAAGACGCTCCCTTATGCAAATTTTGTATCATGCGGTTAACTCAGAATGTTAATTGTTCACTATCTCAAAAGGTCCGATTCTATAGGGTGACTAACGGCTGAAATAATCACCAGTGGTACTTTTTTTTATTTCCGCAGCTGTACTACAAAGTATAGTTCGATCTTTCATGTCATTTTTTAACTACTCTATATATAAGTATAATTTTTTTTACATGTAATTCTAATTTTATATAAAAAAAATCTGTAACCACACAGCAAATCAAAACGTCTTAAATTCAGACAAAAAAGTGTCTTAAACGAATCGCACAATATCCAGACCCTAAATCGCGTCTGAAATTTTAAGACACTTGATGATGTCTAAAATAGTTAAGTTTCAGACGCTTGTTGCAACTTATATGGAGCTTCTTTTCAGACACTTCTGAAGTCTGAACTATCCAACTATCGCCAATTGTTTACGAAACCGCCAAAATCGGTTTTTGAATGACAATTGAGACTTGAACATGAAAGAAAGTCAGTTTCAATTTAAATTTACAACAAAACACACTGAATAGGTGTTCTTAAGAGGATTTCTAATCAAATACAGTTTTAGTCATTAAAATTGATATATTTATTTTTAGAACTAAAATTTTATTTGACTAGAAATCCTCTTAATAATAGCTATTCTGTGTGTTTTGTCGTAAATTTAAATTAAAAATAACTTTCTTTCATGTTCTAGTCTCAATTGCCTGCCAAAAACAAATTTTTGACGGTTTTTGAAAGCAATTGGCAATACTTGGATAGTTCAGACAGCAATATTTAGAAAACCACTTCATATATGAAATTGTAAAACACTGAACCACTGAAGCGTGATTATGGAAGAAATTATTTTAAAAGGCAACAATTTGTTAAATAATAAATTGAAGTAATTTAGCTTATAATTGTCTTTTCTTATTAAAAAAATTTGAAAGAAAAGCACCAAGTTACAAAATTGTAATGCATCATCAAACAAAAAAATAACTTTAGATTTCAATGTAAAACACTCTTGATTAATAACCAAAATTTAAGAACCCAATTATGTCGTAAGAATAATACTTTTAACTATAATTAAGTAGAAATTATAAAATTTTCCTAGCTGTTTTTCTTTAACAACTAATAACTAAATAATTTTATAATTAATGTATCGGTTGAATGAAGAAACCAAAGCTATTTATAGAAAATATTTTTAACACAAAAAAAGTATTACAAGACATACACTTACCTTAGTTTTTTAACATAATAATCCAAAAAAATTTTCAAACAAAAAATATATGTAGTTTCACTATTTCTAACATACATTAAATGACTAACGCCAAATGGAAAATGTTTTTTTTTTAAATAATTTATAAGCTGGTTGGTTGTGCAAAGGTCATTGTGTTAGAGCTGTATAATGGGTGTGTTTGAAAATATATCTATTTTCTCGCCTAATTATTTCCCAAAACGTGCCAAAAGAGTTAAAAGGTTTTATGTACTTATGAGGGAATTGTGATGACTTGTATGAGTGCATTTTACACAGTAATTTTGATATTGGAATTTTAAAGCAATGAAACGGGATTTCATACTTGAAAACGAGCGGGAAGAATAACTTAAGTTAATGAACATAAAACAGGTTATATGGTACACATACTTGGATCGATTTGATATTTTTTTAATGCGTGCGAAGTACGGGTATAAATTTGCTAGTACTTTAATAAAAAAATTGGTGGTCTTTTCTACAAGTGAATGATATGAGATTTACATTTAAAATTAGAAAATATATATAGTCCCTATCTGGCGGAAAGTAATCTTGTTCTTAGTTTTAACTGTTATCTTATTGCCTGTAACTGTGATGTATGTTCTTATCTGACAGTCCAACATATTTAATGTATTTAACAGGGGTCCGTACTACACAGCGAATCGTTCTGTCTTAAAACAAGACAAAAAAGTGTCTTAAACGTGATTTTAAACCCATTAAGAGTCTTAAATGCTAACCATCTTCATGATTCAAGACATCACAACGCGACTTAAAAATCCCGTGACGTCATATAAGACACCATTGATGACTGAAAAGAACAGAAAAAGACCAGTTTAAGACGTTTTCAGTTTCAGACGCGAAGTCATTTCACACGCGATCCTACTTTATTTTTAAGACATGAAAAAGTGTCTTAAGGGAGTCTGAAAAATGTGCAAAGAAGGTACAGCTGTGGAAATAAAAAAGTACCCACTTGAGGTTATTTCATCCATTAGTCATCCTATAGAATCGGACCTTTTTGAGAGTGTGTACAATTAACATTCTGAGTTAATTGCACGATACAAAATTTGCATAAGGGGCTGTTTCCATATTGAAAATATTACGATCTTTGAAATTTCCAATAGCAACACCCAATTTTAATAACTTCGAAATGTTAAGCACTCTTGAAAACCCTAAAATCTAAGTTTTTGTTACATTTTAATGAATATTTGACGAGTTATTCAATCGAATCACTTGTGGACCTTTTGGGGACCAACTCTAAAATGGCAAGCAAGCATGCATGCAAAGCCGTCTTTATTTATCAATTACACACGGAATCTTATACACAGTCCCCTAAAGGGTAATTAAAAAGTATTTTGTGATTTACTCATTAAATTATGAATAAAAAAATTTTAAAATTGGGATTTCGCTTAAACTTAATGTCTTAAATTTATTTCTTTAAAAATATTAAGGGGTTTCTATTCATATTTTTTTAAAAAATCAATATAATAATTATTTAAAAATATAAAAATTGTTTTAAATACCCCAATATTGAATGCATTTTGTTTGGGTTATTATAATTTCTTTTCAGTAAAAAATTCGTTTCATTATCTTAATTATTTATAGATCGGGATAGTTTTTTATGTGCAACTCATTTAACATTATGGGACCTAAACTTTGCACGTTTCTAACTCCTCTAATAATGCTTAAAAACTAACAAAATTTGGCATTTCGTATTAACATAGGTCAGAGATTTGAAATATGGTTTCAAAAAGGGGTGTTGCTATTGGAAATTTTAAAGTTAGTAACATTTTTAATATGAAGAAGGCCCCTTATGCAAATTTTGTGTCATGCAATTAACTCAGAATGTTAATTGTTCACAATATCAAAAAGGTCCGATTCTTTAGGATGAATAGCGGAGGAAATAACCTCAAGTGGGTACTTTTTTATTTCCACAGCTGTACTACAAAGTATAGTTTGATCTTTCATGTCATTTTTTAACTACCCGATATATAAGTATAATTTTTTTATATGTAATTCTACAAGATTTATTTAATACAAAACAAATTTTAAAATTTATGAAACTTTAGCCAAAACTAAAATAAATAATATTAAACGTAAAGCTATTTTAACACATTGGGATTAGTCTTGCACGGCAAATTTTGAGGTCAAAATTGAAAAAATGACCAAAAAAGTGACTTTATATTGTACAAATATGTACAAAAAAAGACTTATACCTAAATTCTCAGCTCAATTTTAATTAGAAATTATTTTTAAAAAAAATTAAAATCAAAGTTTAAAAATTTTTATTAATTTTTTTTAGAAAAAAGTTCTTAAAATAATTTCTAATTAGAATTGAGCTGAGAATTTAGGTATAAGTCTTTGTTTGCACATATTTGAACAATATAAAGTCATTTTCTTGGTCATTTTTTCAATTTTGACCTCAAAATCGCTAAACTAATCGCAATGTGTTCAAATAGCTTTACGTTTAATACTATTTATTTTAGTTTTGGCTAAAGTTTCATAAATTTTAAAATTTGTTTTGTATTAAATAAATCTTGTAGAATTACATATAAAAAAATTATACTTATACATAGATTGAGTAGTTAAAAAATGACATGAAAGATCAAACTATGCTTCGTAGTACCTTCTTTGCACATTTTTAAGACTCCTATGACCCCTTAACGAAACTTCTAAAAATCCGCAATTGTTAGGCTTAACATAAAAATCCATAGTACGTACAAGCAGCTTGAATATTAAAGTTTTCATTTCCGAGAGATAAATTCCTTAGTTCTAAAAGCAGAACTGATTGCCTTTATTAAAATATGTAAATATTATAAGATACTACGAAATTATAGCTATTGTTTACATTGCTACTGCTATTCAGCTATAGTGCCTAAAATACATGAGAGAATATTTTAGAGAGTGTTCAATTAAGACCCCAAAGTGTCTGAACACTCAATTCTGACATCATTTGTGCTGAAATTGAGACACTGCTTTTTGCAGTGTATGAGAACTTCCTTTCTCAGTAACAAAATTATAAATTAACTAGCTTTTTTGCCCCTCTATTCGGGCTCTGTAGTGAGCCAAGGCTGCCGATGGCAGCTCAGTACGAGTCGTTCATCTACCCTACCATAAAACTCTTTCGTTTTTATTCGAGACTTGGATCGAGCATCGATTTTAAATTTTGTCACTGCTGAAGCTGTAATGTTTTTATTTTTAGGTTCCTACACTACGTTTACTCGTTGGGAAAACCCTGCATTTTTTTTCAACCTCTCACTTTAGTTACGCAATTTGAAAATACCGTTTTTGGGTACAACAGCTTACCAATACCTGATTGCAGAAAATTTGAACCGTGTTTTAGAACTCTTGTTTCTAACAGTGTAGATTAAAGTTACACATATCTAAAATGCACGGAATATATCTATACAATTGGGAGTCACCCAAAGTTACCATTATAGATGTTCCCTTTAGCATAAAACTTTAAATTCAACAAAAGATAACCAACACATGAAAATACGGAAATTATTTTATATCCTCCAGAAAAAGAAGCGATAAAACAAATTTGAAACCATTTATTTACTCTTGATACTTTTCTATTTAAAAACTTTTTGGAATGCATCTCGCCATTCTCAGTGACCCGTGCATCGCCACTCTGCCTAATGCGATTAAGATTACCGACAGTGGCAAGAAAGATGAGGTTTGAAGGCAGAAAAATGGGAAATCTTGATTAAAAAAAGTGATTTGGGGGGAATAATCCAAACAGTTTTAAGCAGTGGTTTGAAAAACCGTCACCCTAAGTTAGATTAAATGAAAGTAGCACAAGAGATGGGGATTTTGGGTCGGACCGCTGTCATGCGAAGACACCTAATCAAAACTCATGAAACTTCGTAGCGACATCGAACCTGAAAGGACGGATTTGACGAACAAAATATCTTTCTATCAAAGTATTCGTTGTGCAATTTCGTATTGCATTATTTGCTTACGTCGGAAACGAGTATAAATCGGCGAAAGAAACAAATATTTGAACAGTACTGCTGGATTACTAGGTCAAAAAACCGACTTTTTACTGACTCGGCAACTTGTTGACTTTTATCCCGAGGTGTGTAAATAAACCATTTTAAGGGAACTATAGTTTTGATAACAATAAATTTATTGTAGTATAGAATCAACAAGGCAGAATAAATTCTACATTTAAACTTGTTTTTGATATTTTAGTTTTGTGGTATGTAGTGCTTTACAAATGTTATGTAAGTTGTAAAATTATTTATATACTTCTTTTATTAAAGAGACATACTTTAATACATTTTTATACACTTACTTTACTGTAACGACTAAGGGGTCATAGGAGTCTTTAAAATGTGCAAAGAAGGTACTAAAAAAATTTAAAATCAAAATTTAAAAAAAATTTATTAATTTTTTTCGAAAAAAGTGCCTTAAATAATTTCTAATTAAAATTGAGCTGAGAATTTAGGTATAATAAGTCCTAGTTTGTACATATTTGTACAATATAAAGTCATTTTCTTGGTCATTTTTTTCAATTTTGACCTCAAAATTTGCCGCGCAAGCCTAATCCCAATGTGTTCAAATAGCTTTATGTTTAATATCATTTATTTTAGTTTTGGCTAAAGTTTCATAAAGTTTAAAATTAGTTTTATATTAAATAAATCTTATAGAATTACATAAAAAATATACTTAGATATTGAGTAGTTAAAAAGTTACATGAAAGATCAAACTATATTTTGTAGTACCTTCTTTGCACATTTTTAACACTCCTATGACCCCTTAAAGTGACCTAAACGTGACAGAAAAATTTCAGTTACAGTTTTATCTAATGAAATGGTGAGCATCTTTTCTCTTGTAAAAATGTGCAGAAAGTTGGCTCTTAGGGTAGCTGCTTTTGATTCTTAGACAACACTATTTTTAATCGGGAATTTAATTATTATTTTAATAAAAACATGGTAATTTTCAATGAAAAAGGTGTTTTTATTCATAAATTGGTTTTTAGCTACTAAGCTTTAAAAGCTTTTAAGTGGATTGGAAATTTAATGTAAAGGTAGATAGTATTATTGTGTGAATACCCAGAAAAGAACTTTTTTCTGTCCCTACCAGTTTTAAAAGTAATATAAGTTTTTAATAGCAAGGTAACTTAGGGAAAAATGAGAATACAGTTTATGATGTATAGGACAGAAAGAATTACACAAGATTTCATATTGTATGATAGTTTTTTTAGTCCGCATAGCGTAATATGCCATGTCCATGGTGTGTCACAGCGCCACGTTCTTGGAGTTTGGAAGTTTATATCTAATTTATAAGATGCTAGCTTTATGAACCCGGCGTTGCGCGGGTGCAACCTTAATAAGTTATTTTTCATGTAGGGTAAGGTGGGGTAAGTGGGCCACCTTTTTGGCATAATTCGACTGAAAGATTGTGTGAGACGATGAGAGCTATGTCTATTTGGGAACACAGGAACTGAGAATACAGGAACACACGAACTCTTGGCAAACGTAAGGTTTATTAATTTAAAACAACTTCATTTTAAAATCAACACGAAGGTAACGAAAAAGGTTAAAAAGTAACACAAAATTAAAAACTCAACAGTTCAACGGCAACTTAATTCATGTTCTTACCTCTGGAAACCTCACTCATCCTTTCAGCAAAAAACGGAAACGCCTCCTTGTTGTTGTCGCAGGCAAGAAGATTTCCAGATGAATGTTCAGGAAAAGGCAGACAGTAGGTTGACTACGGTACTCGCACTCGAGCTACCTTCGCTCGCAGTACCACTGCATGCACCATCTGAGCTGCGGCACCGAACATTCCGCCCACCTTGAAGTGTCAACTTCAACTAACTCCAAGGTTTCATACTTGATCTTCCTGAAAAAGCAGCACTAGTTTGGCGATCGGTCGCTTCGTCAATCCTCCTTCGGTCTTCAATAGCACCACTCTCACCACTCCATCAGCTCCCGGGAAAAGCTGCATCACTCGTCCCAGCTTCCATTTCAGTGGTGGCAGCCTATCATCTTTAATAATAACAAGATCGTTTTCCGATATGTTTTCTCTTCTTCGCAACCACTTGGGTCTTTGTTGCATTCTTGACAAATATTCACTCTGCCAGCGACACCAAAAATTTTGTTGGATCTTCTGCAACAATTGCCACCTACTAAGAGTATTGCTAGGCTTTTCGCTGACATCTGGGTCTGGAATGCTCGTCAAGGGTCCTCCAACCAAGAAGTGTCCGGGAGTTAGGGCTTCTAGGTCGTTAGGATCAGTTGAAATTGGCGTGAGCGGTCTTGAGTTTAGGCAAGCTTCTATCTGGGTTAGTAAGGTGTACATTTCTTCAAATGTTAACACCGTATCTCCAATTACCCGCTTCAGATGGGACTTAACACTTTTAATGCCAGCCTCCCACAATCCACCCATGTGTGGAGCTCCTGGAGGATTGAAGTGCCAGGTAATTTCTTGATCTGAAAGATAGTTTGACACTTGCCCGTTCTTTAATGGCCATGAATATAGCTCAGCAATTTCTCCCAGCTTTTTTGCCGCACCAACAAAGTTCGTTCCACAATCACTGTAGATATCTGTACATCGGCCACGTCTAGAAATGAAGCGTCGCAATGCAGCGATAAAGGCTTCCGATGTAAGGTCACTGACTAACTCAATATGTACAGCTCGCGTCGAGAAGCAGATGAATAAGGCGACGTAACCCTTAAATGTTGTTCTTCCGCGACCCTTAGATGCTCGTAAGAAAAAGGGACCGCAGTAGTCGATTCCACAAACTTGAAATGGTCTCGCTGGATTTACCCTGGTGGCAGGTAGATCTCCCATCAATTGTTGACCAACTTTAGCCTGATGGCGGCAGCAGACAACGCATCTTCTGACATGTTTTCGAATTGCATCTCGAGCTGACAGAATCCAAAACTCCGTATGCAGCACAGCCAGCATCAGTTGTGGTCCTGCATGTAGATGACTGAGGTGCACCTGGGCAAGGAGTAGAGATGTTAGTCTGTGATCCTTTGGCAGCAAAACTGGATGCTTTTGACGAGTTGGAATCCTGGCATGACGCAATCTGCCGCCCACCCTGATCACTCCCTCAGGATCCAGAAATGGATTCAATGACACAATGCGGCTGGTTGTCTTCAAACACTTTCCTTTCTTCAGAGCTTCGATTTCTTCAAGAAAGGCTTCTTCCTGCGCAGTCTTTATCCATATAGACATTGCTTCTTTCAACTCACCAGAGTTCAGACTGCCCGCTCTTCTATCCGAACTCTTGACTTTACAATTGTAGATGAATCTTTTACAGTAGGCTGTAATTCTCTTCAATCTGAAAAGGCTTGAATACTTGGACAATAGATCTGTTTCCTGAATGGAAGAGTCTTGTACCTGAGAAGTATGAGACTTCAGGGCTTGCTTTTCTTCGAAAAGAACATCTTGGGGATCTTCTAAGATGACCTCGTTCATCTGTGGACTCTCCAACACTACCTGACCGGGACCGGTCCACCATAGGCCATGGTTCAGCAGCTCTCTTGGCAAAATGCCTCTCGAGGCACAGTCCGCTGGATTATCTTCACTGCAGATGTGTCTCCAAACAGCCTGTGGGAGCATCGTCTGTATCTTGCTGACTCGATTTGCTACGAATGTCTTCCACCGATACGGTTCAGACTTCAGCCAGGCGAGGACAATGGTGGAATCCGTCCAGCATGTGATCTTCTCAAAAGTTATGGATAATGCCTTGACCACTGCACTCAACGTCTGCACGAGAAGTAGAGCACCACATAACTCTAACCGTGGTATTGATATCGACTTCAATGGGGAAACCTTGGTCTTTGCTATTAGTAACTGGGTCTCCACTTGCCCAGTGCCATCCTTTGAATGCAGATACACAGCACAGGCAAATGCTTTCTCTGACGCATCACAGAATCCGTGTAGTTGGTAACTGACTGCACTCTCTGTAATGGCACATCTCTTTATCCGAAGATGTTCCAGGAGCGGCAGAGCTTGACGGTAAGTTCTCCATTCCTCCACAATGTCGTCTGGTAGATGATCATCCCAGTTGACGTCAAGTTTCCACAATTTCTGCATCAGGATCTTGCCGACTATGATAACTGGTGACACTAAACCCAAGGGGGCGAATATCTTCGAAATGTCCGATAGCAGACGTCTTTTCGTGAGCATCTGGTCCTCAAGAAGTGTCGTGACTTGAAATGAGAACGTATCCGTGGCTGGATACCACTGAAGACCCAAGGCCTTCACTGAAGTGTCGGTGTCCATGCTCAACGACAGCTCTTGTTGCTTTTTATCTGGCGGAATTTTCTCCAAAAGCAGCTTGCTGCTTGAAGACCATTTGCAGATCTTGAACCCTCCACGTTCCAGCATCAAGGTGAGGTCTCTCTGCAATCTAACTGCCTCTTCTACTGTGTCACTGCCTGAGAGCAGATCATCAACATAAAAGTCCTTGACCTCAATCTTGGCTGCTTCTGGGAAACTTCCTCGCTCATCTTCAGCCAGCTGAAGAAGGCATCTAGTTGCCAAGTAGGGAGCAGAGGCAGTTCCGTACGTCACGGTAGTTAGGCGATAGTCTCGTACTGGCTCATCAGGAACTGGCCTCCATACGATCCTCTGGAACTCCAAGTCGTCCCTATGCACTCTAACTTGGCGGTACATCTTTTTGATGTCAGCTGTCATCGCCACTTGGTGAGTCCTAAACCTCAACAGGATCGGTAGAATTTCTTCTTGGACAACTGGTCCCACGAGTAGTTTGTCGTTTAGAGATATTCCTGAAGTGGTCTTGGCTGAAGCATCGAACACGACTCGAAACTTTGTTGCTGACCGCAATTGTTTGGCGACAGCGTGGTGAGGAATGTAGTACGATTCCTCGACTGGAATCGGCATTTCTTGTGGTGGGATCTCTTCCATGTGACCCAGCTTGATGTATTCAGCCATAAAGTCGCGATAACTTACTGTTGCTTGAACATCATGCTTGAACCTTCTTTCGATTTGAAGTAGCCTCTTCACGGCTATGTCCCTTGATGACCCCAGTGGCCTCGAAGTCTGGTCAAATGGCAGTCGAACGATGTAGCGTCCACTGTCATCACGCGATGTAGTCTCTTGAAAGTGCTTTTCGCAGGTTTCTTCCTTGGCTGTTAGACGACTCTGAACAGCAGGAAGGTCCTCCAGTTCCCAGAATTTACGCACGATATCATCAATGGCACAATGTACTTGCACTACTCGCTTGGTTACTGGTTCCGGAAACTCCTGTAGTGCAGTCTTGCCGAACAGAACCCAGCCCAATATCGAGTGTTGAGCAACCAGCATTCCATCCGATGATCTTCTTTCACCATCGAAATGCAGCTCTGGCCACACATCAGCTCCAAGTAAGACGTCAATTTGACCTGGTTTGTGACAGCTTGGATCCGCCATCTGCAAGTCTCCGAATGAGGACAGGCTGGCTGAGTCAACTGGAAACTGTGGTAGAGAACTGGTTATTTTCTGTAGGATGTGAGCTGTAACATGTAATACAACTTCTTTACTGGAGCATGAAGTCACTTGTAACTGACTGCTTCCTCTTGACCGGCTAACCACCTTCGCTGATAAGCCACTGACATCCAGACGGGTATGTGCGGTCTTTAGCCCAAGACGCTGTACACAGTCGCTCCGAATAAATGTAGCCTGCGATCCAGAATCTAGAAGAGCTCGACATAGTTGTATCCTATTGTTGGAGTCCACTATTCCAATCATGGCTGTTGGAAGCAGTACTTGGCTCCTCTTCTGACGGTTATTACCTCCTGCAAGGTGAGTAGACAAAGCTTGCTGGCTTTCGACAGGTTGTTCTGGTGGCGAATTCCCCGATGACTGCTCTGGAGCTTCGCTGTTGATGTGTAGCAGAGTGTTGTGCCTTTGCCCGCAGGTTCTGCATCCACCACTGATACAAGATCTGGCAAAGTGATTCTTTCGTAGACAATTTGTACAAAGCTTGTTGTTGTAGACAAATTTCTTCCGTTGATCCACACTCCACTTCTTAAACTCTTCGCAGCGATGGATAGCGTGTTGACCGCTGCAGACAGGACATTGAGCTGAATCTGCCACATGCGATGTAACTTTAGATGACTTGACTGCCCCTCCATGGAACCTGTCTGGTGGACGAGGTGTATTTACAGCAGGACGACAGCAGTTCATGGCCTCAAGTGCCCTGGCCCGATCTTCTAGAAAGTCGGCAAATATCTTGAAAGTTCTTTGCGATGACTTGGTATGCAGAAGTTCCCACTGCCTCAGTGATTCCGGATCAAGTTTCTGTCGAAGTAAGTAGATCAGGATGGTATTCCAGGAATCTACCGGTTCTTTGAGCACCCGTAAAGCTTCAATGCACTCTGTTGATGTGTCAATTAATCTTCTCAGACCTTTTGACGACTCGATCTTCATGGTTGCTTGCGTGGTCAAGCGTTCCAAGTAGGAGTACACAAGTTCCAGCTCGTTTGAGTATCTGTTGACCAGCAAATCCCACTCTTTACTGTAGTTTGTGCCTGCAATTGGAATAGCTGCCAGCAGGACACCAGCCTCTCCCTTCAGCGAAACCTTTAGGTACTGTAACTTCTGTGCCGGTGACAAGTTGTTGTTATCGTGGATAGTCGCTTTAAACAAGTCGTGGAATCCCAACCACTCCGCCAGCTTTCCTGTAAAGGTGGGGCACTCGATCCTTGGCAGCCGGACAGCAGCACTTGAACCATAGGCATGGTTGTCGTTCGAAGCAGGCTGGGCAGCATTCGATGTCAAGAGGCCATCAATTGAGATCATAAGTTCGTCCAACCTGTTAAGTTCGCCATGGAATTCCTGTTCAGATTTCTCGTAGTCCGTCTTCTCGACAAGCGCCAGCAATTCTTCGTACAGCGCTGTGACATTGCCGACGAGGGTAGTTGCCTGTTCCCGGTAGTGCTTGAGGCGAACGACCTGCACTGTCGTGTCACCCAAGGCTTGTACGTTGTTTGTCAGTCTCGTTACCTGTCCCTTTAGGTACGGTTTCTGGGAAGTCAACGCATCCATCGTAGCTCTCGAATAGTCTTCCAATACTTGAGACTTCAATTAAGTCCCTGTTCGGGCGCCAATGAAAGATTGTGTGAGACGATGAGAGCTATGTCTATTTGGGAACACAGGAACTGAGAATACAGGAACACACGAACTCTTGGCAAACGTAAGGTTTATTAATTTAAAACAACTTCATTTTAAAATCAACACGAAGGTAACGAAAAAGGTTAAAAAGTAACACAAAATTAAAAACTCAACAGTTCAACGGCAACTTAATTCATGTTCTTACCTCTGGAAACCTCACTCATCCTTTCAGCAAAAAACGGAAACGCCTCCTTGTTGTTGTCGCAGGCAAGAAGATTTCCAGATGAATGTTCAGGAAAAGGCAGACAGTAGGTTGACTACGGTACTCGCACTCGAGCTACCTTCGCTCGCAGTACCACTGCATGCACCATCTGAGCTGCGGCACCGAACACGACTTTAGACCCTCATACCACTGAATATAATCGGCCAACCAGCTTATTTTTTTCGTGGTCCATTCTCTCATATGTTATTACTGTACCCATGGCAACCTTAACACAAATTGGCAAATAATAATTTAATTTTTTTTCCCTTTTGGTCATCCGAGTGGCCCACTTGCCCCGGGTAAGTGGGCCACCCCCCTAATATATTTTTACACATAACTGGTAGAGATATGGTGGGGCAAGTGGAATAATCTACATGATTTTTTGAGTGTTTGAAAAAAAAAGCGATGTTGTATCTTTAATAGTTCCCCCATAGCAACTTTTTCTGGCATGCAAGATTACTAAAAGAAAAAATACGTTAATTTTCATCTTGTAATTTTTGCATGTAGTGTAAAAAAATGTTAGGGCTACAGATTTTAAACTATCCTATGTCAATGAATAGGACTATGAATAGTGAATATGACTAACACTATAAATCAGTGAATATGACTTTTTTTTAAAAGTATATTAAACAGTTGGGGTAAGTGGGCCACCCCTGGCCCACTTACCCCGCCATTATGGTGGCACACTTACCCCAAACGAGGGGCAAATGGGCCACCCCAATTTTCTTTTAACCTTATTAACATCACAAGTACATGACACTACAAAAATATACTAGTTTTTATACACTTTCACAATATATATAATTTTGTTTTGTATCATGAACCGTTTGGAAATAAATAAAAAAAAATAGTATGATGGCGTGAATTTCGAAAAGATGCAATTTAAAAAAAATTCACAAAAAGGATTGTACCTTGTTACATACTTAAAATTAAAAATGATGCCATAATGTTTCCTGCATCTATTGGGGTAAATACGTAAAAATATTGTAACAGATTTTTTTAACGTCCATAATTCGGGAAATGCCAGGGGGTGGCCCACTTGCCCCAATGGCCCACTTACCCTACCTTACCCTAAACTTTTATGTTACACCAACTGCTGCCTCTCATTCTGATATGAGGGTTTATCCGATTGTACCCAGGCCCTTCAATGAGCTATACACTGCAAACAGAAATGTCTTGATTTCAGACAAAAAAGCGTCTCAAACAGGGTGTACATTATTCAGGCACCAAAAGGCGTCTTAAATTTTTCAGACATATAATGTGTCTAAAATTCAGACACATATACAACAGAACTATATAAAAATTAATGCCAAAACGTCACGCGGTGTTCCTAGGTGGTCACCCTCCCAAATACTGACCACTCTTGATGTTGCTTGACTTCGATGATCGGACGATAACCGGTATTTTCAACATGGTATATGGCCGTTGACAGTTCATTGAGATGCTGTTGCTTGCATAAAATATTATTCCGTCAATTACTTAAAATCAATCATATTGAAATCAAACCATCTGTTAAAAACTAGTGAATAATAGAGAGCAATTAATGATTTCATAGTGACACTCATATTTTAAAGAGAAGAAAAAATACCTAAAGCCGTGTCGTGTGCTTGGACAACAAAAAGACGCAGCCGCGAAATGACAAAATCTTATTTCGCTTGAAATCGCAATACAGATCCAATTATAAACCAACTTTTAATTATTAAATTTGGTTTAATTAGTCTTTAATGAATTTTTTTTAAATAATTCGAGTTCAAACTAAGTTTAATTTAATTAAAGTCGCACTAGAGTGCTTGGAGAGGAACGTTGCAAAATAGAAAAATTGCAAAAATAGTTAAATTAAATATTAATTTTAGTTATAAAAAAATGAAATATATTCTTAGTTTTTCGATTAAATTTAGGTAATTATTAAATCAAAAAAAATATTAATGTAATTAAATGATATTTTTTGGTGGCATATCAAATTATTTATCAAGTAAATTGAATTTTGAATTTTTAGTGATTATTATAATTATAATTAACAAATTTCAAGTGAAAAAGATTGTTTTACTTAGAATTTTTTTAGATAAAGCCCAATTTAATTTATAAGTTCAAGTGTCTGAATTGCAGGGCATGAAGTGTCTGATTTAAAATGTCTGAATTTGAAAGTGTCTAAATTTCAGACATTTTCATCAAAAGTCAGACTCTACAGTGTCTGAAACATATTTAATACACTATAGTGTCTAAAATACATGAGACAATATTTCAGAGAGTGTTCAATTAAGACCACAAAGTGTCTGAAAACTCAATTCAGACATCATTTGTGCTGAAATTGAGACACTGCTTTTTGCAGTGTAGGACTTTCCCACACTGTGAAAAAAAATCTGTAACCACACAGCAAATCAAAACGTCTTAAGTTCAGACAAAAAAGTGTCTTAAACGAATCGCACAATATCCAGACCCTAAATCGCATCTGAAATTTTAAGACACTTGATGATGTCTAAAATAGTTACGTTTCAGACGCTTGTTGCAACTTATATGGAGCTTCTTTTCAGACACTTCTGAAGTCTGAACTATCCAACTATCGCCAATTGTTTACGAAACCGCCAAAATCGGTTTTTGAATGACAATTGAGACTTGAACATGAAAGAAAGTCAGTTTCAATTTAAATTTACAACAAAACACACTGAATAGGTGTTCTTAAGAGGATTTCTAATCAAATACAGTTTTAGTCATTAAAATTGATATATTTATTTTTAGAACTAAAATTTTATTTGACTAGAAATCCTCTTAATAATAGCTATTCTGTGTGTTTTGTCGTAAATTTAAATTAAAAATAACTTTCTTTCGTGTTCTTGTCTCATTTGCCTGCCAAAAACAAATTTTTGACTGGTTTTGAAAGCAATTGGCAATACTTGGATAGTTCAGACAGCAATATTTAGAAAACCACTTCATATATGAAATTGTAAAACACTGAACCACTGAAGCGTGATTATGGAAGAAATTATTTTAAAAGGCAACAATTTGTTAAATAATAAATTGAAGTAATTTAGCTTATAATTGTCTTTTCTTATTAAAAAAATTTGAGAGAAAAGCACCAAGTTACAAAATTGTAATGCATCATCAAACAAAAAAAAATAACTTTATATTTCAATGTAAAACACTCTTGATTAATAACCAAAATTTAAGAACCCAATTATGCATCGTAAGAATAATACTTTTAACTATAATTTAGTAGAAATTATAAAATTTTCCTAGCTGTTTTTCTTTAACAACTAATAACTAAATAATTTTATAATAATATATGTATCGGTTGAATGAAGAAACCAAAGCAATTTATAGAACATATTTTTATTTTGAAACAAAAAAAGTATTACAAGACTTACACTTACCTTAGTTTTTTAACATAATAATCCAAAAAATATATGTAGTTTCACTATTTCTAACGCACATTACACTGCAAACTCGGGACACACATTCGGAACAGATTTAGCGCGCTTTCATGAAAATTGTGTTCCGATAGTGTTCCACATGCGTTCCGTCGCATAGATCGAATTCTAAAAGCGTTCCAGAACCGCTGACAAAGTGTTCAGAATGTGTTCTGCTAAGGGATTTGTTGAATTTCACTTTTGAATCACATTGCGAACGTTTTTGGAACATATTATAGAACATATTGCAAACACTTTTGAATCACATGGTAGAATACATTGTCGTTGAAAAGTACAAGGATTGGAAATCTGTTTTTGATAGAGTTTCAAACTAATTTTATGATCTCAACTGATTTTAAACACTTCATAGAACACTTGTACATTTGCACATTTACAATGCAACACTTTCAATCACTTGACCACGCTTTTAGATTACAAAAAGTAGTTGGCTATGTTAAAACTCCTAACAGAGGGAGAAGTGGACAGCAACAGTTTGGCAACCACAGAAGACACTAGACAACATGTTTAAACAAGTAAACTAAGTCCCGCAACGTGAATCTTTTTGAAAACATTTTGAAATCCTTATATTTAAGTTTGTGCGGAACGTGTGGCTGCTTTAATAATTCTAACTGTGGAGGAAACATCTTACCAGGTGTGAATTGTAAGAAATCGATTGTGTTATTGACTCTAAAATTTATGATTTTACTATATATTTAAATGATCTGGATTTCGAATCTCGATCCGATTAGACTTCTGAAAATAGTTATTTTGACTTTAAGGGGGGAGGGGGTGTCTTGGTATCTTATTTGAAATTTGAATCAAGGATTAGGGTTCCAAAATTTTATTAACATTGTATTTGTTGTATGCCATTATATTTTTTGTATGTATTCACGTACGGTTAATTGATTCTTTCTTATTAAAATTATTTTTTGCAATTTTTTTGTGTTTCATTTACTTTTCCCAAAGGCAGTTTATGGATCATATCGTAATATTCTTATGTAATAAAAACTCGTAAAGTATGCCATGCTTAAGTAAATTTGTCAAAACCACATTTTTTTAAATTTCAAATACAAAGACTTTTTTTAAAATGTTAAAACAAAAATATCTTTTAACACTTATGTACATGGCAAATCAGATATGCATACCTTCATTGTTTTAATACTAACGTTAGAATAAGACATTCATAATCTAACTAAATTTTGGTTGGTGACCCAAATTATTTTCTAGTGAGATTAAGATCATTAGTATAAGATATGATGCAAAATGGCAGTGCTTCGTATTGCCATGCCACAGGTCCGGGATTCGAATCCCGGATTAGGCGAGTTTCCCTCAGCCTGTCATAATATAAGTGGGTCGATAAAATGAGGACCAAGCAGATTGGAAACCAAATACTGGGAGTCCTGCGTAGGTTGACCACGTATGCATAGCAGCCCAGAACCCTAGGTAACGAAAGCTGAATTGGGCACGGAAGGACTTGGCCCGATAATGGGCTGTTGCGACGAGGAGCTTAGTTTTTCAGTATAGGACATGCATATGTATTTACTTAAACCATACTGCATCTTACTAATACGTTCATTTGAGTTTTTGAAGTTATGTTGCTTTAAAATTTTTTCCTAACTCCAATAGAATACATAAAAATTTCCTGGTAACAAAATAGACAAGGAAAACAATAATCACAATTATTGCCAATAAAAAGTTTGCAGGTAGGTAAGATAAGGTTAGGCAGACATATTAGTCATACTAAAGGCAGAGCAGGGTAACTAATGAAAGTAGTTAGGTAGGTAAATTAAGCAGCAAGACATTCAAACAGATTGGTAGTTAAGGCAGGTTATCAGGCAAGCAGGTAGGTTGTTTAGGCAGGCCGACAGGTATAGTTAGGTAAGGTAAGGCTGGCAGATAAGTTAGGCAGGGAGGTAAGTAAGCAGCTGGGTAGGTAAGTTGGACAGGCATACATGTCTTCAGCATTGCTGTAAATCTGCACAAAAGCATCTTGTAGTTGCAGGAATATACTAACTCAACATGAAAAATTAATAGACTGGGAGAAGGACTAGTTAAATTGCCATATGTTTTTACAAAGATAAATGACTTAGTTTTCAAACAATTCCATGTTAAATTCTAACATAATTGCACGTTAATTCATTGAAATTAATTTAAAAAATTTAAGGGGTCACAGGAGTCTTAAAAATGTGCAAAGAAGGTACTACAAAGCATAGTTTGATCTTTCATGTAATTTTTTAACTACTCAATATAGAAGTATAATTTTTTTTATATATAATTCTATAAGATTTGCTCAATACAAAACAAATTTCAAGATTTATGACACTTTAGCCAAAACTAAAATAAATGATAACAAACATAACACTATTTGAACACATTGTGATTAGGATTGCGCGGCAAATTTTGAGGTCAAAATTGAAGACATGATCAAGAAAATTCGGAATTATTCGGAATTATTTTAAGAACTTTTTTCGATTTTTTTTTTTAAAATTTTGATTTAAATTTTTTTAAAAAATAATTTCTAATTAAAATTGTGCTGAGAATTTAGGTATAAGTCTTTGTTTGTACATATTTGTACAATATAAAGTCATTTTCCTGGTCATTTTTTCAATTTTGACCTCACAATTTGTCGCGCAAGCCTAATCACAATGTGTTCAAATAGCTTTACGTTTAATATCATTTATTTTAGTTTTGGCTAGAGTTTTATAAATTTTAAAATTTGTTTTATAATAAACAAATCTTATAGATTTACATATAAAAAAATTATACTTATATATTGAGTATAGTTAAAAAAATTACATGAAAGATCAAACTTTGCTTAGTAGTTCCTTCTTTGCACATTTTTAAGACTCCTATGATCCCTTAAATTGCTTTTCGTCAAATTTTAGAATTATGAGTTGATTGACTCATGAATTATGTAACATTTATTTATGAGCATTTTATTGTTAACCATGATAGTAAGATTGTCTTATAAAGTTAAGACATTTACCAGATTTGCCAACCTGCTAGATTTAAAAATAAGGAGATCCCAGGCAGAAATCGGGAGATTTTCATTTTTTATTATAAATTCAAGGACTTTTCTAGAAAAATTCGGTGACTAGAAATTACTAACAAAATAAAATCTTTTTGGCATACTAAGTGGAGCTTCTGGCATTCTTTATTTATATGCAGAAATAGAATATCTTTGAAAATTGTATCTGGCGTAAACGATTGAATTCTTTTTGACATACTTTCATCAACACTTTTAATTTGAGTGGCAGTTTGCAGGAAATGCTTTTCAAAACGCATAGAGGAAAGCTATTTCTTGCACTTACGAGCACCTTTCAAAATAGTTTAGGTATGATTTTTGCACACTTTCAGTAACACTTTTATTGAGTAGCAGTTTGTTGTATGGTAAAAAGTGAACACATGCTTCATTTTTTTGCATAAAAAATGTTTTGAAGTCTTTAACAAAACAATTCTTCTGTTTTATGCCCATAAGACAAGTCGACATGACCGTTGAACATGAAACAGAAGTACCAGTTTTTTTTAAAGACTACAAACATTTTGCATGTAAAAATTTAAAGCAAGTGTTAAATTTTATTCCATACAACAAACTGCTGCTCAATAAAAGTGTTACTGAAAGTGTGCCGTAAATCCTACGTGAAGTGTTTTGAAAGGAGTTCCGAAAGTGTTCTAAAAGCGTCCTCGAATGTGTTTTGAAAAAGCATTCCCGAATGTGTTTTGAAAATGCGTTTCCGAATGTGCTTCTAAAAACGTTCCTGAATGTGTTTTGGAAAGTGTTTCCGAATGAGATCCAAAAAGCGTTGCCAAATGCGTTCTAAAAGTGTTCTGAAGAAAATATTGTTCCATTAGGTGCTTCTAAATAAGTGCCAAAATGCGTTCCGGATTGTGATCTAAAAAGGGAGACAAAATAAAATGTTTGGAAAGGCACTTCAAAATATGTTCCGGAAAGTGTTCTGTAATGTGATCTAAACTAGGAGACAAATAAAGTATTCTGCAATGTGTTCATAATCTGTTCAGAGATTTGCAGTGTAAAATACACTTTGCGTAACATTACGTTTGAAATTATAGAATATTGAAGTGATAAAGTCTATGAAATAATACAGCGAAAACCACCGTTTCTTTTTGTAGAATAACGAAAGTAATGAGCAGATGTTGTCACTCGGCTCATTTTCACTGCATTATAACTTCGAATGTTTATTTTTCTTAACTCTTCGGTTAGACATCAGCTGTCATTGTAATAGGGTCCGGGTCCTGTAGAACAAACTTGAACTTCACAATTTCAGCTGCCGGTAAAAAGTCATAACAAAATGTAATAACATAACAAATGTGGCTCGAAGCATTATCTAAGAAATTTTCGTAATATTTAATATTTCTTTTAATTCAAGCTGCCTATTCTGTGGACTTTATCGAGAGAAAACGACAAATAAAAAAGACTTATTCTTTTTGCATAAAAGAGAAGTTGAGCAGTACCATGCACTCTTCAAAAGTTTTTTCAAACGATTTACAAATATTTAAAGTTGCTTTCAAAAAACTATATTTTATTGTTTAATGGGTTCGAATCATATTTACACTGACTACTCTTTGTTTTACATATACTGTTCGCATTTTTCATTTTCGAAATTTCCAAAGACGTTTGATTGGAGTTTCTCGACTGCAACGCGTTCTTTAACTGCGTTAAAGCTCAATTGTGTGTAGTATAAATAGGTAATGAAAAAGCAGTAGCAATAGTAAACAATAGCTATCATTTTGTTCTGTATCTTTATAATACTTATATATTCTAATAAAGGCAACCAGTTTTGCCATTAGAAATATCCAATTTATTGTTCGGAAATGCCCGATTTATTATTCGAGCTGCTTGTACGTACTTTGGATTTTTATGTTAAGCCTAACAATGGCGGATTCTCGGAAGTTTTGTTTGGACACTTTTTATGTCTTAAACATAAATAAGGATTCGCGTCTGAAATGACTTAGCGCCTGAATCTGAAAATGTCTTAAACTGGCCAATTTCTGTCCTTTTCAATCGTCAATGGTGTCTTATATGACGTCACAGGATTTTTAAGACATGTTATGATGTCTTAAATTATGAAGCTAGTTAGCATTTAAGACTCTTAATGGGTCTGAAACCACGTTTTAGACACTTTTTGGTCTTGTTGACAGAACGATTTGCTGTGCATTACAGATTTTTTTGTAAAAAACTTTTCCTCGAAAATTTCTAGTACATAATTACTAAAAATAGTGCTGTAAAAACACATAATATATTTTTGTTAACATTACTTGTTTATATCATACAGATTTACAAGACTATTTAAGTATCACACACACAAGTAATGTTTCTGTAAATACGCGACCATTTTACAGGGTGAGGCAAACAAAACCGGCCCCGACTTAGAGATGGGAATACGTAGAAATGCTTGGCGAAAAAAAATCTTGAAGCTGCCTGAAACCTGTTTTTGCATTGGTTGGATCGGATTAGCTTCACATTAGAGCTACTCATAGACTAGTGGTGAGTTCAGATCTTGGTTCGTATTGTATAAACACGTCCCAAAATGCAAATTTTGTGTCTTGCAATCAATTTAGAATGTTTTGTATTACCAAAAGCAAAAAGGTCCGATTCTCTAGGATAAATAACAACCGAAATAATCACAAGTGGGAACTTTTTTAATCAGCCCTAAAAACCATGTTTATATTTAATTTCAACTAGCTTTTCTAACCATAGCGTAGTTGCCGGCAAATAAGTCGCCAAGCGTTTGTTTGGGCTTAATATTGAAGCGATCAAAAGGTTCAGTTAGCAAACCTGTTTTTGTATTGGTTTTTGACTTGGCAACATTTCTGTCGTATTCTTATCTCCACCTCGGGGCCGGTTTTGTTTGCCTCACCCTGTATGTATCCTATACAAATGATGTTTTTGTAACTTTACGAGACCAATTTATGTAGCCTACACAAGTATTGGCAAATTCATCTTTAAATAAATGAATTTTTGCAAGTTTCAACAAGCACGTTTTTGCAAGTTTTTTTTTGTTTTCAACTTACAATTATGTTCCAAAAAATTTCTTACGAGCTAACCAATGTATGTTTTATAAATAAAAATTCTTGGATTAATGTTTTTGTTTGCCGCAAAATACAAATACAAAAATTATCGACCAACAGCAGGCCAGAGGCCCAGAAAGGTTGGTCCAAAAAAATTTAATTCCTTACCAGTTTCCAGTAACTATCGAGATTTTTCTTAAAATCTTCAACTCTCTTCGAATGCACAACATATTCTGGCAAAGCATTCCACTCATTGACGACTCTATTGTAAAAATAATTTTTCCTTATCTCCTTTCTAAAGCAAGATTTATTAAATTTCTGACCATGTCCTCTGGTCCGGCTATTTCAGGTAAAACCTAAGCCCCCCCATGTCTCCCTGTTTTAAGAACTTGAATAACTGAATTAAATCATCCCTTGTTCTCCTTTTTTTCCAGGGAATACATGTTTAAAAATCTTAATCTATTATCATAATCGATACATGATAGACCCTTAATCATTTGTGTTGCTCTATGCTGTACTTTTTCAATCAACTCTATATCTTTTCTGAGGAAGGGGGACCAAAACTGAACAGCATATTCCATATGTGGCCTTACCAATCCCCTATACAATGGCAAAATAATCTCTTTAGATTTGGAAGTGATACTTTTTCGAATATAACGCAACATTCGATTGGTTTTCTTACTTGCTTTAACACATTGTTTACTCATCTTAAAATCTTTGCTCACAAAAACACTTAAATCTTTAACAAACTCACTGTCTTGAATACTTTCTCCCTGTAAAACATAAGAACAATTAATATTGTTCTTACCCAAATGCAAAGTTTGGCATTTATTCACACTGAACGACATGCCCCACCTTGCAGCCCATTCAGTAATTTTCGTTAGATCATTTTGCAATTGCTCAATTTGCTCAACAGAATTTACTGTACTCGTCACTTTTACGTCATCTGCAAAAATACTTAACTTGCTATTCAACCCCCAGCTGATATCATCAATAAACATAATGAATAAAATTGGCCCTAGTACAGAGCCCCGAGGCACTCCACTTACTACTTCATTCCAATCAGAATATCTACCATTGAGGTGAACTCTTTGCTTTCTATTGGTCAACCAATTTTGAATCCAACGAATCATGGCTGTCCTTAACCCAAATCTTTTCATCTTAAATAGCAAAGTATCATGAGGAACTTTATCAAAAGCTTTTTGGAAATCAATGTAAATAACATCAACCATATTGCCTTTATCAATATCCTCTGTAACAGTATCATAAAATTTTAACAGATTAGTTGCACAAGACCTACCTTTTCTGAATCCATATTGATAATCTGAAAGCAAATTATTAGTTTCCAAAAAATTCATAATGCGCTTTTTCAACAGTATTTCAAAAACTTTACCTAGAGCAGATGTAAGACTAACTGGTCTGTAATTACCCGGATCAGATTTAGGCCCCTTCTTGTATACTGGAGTGACATTTGCCAGTTTCCTGTCAGCCGGCACCTGTCCAGAAATAAATGATGACCAAAAAATAGTCAGAATTACATCTCCCAACTCTTCTGCACACTCAACTAAAATTTTAGGATAAATATCATCAGGACCAGGTGCTTTATTGGGTTTCATGGTTTTCAAATGACGAATAACTTCCTCCCTAGAAAAATCACTATCAATACACTCTTGTCCTTCTGTAGCCTCACCTTAAACATGCACATTTTTATAATAGACATACCCTGCTTAACATTACCTCTAGCATAAGCGAAAAAACCCTTAGGGTTTCCCTTAATATCTCTAGCGAGATTCTCCTCTAAGATTCTCCTAATACAGATTTATGTTGTCTACTCATATTCTTAACCCGGCAGCACTCGCCTGGGGTCTAATGGACCCCAAATAGATTAAATACACTTCTAGATCTGAAACTCTGATTGGATTACCATTATAAGGATTTTCTATATTAAAATTGACTTAGACACTAACTCCCCCAATTGTGTCTAAGAGAACTAATGTTATGGTTCACGACTGCCTTTTTCTAGCCTCCTTTAGGAGCTTTAGCACAGTCATGCACCTCGTAATTTAGAACCCTGGTCAAGTGACGAGTTTGTTTTTTATGATTCTATTCTTTTTTTTTCCTTCTTGATTAGTCCCTTCCCCCCTTCTTGATTAGTAAGTGTCTCAAAGTTTTTTTTGCGTTTGAATTATTCATTCAAGCTACAGACCACTCCGAATAGCGAGCGTTATTTTATAACCACCCTGTATATTTCGGAGAAACAGTAGATTTGCAATCGGAAAGTCCACATATGCCAATCATAAATCAATCATTAATAGTGTATTAGTTCCGTTCGACACTTTGGGGGCGCTAGGCATAAGATTGAGTTCTCGGTTTAGAAGATTCTTAGTCAATGGTAAGTTAGCGCGAGTGCTGCCGGGTTAAACTCGCTCCTAGCAACTCTGTAAGCTTCCTGATCCACCTCTCTACCAGACTGTTTTGCAATTTTATACGCCTTCTGCTTTAACCTAAGGGACTTTTTAATATCATTGGATAACCACATAGGATACAATTTCCTTTGGGAACTTTTACGCTTGAACTTAACATGTTTTTTCACAACATCATTCAGTTTTTTCTTAAACTCATCCCATAATTCAAAAGTATGGGTACCTACCAGCCCTTTATCAAAAGCAAGAGCATCATCATGTCTCAAGTTGTCAAAATTAACATATCTGAAACATGGAACGACTATAGAGGAAATACGACGACTATAGACTAAAAGAGTTGAAAGTTTTACAATTCAAATCCCTTGTGGTAAACTAAAGCAAGAAAATAATGCATGATTTTCATATTTCCAGTGCATAATAAATAGGTACACAAGAAGTTTTTGGTAACAAATATATATTTTAAAAATCTAATAAATGTAAATTACAAGTCTAAAAAACTGAAAACTTTTTAAAAAAATTAACTCCACTAACTCACAAAGCTGCGGGAATAAATTAAAACTTAAAATTACTAAAAATAATTGAGATATATTTATATAGAATTATCGTTTCATTTTACAGAACACTTTCTAGACAGAATTAGGAATTTTGTTTGAATTAGGAATTTCAGCTAATGCTTGCAGAAAAAATGTAATTTTTTTCTCCCCTTACAATACTGAAGATTACTAAAATAATGTACACAGTAATGATAGAACACCAGTTACAAATTCCATATTTATTGACAAGCAAAACATTTTCGCCCCTAAGATACAAGAAATGATTTCCAAATTTTTCTACAACAAAAATTGTCATTTACATTTTTATATCTATTTATCCATTTTTTTTTATTTCAAAAAAATAAAAAAAATTAAGTTTCAGTTAGATGAACATTTTAAATATCTATTTCGTTTAGTTTCTAAAATCAAGAAATAAATAAATAATCAATGAACATAAAAAAACGTATCTTATCTACATCTACACGAAATTCAACTGCGAAATGGACTGCTGACGAAATACGGAAAGAGACTGATGCAGATGAGCATTTATCTAAACTAAAACAAGAGATTCAAAACAATCAAGATCTAGCATATGAATTCGTCATGGAAGATGGAATCTTATTCAAAGGCCAAAGAGTGGTCATACCAAAAAATCAAAAAAAAAAAAATCTGTATTGGAAGAGCTGCATCGAACACATATTGGCATCACGAAAATGAAGCAGCTAGCTCGGAGATATGTTTATTGGAACGGAATTGATAAAGAAATTGAAGTTATCTCACGAACATGCGAATCCTGTGCTGAAATCAAGACTAATACTGCTAAAGCTCAAATACATCCTTGGGATGATCCAAAAGAAAACTGGGGTAGAATACATATCGATTACGCAGAACCATTCCAAGACCACTACTTCCTGATAGTTGTGGATGCAAAATCAAGATGGGCTGAGATTAAAATTACTCGAAATGCTCCAACAACTGCTTCAGCCATCGAAATGCTAGCAGATATTTTTGCCGTACATGGATATCCACGCGTAATGGTATCAGGCAATGCCACTATTCTCGTGAGTGAATCATTTCAATCCTACTGTTCCAGAAATGGAATATTTCAAAAATTCATTGCTCCAGGACATCCATCTACAAATTGATTAGCGGTAAGAAATGTTCAAACGTTGAAAAATCGCCTCAAAGCAATGACAAATACTCCAATGACCATGTATACAAAAGTACGAGAAATTTTGTTCCGATAAAGAGCAACTCCCCTAGCAAATAATAAAACTCCAGCAGAAATGTATCTACAACGCAACATTCGAATTCAACTGAATGCCTTACGACCAGTAAAACACATGCCAAACAAGGAACACGCCCTTGGATAGTGACAACTAAGCGTCCCAAGTACTCGTGTCACGTCAAATATGACGTGAAAATAAGGTCATATTTTTATGAATGACGTCAACAAGTAAAAAATCACGAAAAAATTGACGTCAAGTTTTCGTCAGTTAAGTTGACGTCTTTTTATGACGCCATTTTCGACGTTATTTTCTTGTCAGCCGATTGACGTGATGTGAAAGACGTCAAGTAGTTGGTCGCAAAATGACCAAACTGACTAAAGTGACGCCATATTTCACGTCGGAAGGTCGTCAACAAAATGTACGCACTTCCGGTGACGTCACTTCCCTTCCATCGCTAGCGCGGGAGCATTCAAGACTAGCCCGACTAGCCATTTTGTTTTGGCGATTCATGTCTCCTGAAACCTGAAGTGAGTTTTCTTTCTGTTTTCTAACTTTGTTTTAATTTTTAATAATCTTTTTATTTTTCTAATTAGTTTTTATATATTTAACAATGAATCGTTTATAGTTTCATGGTTTCATCAAAGTATGCGTTTTGACGAGGCCAAGCTAAATGCGCATGTATTAGGCCTATAGACTACTTTCAAAAATGTACGTATCATTGGAATTAAACTCACTCGTAATTTACAGTGTTGGTGGTAATGTAACCTTTTTTGGAAGAATTGTCATACAATAGAGATTTGATGGAATTTTTTTTATTTTGTTGTGTTAATATGAGTTCTACTGTATTGTTTACACTATGATTTGGTAGAGCTGTTGAGCACTAAACAGTTCATGTCAATTATAAAAAGTTCAGTAACCTTGTTTTGGTTTAAAAAAATATAAACAACTGTTGCTATAGCTATTAGAAAACAAATACAATTTCAGTTGATGACTGATTTTAATGGTTAAATACCACAGAAGTATTTATATATTTGATACAGTCCATGTGTTCTTCTGGACTCAAATATTGCCTATATGTATAGTGAGTCGAAAATCCTAAATTTTACTGCTTTCTGCTTAAATATTCCTTAAGTGATCTGCTCCTGTAGAAACTGTCACAATTTTAGAAACAAATTCTTATTTATTTCATGCCTCTGATTCAAAGCATATTTTAACATGTGATGTAAGAGCGAACAGGTACAAGTATTAATTAGTACCACTTGCTGTCACTGTTGAAAGGGCTAGTGTTTATACTAACTACGCCATGGAACACTTTTCTGACGCCATTTAAGATGTCGTTCGAACAGCTGCCCCTAGTGTTAGTAATCAGTAATCAATGTAATTGTTCAACTGAACCAATCCAATTCCAAGGTTAGACTAATAACTTTGTGATTCTTTTTCACATTTTGTTGCCGATCCGGCGGCCTAGTGGTTAAGACATTGGCCTTTGGAGCTGCTGGGTCCGGGTTTGAATCCCGTTGAGGCATGGATGTTTGTTTGTCGAGTATCTGCGGAGTATGTGCTTGTTAAATCTGTTGGGTTCGAAAGTCCTGTGGGCGGTCATTGCGCAGTTTGCCATGGGTACAGGTCCTTGTAGAAAATTTCCCTCCCCTTCAGGGACCAGTCTAAATTGTGGAGGTGGCAACGGATGGCAGCATCTGTCATTTGTGTATGTGTGTGTTTTGTGTTGTCCTACTTGACGATGGTTTATAAGCGGGTCCTTGCGACCAAGCACGCAAGCCTGAAAATATGTCTACCGACCAACATTTTGTTTCCACAAGAAACCAAATCATTCTTTAGTTATCTAGTGTAGGTAATAACCCAATCTGTAACTGATAGGGCGACACAACAAAGAAATTTTCATAATAGAAAATTTTGTTGCTGCGTTGACCAGAATTACACTCGTACCCCTAACTGTTTTCCTTGTTTTCTAAAGTGTGTTTCATTTAGTAGGATATGGCTGCTGTATGCTGCTAAGAGGACATTCAACATGGTTTGCTTTTGATAAAATGTAAGTTATATTTTTAACCTATTTTAAATACATCATTCTAGGAAACTATTCAAAACTTGAGTACTGCAAACATTATTTCTAAACTTCATTTCCTAAAAGATTGCCAGGGCTGGGGAGCCCAGTCGGTTAAGCACTCGCTTAGCATGCGGAAGGTCCCAGGTTCGGGTCCGGGCATCGCCAAAATAACTGCCGACCTATAAAACGGCCCGTGCAGCCAAAAATGTCCGACGAATAATACCCCGTGTAAGGGAGTGCACGTTAAATATCCTTCAAAGTCCTAACGCTGCGTACGATGTCGCCCTTAACGGTTGTGTTGGGTGCCTATTCAGGTGTTGGCTCGTCATCTGACTGTGGTTCTAAAATACGACGCCCGTCGCCAATAGCCCTCGTGTAGCTCTAGTGCGACGATAATTCAAACCTAACCTAAAAGATTGCCAACTTTTTACTACATGGCACACACTTCATCATTCTACAAAATAATGCTAATTCACCTGCTACATTTTTGCCAATTCATTGAAACGTGCTGTCGATCAGGTCGTAGTAATTTTTTTACAAGGTGGTCCACCACACATTTACTATCGAATTCATAAACTATTTCATTTTAAAATATGCAGCTTATTTTTTTTCTTATAAATATATCATTTCTTGTACCATACATAAAGAAAGAACTTGATGGTTCTGAAAAAAAATGGTTTTAAAAAATGCAAATGCTGTGAATTGCAAAGCTGTTAAGCATACATTGAAAAGCTAATCTTAAACACTCTCTTTTTTTTTTCAAACACAGAACATGGTTAAAGAGATAATGTTTTTCTCAAATTTTATTCATTATAAAATAAGTCCTAAGTAGATAGTTTTTATTAATCAGTGGTTTTAAGTTTTTTTGTGGCAATTATTAACTAACCTTTTATTAATTATTACTATTTGATTGCAACTAAGTCCATAGCATACATTCCATTTTGAAGTTTTAGTTACTAATAACCAGTCCTAATAACCTAAATCCTTACTAATACTGTCACCCTCATAGATGACAGTAGTAAAAGTGAATTCAAAACTAAAGAGTGAAGTTATTAACTGTTGTGAAATTACGTCTTTAGCAGTATTCTAAGTATAATAATATTAGTACTAAATACAAATAAATTATTTTGAAAAATTATAGTTCAAGAGGGTAATTTTAAAATACATTTAGTAGTCTTCTAGTCATTATCAAAATTGGAATTTTGTAGTTGGTTTTTGCCATATGAAAAGAATTTTAAAAATTGAAATTATTTGAATTCTAAAAAGCCGTTAAAATTTTTTCAGTATTTTTCCCAAAATGTATGAGTATTAAAGATACAAATATATTTTTTGGGATGAAAAAAATTCATGCATTACAGGATTATAGATCCATGAAAAAAATTCCTCCTTAGTCCTTAAAAAATATTTTTTTATTTTGAAATGAGAGTGGGAACCATATTATATTTTTCTATTTTATTGTCAAATACACTTTATAATTTAAAGTGAGTTTTTGTCTCATTATTCTTAAATATATATACTTTTTTTAAAAAAACTACAGTACTGTATTGGTAAATACGGTATGTCTGGTTAGCCTGCAGATGCTGAAATCAGAGTTAAGCAAAATTTCGGGAATAATGTTGATGTGTTATATTAAGAATCTGTATTTTTTAAGGCATTGGTTAATCTTCGCTGTATCTCAGAAGTGCATAATTCTTAGTTAAGTTAGTAAAACTAGTACACTGCTCAAAATAGTTAGATGAGTACATGGTTTAAACCTTTTCATCCAATATGATTTCATTTGAAATCATCAGCTTGCTGTTTTCTTACTAACTTAAGCTTGCACTTATTTATCGTCAGATGGAACCGTCATGTTTATGAAAGAGTAAAATGATGTTTGTTTTAAAAAAGGGAAAATATTGGAAACAGGGTAAATAAAATTCACAATGAAAGAATTTTATTGAATATATTGATCCTAAATTCTTCATGCTTACATTTCAAGATGTTTAAAAATGCAACTGAATTTAATAAAGTTTTGAAGCATTACAGTCCTTGGACAAATTATTAGACGCATTGCAAGATTTTGTGTAAAATATTAATTACCGGGTGACATTGTAACGTTTTAGTTTTAATTTTTGCTTCTTTATATTATCCAATCAATTACCAATTTATTTGATAGAAATAAAACATTAATTTAAAAAAGTATAAGTTATTTAATATTTCAAGAAAACTCGCGCGCGCGTTTTCATGTTTAAAATTTTTTTACCTGAAATTGATATAACTCAAAATCTACTGTCCGTAGAGTGTTGAAATTTTCCACATATATTTTTCAAACATATTTCTTTAATTTGACTTTCGGGGATTAGTTGTAAATAAATTGCGTTTTATTTATAAGTTTTTTTTAAATAGTGAACCTGTGAAATTATTAAAAAAAAATTCAATTTATAATATGTAATAAAAAAAATCGGTAAAAATTGTTTGTTACATTCATTTTCCTGTTTATAAAAATGCTACATTTTTTTTCTCAATAAAAAATTTTTTGACTTATGCATGTTTTTATTTTTTTCTAAAATTCACTTTTTTTACACAGCTCAACGTACCCGCTAGGCTGCTAAAGCGGACCTGTGCAGCATGCTTCCTTCAAGCGCAGATAATATGTAAGTTCTATTTTTATTTGTACAAAATGAATCATTTTCATAAAATAATTTACAGACAATTATATTATTTAAATTTTCTACTGATGAAGATATTTAAAATTTAAGATTGGTTAAAAGTTTCTTTAAAAAATGATATCGTTAATCGTATATATGGTCACTAAATTAAATATTGGACTTGATTTGATGTATTTTATTAGATAAATAACCATTTTAAATTAAAATAAGGTTATTAAATTTGTTCTAATTTTAATGCCCATTTACTTAATTTTGTCAACTGTTTCAAGTGGAAAAGGTAAAAAAATATTTGAATTAAGAAAGCTTTATACCTTAAAATGTCATAATTTTTTTGGACTGCCAATGTTAGAAATTTAATTTTATTTTTGGGGGAAAACTCTTCATCTGTTATTTTCGTTACATAGAATATATTCTTAACACTCTAATGCATACTGTTGCCATTTAGCAACAAGTATCAAAATCAACTTAATTCTCTTAAAGTAGAGCTCCCTCTCGACAGATTTGTGTTTTTTTCATCTATTACATTCCATTTTGAAGTTTTAGTTACTAATAATCCTCTTAGATGACAGTAGTAAAAGTGTACTCAAAATTAAAGAGTGAGGTTATTAACTGTTGTAAATTACATTTTTGGCAGTATTCAAAATATAAATAATATTAGTACTAAATCCAAATAAATTGTTTTGAAAATTAAGTTATAAAAGAAACTTAAAAGTCGCAGTGCTTGGCGATCTTGCCCCCCCCCCCCACCAAGAAAGTCATATCATAAGTCAAGTTATAAAAGAAGGTTATTTTGAAATATATTTTGTAGTTTTCTAATCATTATATATTACCGAAATTGAAATTATTTAAAATCTAAAGCAGTTAAGTTTTTTTCAGTATTTTTCCCATAATGTATGAGTATTAAAGATTCATACATATTTTTTGTAGATGAAAAAAAATCATGCGATAGAGGGTGAAGTCTTTTGCAAGAAAAACTAAGGTTTCGTAAAATTTATTTTTAAATGAACAGATATTTGATTTAACATTGATGTAACTTAGCTATCTTGTCAAAGATAAATTGTTAATTGTTATAATACCCATTGAAAAATGAGGTATTTTTATTAACTTCTTTTTGAAATTTTTTATTTTTTATTTAAATCCATTCAAAATTTTTTAAAAATGTGAAATTCTAAAAGTTGTAATGTGTTAAATGATTTTTTTTCTAAAACTTGATACTTATTGACTTTTTAACATGTTAAAAAGAAGTAAAAATGTGTTTCATTTTTGTTGACAGTTTTTTATAGAAAATTTAAAAATGCTTTAAATGCAATGTTTTTATTTATATAAAAAAGTGAACTTTTTTGTAAAAGAAACAACATTGTGAGATGTGAACAATGAAATCAAATTTGCATTACATTTTTCTCATTTAAGTTAGTATAAATTTAATATCAACTTTAATTCCGATCTATCATAATCTAAAACAGGGGTTCCTGGTGGTATGCAGGGAAATTTCAGGTGGTACATGTGAATGATGTGGCTACATGATACTATTACCAGCTTCTATGCTCATTAGCAGTCGGCGTGCAAGCATAGTATTATTAATTATTTTAAAGAGAAATCTTCTTTTATATTCTTGATCGAATCTAAAACCGAGTACCCTTTGAACTCCCCCACACACTGTTATTTTTTTAATGCCATTTGTTAGGAGTTACTTGTCTAAACTAATGTAAATAACATAAAATCAGAATAAGTGTTGAAGAGAACTCAGGAGTAATGGGAAACTTATCTTCACTCTTTGATATTTTAATCATAGGCAAACAACAATTTTCGCACTAAAGACTATAAAAGTATATTTTGTATGATGATTAATTTTTTGCTGAGTTTGCACTAACTTTTTATTTGTATGGTTGTAGACTTGTAGTTAATGAAAAAACTGTAAATTGATACCATTTTAAAATCATTCAGTCCCAGTGATGCCATTTAGAATCATCACTTTCAGTATTTTTCTCCAAATGTTCATGTCCGTTATGACATTCAAACACACATCATTCGATTCTTCACACTTTGTTATATTAGACAATATTTTACATTAATTTCAATAGAAGTCAGAACTATTATTTTTTTTATTTAGAAAATAGCTAAGAAGCGTTTCACTTAATTTTTGAAAAGTTCACTTCAGTTTCCATATATTTAAAACACAATTTAAACTATTTCGGTTAAAATAATTACTAAATTGTTTTTAATAATGTGTTCAGGTACCTTAAAATATATAACTCAAAGTGTTTTGGGGTAATATATATATATTTTTATTTTGTTGTTTTAAGCAGTTAAAAAATTTTGGCATTATTTCAAAAACCATATAAAAAATCAAAATGATATTTTTCTTATGGAACTCTTATTTTTGATCTAAAATAAGCTTATTTTGTGAATATCAGATGTTTCTGTAGTGTAGTAAATTTTTGGGACTGAAAGGGTTAATTCTCCTTTATTATAAGCATGTTACAAATAAGCAAATATCTAACCATTAAATACCAAGTTTTCTCAGGAATTTTACTAAACAACCTTTGAGCACATTTAGAACAGGGTGGTAACAGAACTTGGAAAACCTGGAAATCAATGAATTCTCAGGGAACTTTTTAATTCTGGAAATATCAGAAAATTCTCATAGAATTTTTCAAATATTGCCAAATATCAGGGAATTTTTTTTTTCCATTTTGGATTACTTAAACAGCAGGTTTAGGTTCTTGTGATCACTAACGGACACTTGATAAAAAAAACTATTCTGGTTGATCCGATTTGCCTGAAGAACCAATCTTGGGGGAAGGATGAATCTCTCTCACGAATCATGTTATAACATGATTCTCTTGTCACATGATTCCTCTAAATTCGGAAATGTAGAAAAGTTAGGTAGGCTGACCCATAATCCGGAAAGTATTTCCGCAATGCCTTGATTAAATTTTCTGTACTGCATTGAATTGTGTGTATTGCATGTTTTCTAAGTAATTGTAAAATCAGGGAATTTTTTGTGAAAGTATCAGGGAAATCATGGAAATATCAGGGAACTTTTTTCCTAGGATTTTGTAACCACCCTGTAGAAGAATAAATATTATATGTTTATTAAAATATTTAGGTCTGGTAAAAGTCCAGTGGTATACAGGTGCAAAAAGGTTGGGAATCCCTGACCTACAACATCACCCAGTCCCCTGACTGAACCCTAAGCATGTTATCAATAAACAAGTATCTAACCATTAAATATGTGTTTTTCTCAGGAATTTAATTCAACAAGAGTAGCTATTATATGTTAATTAAAATATTTAGGTCCGTCAGGTGGTACGCCAATATTTCTCATATCAAGTGGTACAGATGAGCAAAAATGTTGGGAGCCCCTGATCTAAAACATAAAAATGTACCTTAAATCAAATACCTTACACATTTTCTCGGCTCAATTCCTTGAATATTCATTGAATTTTATGTCAGTTAAGCAGTTAAATAGCAGTTTAATATTTTTTTTAATTTATTTTGTGTAATCTATACTTTGAGGTGATCAAAATAAACTTTTCCATTTTTAAAATTTAAAGGCAAAGTTATTGAATCTTTTTTTGGAAATATAGAAAATATTAAAAAAACTAAAATTATAATTCTTTAAATGTTTTATTATACATATATTTTAGATGGACAAGACTATTATATTTAAAAAAAATTATGCTGAGAATATATATTTGCAGTTTTTATAATATATTTACATAGTAAGTGTGCCTCAACAGCTCTCTTTCGATGATTTGCTGTCATTGTAGCCCTCTCAGTTTTTCGTTTATAGGTACTCATAATCTGAGCAAAAAATATTTACATTATCATAGATAGGTACGGCAGAAAAACTGAACTTACAGTTTCCGTTTATTACATAATAATAACTAGATAACCGTTTGCATGAAATCGAGCTGAAATTTGTATAGTCTTAAATTATGCCATTTTTTAAATTTCTGAGTATGGCAAATCTACGTTAAAGTATCTAAAGTAAAAGTTAATATCTGTCCAGCCGTTATTGAGTTATGACTGCGAAAAGAAAACGCCTTCCGCATTTATATATGCATAGATAAAAATAATAATTTATTATTATGAAGTAGCCTATACCTAACTAAAATTAGATCACTATGAATGTTGGCATACTTATGTCAACTTACCCGTTGTTGCGGGGTTAGTTGGCATACCCAGCCAACTTATGTCAACTAGCCCCCGAGTCCCTATGCCAACTAACCCCAATAGAGCAAGTAAAATAAACATGGCGACCAAAACTTTTGTTTATCAACTACAGCAGAAATGGACTTATAACCTCGTAGCTAAATGCCCAAAGATACTAAAAACTTGTGAATGTTATTCCTGAATGACTATACTACTGTACAAAACGACAAATACTGAATAATCAAAATTTTACTTTCTTATATGAAAATCACGTTTTCCATCCTTCCTCTAAAGGCTATGGCTGGATCCAACTGGCGTTCTCATGCAAGTTGGACGTTTAAATGACGATCATGTGACAGGCTCAGTAGCGCTCTTAATAAACAGTGAATTTTTTTTAAAGGCACAATGCCAACTAACCCCTTATGCCAACTAACCCCGGTCTCCCCTACCTATAAACGAAAAAATGAGAGGGTTACAATGACAGCAGATCATCGAAAGAGAGCTGTTGAGGCACACTTACTTGAAAAAAAGTTTGAGAAAAGTAGCGGATGAATTTAAGATCTCTGTTAGAGGTCTCGCATGGTATTGTAGGATCGCAAAATTAAAAATGAATTATCTCTGCCTAAAGGGTACCAGGGGGTATTGGAAGATATGGGATAGTGCGGCAGGTGTTCACTCCTGAACAAGAATTTGCTTTGAGTGAATACCTTGTGAAGGCAAGTGACATATACTTCGGCCTGAGCCCAAAAAAGGCAAGAAAGTTGGCATATCAATATGCAGTTGCTAATGGCACTGTACATCCTAGTAAATGGGACTCAAAAGAATCAGCAGGTGTTGACTGGTTTTCTTTTTTCCTAAAACGTCACCCACAACTTTCAATACGTACCCCCGCGGCAATAAGTTTGTCTCGAACGTCCAGTTTCAACCCGCATAATGTTCAAAGATTTTTCAACCTCCTATAACACTGGACAACAAAATTTCAAAAAATTTCTGCGAATCAGATGAAAGTACCCATTTCTGAATGGTTTTGACGTGCTGAACAAGAATATCACCTTAAAAAATGAAAGTTAGCTCTTGTTTTTGAGTTACGTTTTTTTTTCATTGCATAGGATACGGCAAAATGCTGCATCGGCGCACCAAACACAAAATTAATTAATTATAGTCAATTTTGTTTAGAGAAGCCCTCTGAATTTGTGCTCATACAGGTTATAGATATTATCAAGATGGGAGTGAAGAGATGATAACTTACAAGACTTTTCACCCACATTAGCAGCTTAATACCCCACTACGCAACATAATTGTTCTTATTTAAAGAGGTGCAGAAAAAAAGCAATAAATTCCTCATATTTCTCCAGATTGTTTTTAGGAGCTGTAGCATATTTTGCAAACGCATGGCTATTATCCTCATTAAAACTAAGAAAAATATTGTAGACTTTTTAGTAAATAGTGTCGTGTTGGACACAGACTTGAAGAAATGCTATGCTATTTAACTTTTATCTTTTTCTAAATAACACCTCATGGAACCGATTAGATGATGCAGAAATAAGTCATTAATCTAATTTGTTGGTTCCCTCTTAATCATCTATTAAATGGCATACGTTTTTCTTAAAAGCATCCGGCATTATCTGTTGTTCAGATGAAGTCAAAGTGACAAATTTGCTACACAAGTTTAACTACATACGTGAGGAACCCAGAAATTTATCCTGGTATCCTATCTTGTAACCAAAATACAAATGATAAGCTTTCTTTATTTTTGCAGTGATGCTCTTTTTGTGCAAAAAATTACACTTTTCCGCAAATATAACAGAAGTTATTAGCTCTATTAATGCATTTACAAGGCATTACAGTTATAGATGTATTACGAAAACTGATTTTTGATATTCTACAACTTCTAAAACAACCAAGTACGAAATGCAAGGAATTTATTGCTCTTTATTCTGCACCTCTTGAGATGAGAACAATTATGTTGCTTAGAAGGTTTATAAAGCTGTTAATATGGTTGCAAAACCCTTGAAATCTATCATTTCCTCCCACCCCCCAGGTAGTTAATACTAAATAAAGTCTTATGAAAACAAATTCGGAGGTTTTCTGTAAACAAAATTGACTTTAATTAATTTTGCGTTTGGTGCACCCATGCATTACGCCATATAATATGCAATAACAAAAAACGACCGTAACTCAAAAACAAGAGCTAACTTTCATTTTTTAAGGTGATATTCGTGTTTAGCACGTCGAAATCATTCAGAATCAAGTACTTTCATCTCATTCGCATTTTCACTGTTGACCAGTGTAATCAGTAATGAGCCAACATTCATTTACCGCCCAGGACATATGGAATGTTTAATTTTGAGCTGATTAACATTCATTATAATTACACCTTACATAAAGACGAGTAAAAACGCTTGCCTCACTTATGCCAACTTACCCCACTACCTATGCCAACTACACTCTTAAAAATGAATGCTCAAAAACGACGAAATTTTCCTTAATTTTGAGGATTCAGTTTCCTGGCAAATGCTCCGAGTTTTCCTTTCCTCAAAGTGAGGACATTTGAATCGTCATTTTTTTGAGGATTTGAATGTCGTCTAATCTAAAAAAATATTTCGTTATTTTTGAGCATGTGAATTTAGTTGTTTTGAGAGCTAGTTTCCTTAAATTGAGGATTGTTATTCTTAATTTGAGAGTTTGGCATCGTCATTTTTGAGCATGTGATTTTGTTTTTATAGTTCTGGTTACGTTAAATTGATGATTGTTATACTTGATTTGAGAGTTTGGTATCGTTATTTTTGAGTATGTGATGCTGTTTTGATAGTTCCGGTTTCGTTAAATTGAGGATTATTATTGTTCATTTGAGAGTTTTGCATCGTCATTTTTGAGCATATATATTTATTGTTCGGGCAGCTCTATAGTTAAACTCATAGTTTCCTTGCGCAGAAGCCACGACCATGGGCGGAGCTATAAAACGCGCGGGGCAATCAGATGAAGAGAAAATTTCAGTCGTGTTATTTTGTCTTCATCTAATTGTTCCGTGCGTTTTATAGCTCCTCCCATGGTCGTGGCTTCTGTGCAAGGAAACTATGAGTTTAACTAGAGTTACGTCGTATTCGGTCTAGTTTCATCATATTTGAGGAGATGCATTTTTCTAAAAAGTTTTTAGGATGTTTTATAGGATTTTACTACATCATTTTGTTATTGGTATTTTTCACCCAAATACAAAAAAAAGCTATAATTATATTCCATATTTGTCTTTTTTACGGACACGAATCCATCTATGTACAGCTTCTGAAATATTGAAGGCATTTTGATACAAAATTGACTATTTGCATGTAAAACTATAATATATAATGTTTATAAAATATTAAAAAGATTCTCAATGCATTTCGGAACCAAAATTTGCTTTGAATATAAGTTATACAATCAGTTTATTACATTCCAAATCTAGAAAATCCACTTTTAAATTGTTCATTTATTTTTACAACAAAATAACATTTCACTTTATTTAAATCTGTATATTTATTTTATCAAAATAAACACAAGTTTCGAATTTTTTTATATACATATTGATTATATGATGACGGGCCGGTGGTCTGGGAACTGCTGGGCAGGCTGGCATTTTGAAACTGCTCAAACTGCTGCTTCAATCATCAGTACTTCAGTCGTATCATTACAGCAGTTTTGTCTTCTAAAAAAATAGGAAGCATTTAGTATACTTTTCATAACCTAATTGGGCCAAACCTTATAAAGGCGAGTCTAAAAAAAACAACAAATATAGCATTTGTTTAACTTACAAGTTTAAGTGGAATACTAACACATCAAATTTACTGAAATTTAAATTTTAGTATTTTTTTTTTGGGGGGGGAGGGATGAGACAGTTTTTTAGAAGTTAGGCATTTAAAGAATAAAATAGTACACAAAATTTCAGGTGGATAATTTTCTCAAACAAAAATTACAGAAAGAACTTTTTTTTAAAAGATAATTCTTTTTAAAAAGTTAGGCTTATTTTGAATATTATAGCTTTACATTTAATCTTGTTTTTAATTATTTCTATTAGAGATCCAAATCCCTATTCCTGAAGCTTGGAATCAACATAGTCCATGGCACAAAACTAATATACTATATTAAATCAATTTTAGTTGCATCTTCGAGTCGAACCCAAAAGCATCTACCTAAAAAACAAGGCCGTTAAATATTATATTAAGAAAAAAAAAACTTATTAATTACGGTATTTTATTAAATACTTTTTGCATTAAAAGTACCTTTAAAGAAAAAAAATTATGGAAATATAATGCATTCAGTGCACATAAAATTTTATCTTTCAGTGTGAAATATTTGTTAATTATAAAACCATAATTTAAAGACACACATTATGCATCGTCAAAATAATACTTTTCACTTTTAATAAATATGCAGAATATAAATAAAAAAAATTTATTAATAGTTAACTAATAATTACTTTATACCATATTAGTTGAATGAAGAAAATAAACCATTTTTATTTTGACACAAAATGAAATGACTTAAACTTACCTTAATAAATATTGATAATAATCCAAATACTTTCCAACAACATAACCCCTTTTCTATATATTTTAACTTTTTTCCGTTTCTACTTCACATATTTAAAAAAAAAAAATCCTAGAGTATCGAAGTTCGAATTTAGCAATGGCACCTGGCGATGATCACATCTGCTGTCCGAATAAAAAGCAGTTTATTATCATAGAAAGGCGAACTTCGAATTTCATGTTTAGAATTCGACACCTGTCGTTTTTTAACACATAACAAAGTGTAATGTCGTCTTCCTTTTTTCAGTTGGCTCAAAACTTTATGTGACTACTTTTTACTAATTCGTATATTCTATCGAGCTTCTAATTTCACCAAAGGAAAACGAAAAAAAAAAAAGAATTATTCTTTTTCAAAAAAGAAGAGTTGAGCAGTACCTTCAAAAGTTTTTCAAACGATTTACGAATATTTAAAGTTGCTTTAAAATATTATGTTTTATTATTTAATGTGTTCCGTTTATGCACTCATTATCTAATTGTTTTTTTTTTTAAATACTGTTCTTAATTTTACTATGCAAGATTTATTTAGTCGTTTAATGAAACCTCTTATTTGCAAAGCGTTCTTTAGCTGCGTTAAACTTGATTCAAGAGAGCAGTGTAAACTAACAGTTGAAAATCAGCATCAATAGTAAACAAAAGCTATAATTCCGTTCTATTTTTATAATACTTACATATTCTAATGAAGGCAAATAGTTTTATGTTCAGAAACATGCTACTTCTTGTTCTTTACTGTAAAATTTAATGTTCAAGCTGCTTGTATATATTACGAATTATTATGTTAGGCCTAACCAAACTTCAAGAAGCCGCCATTGTTTGAACCGCTAAGTTCCAATCCCAGAATGCAACGGTGCGAGTACAACGAGATTCAGTTTCCTCAAAATCAAGATACAGAATCGTCAAATCACGATCGTAAAACTGAGGATTCGCGTTTACTCAAAAGTCACGTGATAGTTTGACGAAACAATCCTCAAAATTAACGAAATGAGGCTTGAGGATTCATGAATCGTCAAAAATGAAAGTGTTATTTTTAAGAGTGTAACCCCGATACCGGGGTAGGTTGGCATAGTTTGACTGAACAAGGAACAACATTTTTGACACAAAGTGGCAACAATATATTTATTCAATTGTATGTGTGATTTGTAGTCAAAATGTATACTTACATTACCAACTTTTTACATTTCAAATATCTTCAAACCAAAAAATTAGAAAAATTTTGAAGTGAAAACTGTGCCAACTAACCCCGGTCTCCCCTACCATATGGAAGATAATCAGATAATATTTTGATGCAAAAGTATTAAAACTCATATTTCGATATATTTTTCCGTTTTCTAATGTAAATGAACATAATAGAAGGCCTTTTCCACACAGTTTTAAGAATACAAAGCAAATCTAACGCTAGGTACAGCTGTGGAAATAAAAAAGTACCCACTAGCGATTATTTTGGCCCTTAGTCATCCTATAGAATCGGACCTTTTTGACATTGTGAACAATTATCGTTCTGAGTTAATTGCATGACACAAAATTTGCATAAGGGGTCATCTTCATATTAAAAATTTTATTGAATTATTGAAATTTTGCATTAAAAAGAGGTAATTTTTTTAATTACTATTTATTCTCTTACACTTTGTGTTGTATTACTGATTGACTGAGATTGGCGGGCGGAACGACCGTTCCGTCTGATACATATATATTCCAGCTTGTGTGCTTGTTCAGAGAACTGCTTATATTTTTTCGTCAAGTGGGACACAGAACGAATATTTACAGTCACAAAGAAATGAATAACACATAGACAAGTAGCAGCATTTATTGACGGTCACAAACATCCATGCCTGACCGGGATTCGAACCCGACCTCAGCAGCTCCAAAGGCTAGAGTCCTAACGATTGCGCCACCGAGGTGGCAAAATTTAATTTTAGTGTTTCTTTCTGGCATAAATATAAACTTTTTGGACTTTCCCAAACGTACGGCTATTGGATACAAAAAATAAATAATTCATACGAAATCAATTGATTCGTCGGCGAATAATGGATTCAAGTACAGAAGAGATCCTTTATCCATCCGTCTCTTCATTTCCGTTACAGACGCGCCATAGAATTTAGCGCCTTCTTTCTAAACCAGGAAATTCTTTGGAACTCGAAGATCTCCCGAATTACTTAAGGGGTCTAAGGAGTCTTAAAAATGTGCAAAGAAGGAACTACAAAGTATAGTTTGATCTCTCATGTAATTTTTTAACTACTCAATATACAAGTATAATTTTTTTATATGTAATTCTACAAGATTTATTTATTATAAAACAAATTTTAAAATTTATGAAACTTTAGCCAAAACTAAAATAAATGATATTAAACATAAAGCTGTTTTAACTCATTGTGATTAGGCTTGCGCGGCAAATTGTGAGGTCAAAATTGAAAAAATGACCAAGAAAATGACTTTATATTGTACAAATATGTACAAACTAGGACTTATACCTAAATTCTCAGCTAAATTTTAATTAGAAATTATTTAAAAATAAATTTAAAATCAAAATTTAAAAAAAAATTACTAATTTTTTTAGAAAAAGCTCTTAAAATAATTTCTTATTAAAATTGAGATGAGAATTTAGGTATAAGTCCTAGTTTGTACATATTTCTACAATATAAAGTCATTTTCTTGGTCATTTTTTCAATTTTGACCTCACAATTTGCCGCGCAAGCCTAATCACAATGAGTTAAAACAGCTTTATGTTTAATATCATTTATTTTAGTTTTGGCTAAAGTTTCATAAATTTTAAAATTTGTTTTATAATAAATAAATCTTGTAGAATTACATATAAAAAAATTATACTTGTATATTGAGCAGTTAAAAAATTACATGACAGATCAAACTATACTTTGTAGTTCCTTCTTTGCACATTTTTAAGAGTCCTATGACCCCTTAAATAACTCTTTCGACCTGCTTCGAGCGCATTCTTTTGCGACGACTATTGATCCGATTAGTGTACAATTAGATACGACAACTTTTACTTGTAGCGCTTAGCCTGAGCGAAACATGCAAATACAGTGCATTCGCCGTGTTCGGGAGTTTTTAACAGCGGCCTTCCTTAAGACGAGGTGATCAATTAAGTCGATGAACAGTGGAATTGCAAAGAGACGGGTCTAATTGTCGGTAACGAAGGGCATGATATTCTTATGGTGTGCTGAAAGAGTTAGTATGATACGCAGATCAATTTGACAAAAAATAACCTTCTCAAGGTACATTTTGTTGAGCCAATTACGCAGGGGTAATAATGAAAATCTCCCACTTACAATTTTAATTCCTCTCTTATCGAAGATTAAGTATAGGTGGAAAAGATGAAAGGAATTATTCGCAGCATGAAACAGATTATTTTTTAAGGATATAAAGACTTAAGTTAAATACAATCTACTTCATTATTATGGCTTTTGAAATAATACGTTGTGCATCATTGTATGAAATATACTTTTTTATTAGATATTATCTTTATTTTATTAGATGGGGTTACGTTGAATGAAGTTTAAAGCAATATTCATATTGCGGAGTCCTAAAGTTATTCATAGTAAAGATTAATTAAACAAAGATTAGAAACTGAGTGTTTTTTTATTAAAAGAAGCATATTATTTTCTCTTTTTTTTTCATAAAAACAATGATAATTTGTTGGTATAAAGGTTGCGGATTAAGTATAAAGCATAAGAATTGGGTTTCTTTATAATTCAAGCTTCATTTTAAGTATACAAGACGATTGTTACAATATTGTTTAACATATTGTATATGTGTGATATAAACTCAACTAAACGCTTCGGAGTAACAGCCAATTACTGGACCAAGGCCTGCCGTGTCCATTTAAGCTTTCGTGACCAAAGGCTCTTACTTCCACCACTGAAGTCACCATTTTGAACCCTATGCCTATGCCTTTCTATCTGTGACCACTGTGTCACTGATATCTTTCTGTTTGAAATCTTCTAACGTTAGTGTTTGTTTTGGTTTGCATCATTCTATGTACGGATGGTTTTATTTATTTATTTATTTATTTATTTATTTATTTATTTATTTATTTATTTATTTATTTGTTTGTTTGTTTGTTTGTTTGTTTGTTTGTTTGTTTGTTTGTTTGTTTGTTTGTTTGTTTGTTTGTTTGTTTGTTTGTTTGTTTGTTTGTTTGTTTGTTTGTTTGTTTGTTTGTTTGTTTGTTTGTTTGTTTGTTTGTTTGTTTGTTTGTTTGTTTGTTTGTTTGTTTGTTTGTTTGTTTGTTTGTTTGTTTGTTTATTTATTTATTTATTTATTTATTTATTTATTTATTTATTTATTTATTTATTTATTTATTTATTTATTTATTTATTTATTTATTTATTTATTTATTTATTTATTTATTTATTTATTTATTATTTATTTATTTATTTATTTATTTATTTATTTATTTATTTATTTATTTATTTATTTATTTATTTATTTATTTATTTATTTATTTATTTATTTATTTATTTATTTATTTATTTATTTATTTATTTATTTATTTATTTATTTATTTATTTATTTATTTATTTATTTATTTATTTATTTATTTATTTATTTATTTATTTATTTATTTATTTATTTATTTATTTATTTATTTATTTATTTATTTATTTATTTATTTATTTATTTATTTATTTATTTATTTATTTATTTATTTATTTATTTATTTATTTATTTATTTATTTATTTATTTATTTATTTATTTATTTATTTATTTATTTATTTATTTATTTATTTATTTATTTATTTATTTATTTATTTATTTATTTATTTATTTATTTATTTATTTATTTATTTATTTATTTATTTATTTATTTATTTATTTATTTATTTATTTATTTATTTATTTATTTATTTATTTATTTATTTATTTATTTATTTATTTCATTTGATTTTTGTACCACTATTGTTTTTATTTATTTTATTGTTGTTTTCAATGCTATTTCGGGGTAATCGGGATGATTTTTAGCTTCCACACTACGTTTATAACGTAAAAAGTGGAAGGTTTAATAATCGCTCAGTCCGTCTGTCTGTCCGTCCGTTACCCACTTTCACAGAACGAAGCAAAAGTCGCATTAACAAGTGAAATATGTCATTTTAAAGCAAAAAATCGGGCTAGGGTGCATCCCAAATTTCATTAAAAATTTTAAATTAGAAGTATATTTAAAATTTGAATAACTAAACATTTAATCTACATTGAAATAACATGCGAATTCCATTTTCATTCAATATTCTCACTGTTGCCATTTTGTCAAACGTACGCGAAACTTTATTTAAAATAAAAATAAAACCTTTAAAGTGATTATTTCGGTTTGGATTGTTGTAATATCACAATAGATTTTTTTTGATAATTACTTATATATGTATGAAAAAAGATGTATTCAGAATTCTAATTTTGCATTAAAAAAATGTGCTTTCGCTTTTTTTAAAGCATCAATTTTACTAATTATATATTTTTTCAACAATAAATTAAAATGTGACGACTAAAAGACATTTATTAAAAAATTTGAATAATTATTCTACGAATTTCAAACAAATTTAGCAAACAATAATGAGTAATTTTTAATTTGCGAAAGATTATTACATGAAAAAGTTAATTTTATCGTTTAAAAATTTGAATTATAGAAGTCCCTGTTAGGCGAATTTCTTTCTGAGGTGCATAAAAAGTGTGTTTCCTGTGAGCATAAATGCTGGCTTAAGTGACAGATTCTGTAACAAACCTACTTGGTTTTTTACCGTATGTCCATCCCAAATAGAACAAGAAGTTCTAAAAGAGCTAAAATAGCCTACTTTCCTGTTACTAAAATACTTACTAAAATTTTTATCGGGGCAAAACTAGATTCGTAACAGTAAGTAACATCTACAACCGTTTTCTACATTAAATTTATATACATTAGAATATATTTCACTAAACACAGCATCCAGCTATAGTTTACACTTTTTAAAGCCAAATAAATTATTTTTATTAATTTTCTATCGCCAACAAAATAAATAATACTTATAGTCCGCATGATTTACTTGCAGTTATAAATAAATATTTAATTATTCGTAGAACAAAAACCATAAAAATACTTAAAAATGCACTTAAAATAGGAAATGTAAATTAACAAGTAGGTTTGTAACAGAATCTGTCACTTAACCCGCTTCCACACAACAGTGGTGTTTAACAGAAACACAGCATAATTTTTAAACACAGCATTAATTCTATTCAACATTTACCCGCTAAATTTGGCTACTTTCATTTATTTTATTTCGAAAATTAAATAATTATTACTTAAATCGTTTGCAAAAATTTATATTTCAAAGAATAAATATGTAATATTTCTCGCTTTTAAATAGAATAAAAACATTTAATACCAACATACAAAAAATCTCGTAGTGAAATATATTTGACGTCATTTCAAACTGATCGATGTCGCAAAAATAAGTTTATTTTAATTTATTGTCGAAAAGAATTAAAATTTCTCGATCGATTGTTGTGATGGCAATGGTGATTTAATTCTAATAAAAATGGCTTCCTATGCTTTTTAAATGAGCATTAAATTTTGAAGTTTTTTTAAATAATTAAAGTACTTAGTATTTGAATTCTTTTCTGAAATTTTCAATGTATTCTCATTATGATGCGCTCAATTTTTTGACGTATCTTACTTGTCCGTTGCATTTGTAGTTTGCAACATTGATTTAAATGACACAAAATTGAATTTCAATGCTAATTCAATGGGAAATTCGTCGACAAATAGTAGATTTATGTCCGTACGATCGTACAGACAGACGGACGTAAAGTATGATAGTTGGGTGTCTGAGGTTATACCTTTCTAATAAAAATACAATTTTTAAGATCGGATTGATAGAACCGATTTTGGAAGGGAGGAATGGACAGACAAACGGACAGACAGACAGGCAGACGGACGGACGGACGGACATCGATAGCATGTCAATACCTACTTTTTCATTTTTTTTAATTCGAAGAATTAAAAAAAAAAAGAAAAGTAGGCTAAAAATAGTACAGTCCTTTTAATGTTGCTAATGTGTGCTCGCTTAGTAATATTAAATTTGGACAATACAAGAAGTAATAATGAGTATGAACCAAAAGAACAAAAATTATTTCTTCCAATTGAGAGATCTTACAGTCAGCTTTATTGGGTAGCGTCAACTGTTATATGCTTCATTTGATTTTTGTATGGTTTTTACTGTTTATATTTATTTTATTAATTTTTTCAATACTATTTCGGGGCAATCGGGATGATTTTTTTCCGTATGTCTTGTGTTAGCTTAGTAATATTAAATATTTGGACAATACAGGAAGTAATAATGAGTATGAACCAAAAGAACAAAAATTATTTCTTCCAATTGAGAGATCTAACAGTCAGCTTTATTGGGTAGCGTCAACTGTTATATGTTTCATTTGATTTTTGTATGGTTTTTACTGTTTATATTTATTTTATTGATTTTTTCAATACTATTTCGGGGCAATCGGGATGATTTTTTTCCGTATGTCCATCCCAAATAGAAAAACAGTACTGTGCTTTTAATGGTGTTAATGTGCTCGCTTAGTAATATTAAATTTGTATACAATACAGGAATTAATAATGAGTATGAACCAAAAGAAAAAAAATTATTTCTTAAAATTGAGAGATCTTACAGTCAGCTTTATTGGGTAGCGTCTTAACTGTATGTTTCATTTGATTTTTGTAAGGTTTTTACTGTTTTTATTTATTTTATTGCTGTTTTCAATGCTATTTCGGGGCAATCGGGATGATTTTTTTTCCGTATGTTCATCCCAAATAGAATGTAGATTAACTGATGGGGCTATTAATTAGTTATTTCTACATGACTCTTGATCAGAAGGTTAATTTAGCTTAAAGTGCTGAACGTTGAAATAAGGCCAGTTACGAACAGGAACAAATGTATAATTTATTAAAAGAAACAAATAAATAAAAGAAAAATCTAAACTGTGCTACGCCTACTTTTTCCTGTCTCAAAATGTTCAGCGCATGCGAAAACCTTAAATAGCGTTGAAATGGCACCAATATGTCCAAAAACCGACATGTTATGCATACCCAAAAAAAAGTTTTCGGAAAACCAGCCAACAAAACACAATCTGGGCGCAAACAATAAATTTGCATACAACTGAGGGAATATACCAACAACAGAACGGTATGATTAATAGGTTTACCAAGCTGAATATCTGGTGAACGGCGTTCTGTGATTGGTATCTTGCACCAGTCCAGTGGTGGCGCTAGGAATTGCCCGACGGGGGGGCTGACGTATCCCGGCAGGGGGGCTAAGGTACAATTTAAAATTACGGTGTTTTTTTTTAATATTCATTTTCAAGCTGCACCCCCCCCCCCCCCGCTAAATAACAACCGTCTTCAAGTTTCGTTCGGGAAATTTGTCATTTTTGTTCCCGTGAAGTTCAATACAAACGAAAATGCAATTTAATTATCTAAATAATTGCAATTTAATATCGGAGGAAAACTTTGGAAGCAATGTTGAAAATATTTTAATTAATTAATTATTCTATAGAAATTTATACAAGATTATGCATTATATTTTTCTTGTATTAATATCAAAATTATGTTCCATCAATCAAATGACTTTAATTTATTTATATTGCTGATGCACTGTTAAAAAAGGGTTCCCAAATTTTGTGAATATTGTTCTTATATTTGAGAACGTTACCGTTATATAGCTTTGAATACATTAATCTCAAATTGGCAAAAATGCATATTCGTACTTTTGAGAATGAGTGAGATAAAATTATATCTCCCACGCGGGCTCAAACCCACTGTGTGAAGATCTTCGATAAGCCTAGAAAAGTGTGCTTTATCCAACTGTGCCATCCAATCTCCGGTAGCTATTAGTAGGCGTTTAGTTAATTGTTATTTGAAGGTTTTAAATAAGGTTAGTTAACAGCATGTATGATCTCAAATTTTATATTTCGAGGGTTTTTTTTTCATAAATATTAATTGTTTTTACAGTGACATAACATGAAAACGTCCAAGTACTTATTTTTTAAAGTTTTTTTTATAGTGTCCGTTACAAAACATTGTAAAATTGCTTTCCACAAACACAGAAAAATTCTTGTCTCCAATTCCCATTCAGAACTAATATGTTTATTATTGTACAGCTGTGGAAATAAAAAAATACCCACTAGTGGTTATTTTGGCCGTTAGTCATCCTAAAGAATCGGACCTTTTTGACATTGTGAACAATTAACATCCTGAGTTAATTGCACGACACAAAATTTGCATAAGGGGCCATCTTCATATTAAAAATGTTACTAACTTTAAAATTTCCAATAGCAACACCCCTTTTTGAATCCATATTTCAAATCTCTGACCTATGTTAATACGAAATGCCAAATTTTGTTAGTTTTGAAGCATTATTAGAGGAGTTAGAGACGTGCAAAGTTTAGATCCCATAATGTTAAATGAGTTGCACATAAAAAACTATCCCGATCTATAAATAATTAAGATAATGAAACGAATTTTTTACTGAAAAGAAATTATAATAACCCAAACAAAATGTATTCAATATTGGGGTATTTAAAACAATTTTTATATTTTTAAATAATTATTATATTAATTTTTTTTAAAAATATGAATGGAAACCCCTTAATATTTTTAAAGAAATAAATTTAAGACAAGAAGTTTAAGCGAAATCCCAATTTTTAAAAAATTTTATTCATAATTTTCTGAGTAAATCTTAAAATACTTTTTAATTACCCTTATAACTGTGTATAAGATTACGTGTGTAATTGATAAATAAAGACGGCTTTGCATGCATGCTTGCTTGTCATTTTAGAGATGGTCCCCAAAAGGTCCACAAGTGATTCGATTGAATAACTCGTCAAATATTCATCCAAATGTAACAAAAACTTAGATTTAAGGGTTTTCTAGAGTGCTTAACATTTCTAAGTTATTAAAATTGGGTGTTGCTATTGGAAATTTCAAAGATTGTAATATTTTTAATATGAAGACGGCCCCTTACGCAAATTTTATATCGTGCAATTAACTCAGAATGTTAATTGTACACAATCTCAAAAAGGTCCGATTCTATAAGGTGACTGACGGATGAAATAATCTCAAGTGGGTACTTTTTTATTTCCACAGCTGTACATCTTTAATATATGTGAAATAATTGATTGGGCAATTGATATGAGGCATAACTGTTAAACTATTTAGAAAAAGAATAATAAATTATATTCATCAAATATGTGGCGATTGGATGTCCAAAAAGGGCTTTTCTTATTAAAATATAGCAAAATAGTTTGTACCACATAGTAAAAAATAGCTTCGATCATATTATAAGTTAAAGTAAATGTTGTTACATTTATATTTTCAATATTTCCATGCATATTTAATTCAAAAACTCTTTTTAGCATACTTATTGCAGGTATTAATGTTAAAAATATATACTTATGTTTAAAAAAAGATAATAAGTTAATAACAAAATAAACAGCATAAAAACCGACTTACTTGAATAGCCTATATTAGACACATTGTAAAACGGGCTAGGAATCCTAATCGGTTGCTCGGAAACTTTGTTTCGTATACATTCACAATCACAAAAAAATTCTACGTACAATACACGTTTCGACACTTTTTTTTAAACCTAAGAAATATTGGTTCAACTTGCTTGTACAGCTGTGGAAATAAAAAAGTACCCACTTGAGGTTATTTCATCCGTTAGTCACCCTATAGAATCGGACCTTTTTGAGATTGTGTACAATTAACATTCTGAGTTAATTGCACGATACAAAATTTGCATAAGGGGTCGTCTTCATATTAAAAATATCACGATCTTTGAAATTTCCAGTGGCAACACCCAATTTTAATAACTTAGAAATGTTAAGCACTCTTGAAAACCCTTAAATCTAAGTTTTTGTTACATTTGAATGAATATTTGACGAGTTATTCAATCGAATCATTTGTGGACCTTTTGGGGACCATCTCTAAAATAACAAACAAGCATGCATGCAAAGCCGTCTTTATTTATCAATTACACACGTAATCTTATACACAGTCCCCTAAAGGGTAATTATAAAGTATTTTGTGATTTACTTAGCAAATTATGAATAAAATCTTTTAAAAATTGAGATTTCGCTTAAACTTCTTGTCTTGAATTTATTTCTTTAAAAATACTAAGGGGTGCTTTAAAAATATTAAGGGGTGCTCCAGCCCCCCGACAGGGGGGGGGGGGGCTGGAGCACCCCTAGCCCCCTCCGCTGTCGCCGCCCCTGCACCAGTCATATGCAAATTTACTGCGTGCGCCCAGATCGTGTTTTGTTGGCCGGTGTTCAGAACTCTTTTATGTGTATGCATAACACGTCGGGTTTTGGACATACCGGTGTCGTTCCAAAGCTAGGTTTTTGCATGCGATGAACCATTTGAGACATGAAAAACTAGGCGTTGCCGTCCGACATTCTCGAGTGTCTGTAACTATAACCGCGATCACCACTGTAATGCCAATCACAGAATCTCGAGGGCATACCTCCAAATAATTATACTTGCAGTCTCATCTCAATCGGTTAACTGGAACGGAGACGAGCAGACAGGGCCGTGTGGTATGTTTTTCTCATATGATGCAAATTATTAAAATGCCGCTCTTGATTTTTTTAAAAAAAATTTTATACGTAACTAATTATGTTTTAACTCAAAAACTGAACTTTTTTTTATCCATCACCCATATGAAAGCTATTTTTAATCATTTTTACATTATTCACAACTGTTGGGTAAAAACACATATTTCTTTTACTTTTTTTTTTAAAGTTAAGTTATGTAACTTATATTTTTATTAAATGTTATTAATTTCACAAATGCAATAGGTACATAAAAGCAAAAAATATACGAGGACTTAAAAATTCAAGTTTACAGAGAGTCCCCAATTTAAAATGAATATTGTGTAGAGTTGAGTTTGTATAGTGACAGAAAATATGCATATATTTTCTACCAGCGCACGGTGAGGTCTTTCATCCGAATTTTTGGTCAAAAATATTTTTGAATAGAATTCGTATTATTCTTTTTTAAACTCTCGGCTTAATTTTTTTTTATCAATAAGTGAACTTATTAAGCTAGATGTTAAGATAAGCGTATCATTTTGGGCAATAATGTTGCGTGGTTCAGGGATCTGCGAAAATTTTAAATCACATTATGACATTTTTTTGAAATTTAATTTTACCAATATATTAAATTTAAAGCTAAATAATTAAATTAAAAGCTAATATTTTTTCCTAAATTCTTTGTGCTTAACTATATGCAGAGTTTCCTAATATAACCATAAAATACATTAATAAAGATATCGTGTGATTAAAATTGAGGTACTAGTTTGAGATTTCTTGGTTCTATCCCGTAGGGCGTCATGCTATGATATAAACGTGGACAGTTAGCAAAATCTAGTTAAAAATATTTAATTTTGCAATGCAGCTCTAGGTTGATATTGCAATACATTATTTAATTACAAAACTTATGGTAAATTATAACTTTAGGAATAAATCTGTTTCAATTTCTCACCCTCTCCCCTTAAAAACCAACTGCTATGTAGTTCTCCAAATAGTAAAATAACTGAAAGACTACAGACCGGAGACACTTCCAGTATTTTGGTGTTGTGTTGCAAGTTGTGTACAAGTGCGGTGCTATACTTTCATCTTAGGCTATAAATTTCTTCGCCCTCCCGCTTTCCCAAATAAAGGGACGGGGGTGAGGGGGGCTTGTTGACACAGATGGGTCGCTAACTAACATATGGTCACCAGTTTGGAAACTTTAACGATTGGACTGATTGAGTGAAACCCAGTCCCCTCTTTCCACAATCCAAACAAAAAAAGAACCCAGCAGTCACCTAGCGTCCTCCTTATTATACTCCAATTCCCGCTCAACCCCCTGGCCAGCTCAGGCAGATCTATTTTCCTTCTCACTATTGCCGCTCTTTGTCTTCCTATATTTGAAGTTTTAGAAGCATTTCTTTTACACAGATTTAGTAAATTACACAGATTAAGTAAGTTAATTTTTTGAAGCCAGATTTAAAAAAAACATAGGTTAGAATCTCGAATTTTGCCGCCCCCTACTCAATTGCCGCCTGATGCGGCCGCCTCTCTGCATCATAGCACCACACGGCCCTGCGAGCAGATGTTGGCAAAGTTTCTCTAAATCACACTGTACTAGTTCTTAAATATTGAAATAAAGTAATACATTTATTATGTTTCAATCATAAAGAAATTTCATTTTAAATAGATCTAATTTCTATAAAATTCTAAAACAATACCGTAGGCTGGGGTAACTTTGGGACACTTTTCAAAGTTTTACGCTGTTTCTTTTTTTATTTTTTAAGTTAGGTTAGGGGAGACCGGGTCTAGTTGATACAGGGTCAAGTTGATACAGTCAAAATAACTCCGTAATGCACAGGCGCAATTAACTGGTACTCACTTGACTGGACGACCTGTCCGTCGTCAACAACCACGCGTGAGCCCTTAGAGAAGGTTGCTTTGTTCTATGAGTTGTGAATTAAATACTGGTTTTGAGCTTTAAAAGTAAATTTTTACCCCTGTATTTGAAGTGTTATTGAAAGTTTACTTGTTAGCGGATTGTGTTATAAATAACATCACATTGTTACATGCTATAAAGGCAAGAATGTAACCTAGTAGACTTTGTTCTAGCTCTTATTGGTTTTCCGTATTTTGAGGTTTAGTGTAATGGAGACGGTTGGGTCAAGTTGATACGCTTCTTTGGGGTCAAGTTGATACGGTGTATCAACTTAACCCACAAGAATTTTCATATGTTGCATTTATTTATAGATACCAAGAAACTACAAGAGGCGAAATACCAATTGATATTTTTGGAAGAGCTTATGAAGAGATTAGAAATGGCAGAATGTATATTAGGGAAGCGGCCAAAATATTTAATATAGACACAATAGCTCTTTACAGGTTCAAGACAAAAAAGGGAAAATAAAACTTGAAATGCCAGAGGCTACTGACGAGGTTGTAAAAATGGGTTATGCTAAACATCGACAAATATTGACTGACGAACTTGAGGAGGAGCTTAGCAGATATATTTTAACAAGAAAATAAAAGTTAAAATTGTTTAAATCATTAGGGGGTAATATTACCAAGAATGGAATAACAGAAAAGAACCGAAAACAAAGAACAGAAAACCTGACAAAAGAAGTTAAAAATAAAAAAAAAAGAGAGAAACGAAGAAAAATTGAAAAAGATGAATCAGACTCTGATGAAGGCGAAGAGTCTTTTTGTTTGGTGTGCTTCAAAACATATCCAACGTCAAAGCCTGGCCAGGACGCGTATAGCCATTCTGTACCCCTCGGTACGACTTCAAAGGAGAAACTCAAGCCAATCACAGTCAGACGTCGCTGGTGCCACGAGACGCGTCTGCGATGAGCGTTTTCCCCCGATGTTTTCGCCTTCTTCGGTTTCGGATTACAAAACAAACGAAATTCTTAGTGAAAAAAAAAAAACATTGCGTTTATCGCAATGGGGCTACCGAAATCTTTTAGCAAACATTTAGTTGAAGGGGAAAAAAAATGATATAATTAAATTATACTTCGGGAAATTTAAAAGATTCGGAAGATATAAAAAAAGTGACCCAAGATAATAAAAAAGCAATTAAAAAAAATTCTTGTTGCCCAGCGTCAATGCACATTAAAATTAAATGGGATACAATTGAGACTATGAAAAGTGGCAGTTTTGTAAAAGTTTGTATTTTTTTTAAAGTTTTTTTTTTAAGTACAAGTAGGACATCTAAAATAAATAAGTTGATGTTCTATATTTTGGAAAGTCATTAAAAACAAAAAATACTTATTAAAAAAATAAACATTTAATTATTATATTTAGCTATTTTCACAAATTGAAAACTTCAAAAGTAAATGCACAAATATATTGTTAATACTATTTTTTTAAAGTCTCCTATAGTCTTTTTTTAGATACTTAGTTTAGAATGTAATAAAAATTAGCATTTTAAATATAATTTTTCTTTTATTTATTAATTGTTATAGTCAGATAGTGCTGTGATAAAGTGAGACTTAAATATTATAAATATACTATATAAATACTCTAAAATAAATAAGTTGATGTTCCATATTTTAGAAAGTTATTAAAAACAAAAAATATTTAATAAAAAATAAACATTTAGTTATTTAGTTACGTTCACAAATTGAAAACTTCAAAAGTAAATGCATTATAATTAGCATTTTTTAAAGTCTCCTGTAGTCTTTTTTTTAGATACTTAGTTTAGAATATTATAAAAAAAATAATATTTAAAATATTATTTTTCTTCAATTTATTAATTGTAATAGTCAGATAGTGCTGTGATAAAGTGAGATTTAAATATAATAAAAATAAATATAAATAAATACACATGGAATAGTTTTTTCAAAGTTACGATTTTATTTAAAATTTTACTAGTACACAATATTTTATATGATTTTGGCACATACATGACACGTAGAAAATATATACAACATAGAGGAGAGAAGGGTTATATGGAATACCATTTATATTTCTAAGAATAACTCTTTTGATTTTAAGAAAATATCCACACAATCATTTCCAGTACATACTATAAAAAATGACAATGAAGTGCCAATGGTGAAACAAAAGAGTATTTTTTTGTAATGAAAAAATTGACTTTAATCTTTAAGTTCATTCATCTTTGGAAACTTTTCCGCTATAAAAGATACAGCCAGCAACTTTGTTTACCGGTTCTTTAGTTGATGGCATGAAGGCAATTTCAGATTTTGATAAAATTGCACTTTGTTCGTAAATTTAAATTTTACGAATATTTTGAGTTTCAAAAGAAAAATTTTCATCACTGAATTCCTTTAAATAGCAAAACCAATCCACTTAAATTACAATTCAAATATTAAATCAATCTTACTTATATAATATATATTTTGAAATGTAAATAGACTTTTAAACAAAATTACGATGTTTGGCACTAACATAATTCATTTTCTGGAAATAATTTAAGTGTGGTAACATGGGTAATATTATTTAACTCTCTAACTTTGCAATACTGTAGTTGGCAATGCAGGAATTACAATTGGAAAATAATAGTAACATACTTTCAATTACATGCTAATATTCACTTCTAAATCAAAAAGGCACTAGAGTTATTAGAATATGTTAGACAAATAACTTGAATTGAGAATAGACTCAATCCCGGATTTGGCGACGTTGACCCATTATTTCATCCCTTGAGTAGGTCGATAAAATGGGTACCAAGCATACTTGGGAGCTAAACACTGGGGGTTCTGTGTGAGACTGACCACCTTACTGGGACATATGCTAGCACCCCAGAGCCCTAGGTCATGAAAGCTGAAATGGGCACGGCAGGCCTTGGCCCAGTAATGGGCTGTTGTGCCGGGGAGTTTAGTTTTTTTTTTTAGCGAATAGAATCTTCAATCCATCACACAATTTGAATACACTCGCGTAATTTATTTTGTTTCCACAACAATCACAATTTAATGATTTGCCATTATTCATTAAAATGCTTAAATGGGTAGGAGAAAATTATTTTTTAAACAACTAAGCAAGACAAAGAAAGTTGATTACAAGCGTGAAATTACAAAATTGTAAAAAACAATACTGAGATGAATGAAATTATTACCATTATTAATTCTTTAATAGTGTACAACATCGATGTTCACAGTAATCTCTTAATATAAGTACTCTATACTCTAATACTACGAGCACATGGGCTTCATTTTGCCGGAAAGCTTATCGTTGTTGACACACACCCAGCTGCAATGCAGAGAACCATGCCATCAATTTTCTGATGACACTGTTCTGCTGGAGTCCCGCTTGTTGGCATCCACATCACCAGTGGGCAGATAGAGGAGTCCTACACCTCAGAGAGATTGGAAGAAAATCCTAAATTATCGCAATATAATTAAAACAGAAGGACAGTACAACTCGATGCTCAACCAAATAGAAGACGTTTCCTTGCAGCGGAGAGCTGGTGCGGCCAGTAAGGTGTAACCAATATTCACTGCCCAAAGAACAGGAGGAATGACAAGGGGAAGGGTCTTTCCAGCAAATTCTGAACATCTGTCTAGAAAAAGGAAACTTTGTTATTGTGATAATATTAAAAGAAATTTTTAAAATGCAAGAATCATAAGCCAAGATAATTTTAACTACCAATACTTAAAAAATTAAATTCAGATAACTATTTTTTCCCCTTGATCATAATTTATTCCAAACTAGCAAATAAATACCCATTCTTCAAATGGATTTAAAAAAAGGTGTATGGGCCATTGGGGCAAGTGGGCCACCCCCTGGCATTTCCCGAATTATTGACGTAAAAAACATATGTTACAATATTTTTACGTATTTACCCCAATAGATACAGGAAACATCATGGCATCAATTTCATTTAAGTATGTAACAAGGTACAATGCTTTTTGGGTAAGAATTTGGCGAGAAAAGATAGATAACTACAAACACTCTTATTATACAGCTATAGCACAGCATTATGCTATAACATAGCATTATACAGCTATAGGTCTTCGAACAACAAACAAGCTTATAATTTTTAAAAAAATGATCATTTGGTGTGTATATAAAAAATGAAAACAAAACCATAATATGTAGAGTATGATGACCTTGAACAACCATGATAGTTATAATTCATGGAAATAGCTTAAATATGCATATTTGCAATTAAAAGAACCATCAATGAAGAAAGCACCTAAGGAATATTTTACTTGAGGCAAAATATTATTACCACGTATTTATTTTCTTTTTAATTCTTGTAAAAGGATAGTCTGTTGTCGGCAATTTTGATCTCAAGTTTGTCATGATATGTCCTTGGCAAGACAACATAAGGTTGAGATTTTCTGTAAAATAACCATTTCTCTCTCTCTCTCTCTCTCTCTCTCTCCCCCCCCCCCATGTTGAAGTCCAATTCTGGTTCACAAAACGTTGACTACCCATAACTTAATATATACAATATACATTGTTGCAAAATTTAATTTATATGGATAAGTGCTAAGAAGCAATAATTTTTAATTGGAGACAGTACTACAGGGAAAGTAAAAAAACGACAACCATGATTGCATTGTTGCAATTGAAATATTAACTCCGTTAATAAATTATTATGTTTACTTACTTGTAGTTTTCCCAATTTGACAAATGTCTTGCGATGGTTTAGTAACTTTTTCGTCCATGAACCTGCATACTTTGCCCAAATCAGACGCATCCTTACAAAATGCAGTAGGTCTTCCTAGAATGTGCAATTGCAATATATGATAAAAGCATTAAAAATTTTTTAAATGATGCAATATTGGTTTGAATAATCTAACAATGTTTTGAAAGTGTTAAGTGCTGTTCGAAAATGTGCCAGCTACTTAAGAATTACTTTAGTATTCAGTGATTTGCAATTGTCGTGGAGATAATTATAACTTATTTTTGTAGCCTATTTGAAAGATAAACAGAGAAATAAACAGTATCACACCAAGAAGTAATAGAACTTAAAAACCAAGTTGAAACCTTAGCCTTAGATAAATGAATTAACTAAGTTTCCATTCAAATATTGATCTTGCTTAAGCTTGCCAATGTTCAACTTATCAAGCAGATGTTATAATGAATAATTGGGACACAAGCATAAATGTTTTATTTTGATTTATAAACAATTTTTTTTAACTAATACCCTCCCTATCGCAATATTATTACAAGACAAAATTTAATTACAAGCTTGAAATTTCAATATTGTAAAAAAGACAATACCGAGATGAGTAGAATTATCCTTATTGCTTCATAAAATACCTACATTACAAACTTAAAACAAGCTCTTATAGTAAAAAGTATTTTTAAAATAAATAAGGAGAGCATTGGATACCAACATGCATAATACAAATATAAAATGAGTCAAATTACATATAATGGATTTTTAATCAATTAAACAACCAACTTAAAATCTATTTCTAGTGTATCTGTATTCGCACTTTACCAATGCCATAAAGGGTACAGCTATGATATAATGGTCAGTCAATTCCATTGGCAACTTTTGGCTTATAAAAAAAGCGATTTCAACATATCCGTAGCAAGGAAAAAAATGCAAATAAATCCCATTTAACTGTGGATATCGCTGATTTAATTTTAAAAGATAGAAAGACTTGAAGTTCTATCTTAAATACTAATAATCCTCGATATTTAAATTGAAAAAGTACAGCTAAGACTTTTAATTACGCCGCACGATGAAGTAAACAAAAACAATCGTAAGACGAATGATTTTTTTGTAAGTATGAATATGTGCTAGAAACAAGATATAATAACATTCAAAATATGCGATATACGTTCGTGCTAAAACAAAATTATTAACTAGCACATCACATTTAAATTTATTATTTTTAAGACAAAATCATTTACTTACCTCAATAGACACGTTAAAACTTCATCGGCTCCGATCACCGCTAGCTAAAATGTAAACAAAGCAGGCAAGCTATCTCTTTTGATCACATGGGGTCGAGAATGCGTTGCGATTGGCTTGAGTTTCTCCTTTGAAGTCGTACCGAGGGGTACAGAATGGCTATACGCGGCCAGGACTGGATACAATGCATATCCTGTAAGAAGTGGGCACACATCGCATGTGCTGAAGACAATCCGTTTTACAAGTGTTTCAATTGTCAATCAGATCCCAATTTCTCAGACTCGGAGTAATCAGTTACAATCAATATAGACCCTATCATGGAAAACTTTGTATCATATAAAGTTAAAAACCTATTTATATTGTAAAATAAAACACTTTTCGTAAGTACTGCATTTTTTATTAGGATATATTTAAATATTTCCTAGCACCGTCTCAGCTTACTCATATGCGTATCAACTTGACCCAGATCGGGTTAAGTTGATACACATTGCAACATTTTAAAAAACATTTTTTTTTGTCAGTGAAAATTCAATTCTATTTAGATTATAAAAATATCAGGCGTTAGCCAAAGAGTTATAGTTGCTAACTACACTTAGTTTGTTTCAAAATATTGACAGAAAAAAATTACAAAAATCAGAAAGTAAAAAGTGTATCAACTTGACCCGGTCTCCCCTACTGAAAAAATTATTAATATGTAAAGCCTGTCTTCCTCTAACAAAATATAATAAGACAATAATTCTAGGAACAAGGGTATTTTATTAAAAAATATTTTTAACTGTCCCAATCTTACCCCACTAATTGGGGTAAAATTGGGACAGTGCATTATTTCCATTAGAAATAGCAAGAAACATGACTTTGTACCAATATTACCCCACAATATTGTATTAGTGCATTATCTATACCAAGAAAAGACAAGGTAAATGAGTGTGTACCAACTGCAACACATAATATTATATTTAAACAATGAAGTTATGATACATGTACACATAGATTGCAAATAATGACTTTTTAATACTTTTAGGCTTTGGATCTTTACTGAACGTGCAAAAATATTATTTACACACTTCATAAAAGTTAGTTTTTGTCAGCTGAAGCCAAGAGATCACTGTACACTTGAAGCTCTTTAACTTCGAAAATTTCTCTGACATTGTATTTCTCTCTCTCTCTCTCTCTCTCTCTCTCTTTGATTTCTCTGAAGACTGTAGTCCGACCTACGAGTTTGGTATGTTTTTCCTGGGATTTCAGATGTAGGGGAGAGTGTTGTACCTGGGGACAATTTTTACATCTGAATTTTTTTCTTCGATAATTATACTCAAAATAAAAATTTAAAAGCAGCATTTCAGCACACCAATATATTCCTCGATAATATTTTTTTTTAAATTCTGGCAGCTTGAAATTAAAAAATTGCCACTCATTTAATGTAGAGAGGATAAACTGTCCCAAGGTACAATATGATGTTGTACCTTGGGACATACTATATAATTCAGTCAATAGTCATACACTTGAACTAATTTGTGTCAGGAAACAAACTTTATGTTTTTTTCCAAGGAAATACACAAATAAAACTTCAAAATTCAAGAATAATTTAAATTATACTCTGCAAAATTGCAAGTCCAAATTATTAAACATTATATGATAATACAATACGCTTTACTGTCCCAAGGTACAACACACTACATGGTTTAAATAAAAGCAAGATAGTGGCCAATCTAAATGCATTATCATTATTTTCTCATAACCAAAATATTTTTAAATCTTCTCTTTTATGAAGAAAATAAAATGCAGTTGACTTTTTGTAAAAGTACAAAGGTAAAAAATTATATTAGAATGAGAAAAATATTTACTTTGGGGTAATGAAATATTATTTTTTGTCACCAATTCAATGATGCTTGTGTTAAATTTTATTAGTATGATGATGTCTGTTGGTTAAGGCTACTATTAGAAATAAACAATGTATGAATATTGCCAATAGATTCTTAGAAATTGTCAGTGTCCCAAAGTACATTCTCCCCTAGTGTATTTTTTGGTATTTTATACTTGGAGGCTGCATTTCGGATCGACAGTGTCTTGTTCTTTATTGCTAGTAAAGTCTCTTGTAAATTTTCTTCAGTGTAATTTCTGTAGGGCCATGAGCCAAGAGCTCTTTTATAATTTCTAGGCATTTTATTGTCCATTGCAATGCTGAAAAAAAAAACTATTGTAAAAAAAAAACCCAGTATACAAACTTTGAGGCTGTCCCAAAATTACCCCGTAGAGAGCTGAAAAGCTTCATAAATTTTAAAATTTGTTTCATAAAAAATAAATCTTATATAAAAAAAAGTAAAACTTATATATTTAGTAGCTAAAAAATCATATGAAATTGAAAACTATGCTTTGTAGTACCTTCTTTGCACATTTTAAAGACTCCTATGACCCCTTAAAGCTTTGATAAACTAAAGCTACAAAATGAAAAGATATTTGTTTTTTAGCACATTAAGAACTGCTGTGTCATTTGATTCTTAGACTTGAGTGAAGGCACTCAAGATAAAAAGTAAAATGGAAGGAAACCTTTAAAAAGCCCTTCTAACAAATCCCTGAAAGAAATGAAGATACCCCCAACCATTAAATGTTCTCTCTCGAGAATGTTTCGATTTCTTAACTCTTCAAAAACTTCCGACGATTGAAGAGTCGTTAATATTGGATTAAATCAGTCTTATTCTCAAAAGATTGAACCATTTGTTGAATACTCGACAAAAAAGTATTGATCTTTGATTTGGTCGATAATTTCAATTATTGGTGAAGAGGTGTAATTGATTTAGTGGTGCTTTATCAATACTTCAAATGGGTTAGCATGGGTAATTGAAATATACTTAGTCTAAGATTGATATTTTTCTTAAAAATTACCTTACAGCTAGAAAAATATCAATAATTTCTAAATGAATACTATTGAAGTTATTAACGGACCACCAATCGACAAAAGCTAAACAGAGAAGTTCAAACAAGTGTTAACTACATTCGTACCTTTATAAATTTTATCTTGCTAAACGATACATTCATTTTTTCTAGCTGTTCAATAGTTGCTTGTTTTAAGAAGTCCATGTTATTATCTTGTAAATGGGGGAACGCTCAAAAATAGTTATATTATCTCGCTTTTCAAATATGTGTGCATATGTATAAATAAACATAAAAACGAATAAAATGTAGAACTTATTAAACATAAAAAGTTTTTAAAAAATCAAAGAAACAGTGGAAATGCTATTAATAGAACAGTTAATCACGGTAGGGCGCTGAAGCTGCCTCTACTAATGACAACCTGAAATAAACAAATAAAACACACAAACAATAATTAATTGAAGAAGAAAATTATAGATGTGTAAGTTATCAAAGAGCGAGCAACAATTAGCACCATCAAAAGGACAGTACTGTTTTTCTTGCGGTGCTAGCAAATTTCGACGTTCTTGTACAACGAACTTTCTCAACCCAAGTGAACAATTCGGATATGTCGTATCTAACTTCTAATGTATATGCAAATTTGATTATCTATATAAGCGTGTACTGTTTATGTACTTGCAGTCTCGTTCTTACCAAAGTCTAAGCTTAGCACTGTGCCCTAAGCACAGTTTAGATTTTTCTTTTATTTATTTGTTTCTTTTTATAAATTATACATTTGTTCCTGTTCGTAACTGGCCTTATTTCAACGTTCAACACTTTAAGCTAAATTAACCTTCTGATCAAGAGTCATGTAGAAATAACTAATTAATAGCCCCATCAGTTAATCTACAGTGGTGACCCGAACGTTGAACTTCGTCGAAAAGACAGTGTGACGTCGAACTTCGGACTTCATCAGAAGGATTATGCTGTACCGTGTGCAACTTCAATGACTGGTTCCTGCATACGCTCACTGCCTTCTTCAAGCCCATGCAGTAAAATCAATAGCGTCCTGTAGAAGTCAACAGTGCGTCTGGCTCCGGTACTCAAGAAGCAGACTGGCACGTGCTGGACTTGGCAATTTCCGGTGAGTGGTTAATTGGGTGGTTTTGACACGGGGCCAGTGATTTTTTTCCGTAGTTTTTCAATTTTTGGTATTTTTGTTGTCTAAGCATGACTAATCCCATCGTTTATAATTCAATTGCTGCCGATATGGTATCGTCTATGCAAAAACAGATCTCTGATCTGCAAGAAACGCATAGCACGGCTTTCTAGAGATCAAGCTCGAGGCTATGATTCTGAACGTTCCCGTCATAGGTCAAATTCTCGTGGTCGGCAACGGTATCCGGCAGCTACCCGCCGACACGCGATTTGTTGGTATCACTATCGCCACGGAGATAGAGCCCTCAAATGCAATAAACCTTGTAGTTTTAGGGCACGGTCAGGCTTATCGATGACGGCGACCACGAATGAAAGCCAACAAATGAGTCGTCTTTTTATTTACGACAAGCATTCTGGCAAGCAATTACTAGTCGATAGCGGCCCATGAGTGTCGGTATATCCCAAAAGATTTGTTAAAGGAATTATGAAAAAGGACGACTTTTGTCTTTTTGCTGTAAATAACACACAAATTTCTACTTACGGTTCTGTTCGACTAACCCTTAATTTAAATTTACGTAGAGATTTTTCAAGGAACTTTATTATTGCAGATGTTCAAACGCCTATTTTGGGAGCGGACTTTCTACAACATTTTGGACTTTTGATTGACGTTCGCACGACGATTGATCGATAACGTAGCTTCCTTACGTACTGTAGGATCAGTTACGGGCATACCATCTTTAGGTTTAAGTACAATAGCGGAAAACTTGCCTTATGCAGATTTGCTTAAGAGATTTCCTGATATTACTAAGCCTTGCATTAATCAAGCACCCAAAAAACATGCAGTTACACACTGCATAGTCACGAAAGGTCCACCAGTGTTTGCTAAAAGTAGACGTTTGTCCCCCGAAAAATTAACAGCATTAAAAAAGGAATTTAAATCACTTTTGGAACAGGGCATCATCAGACCTTCGGACAGCTCATGGGCGAGTCCCATACACATGGTTCGCAAAAGTAACGGTGAATATATAGAGTTTGTGGAGATTTCCGTAAACTTAACTCTATCACCGAACCAGATCGGTATCCAATAAGGCATATCCACGATTTTTCCTTAGAACTGGAAGATAAAACCATTTTTTCAAAATTAGATTTGATTAAAGCCTATCATCAAATCCCTATGGAACCCTCTGACGTAAAGAAAACTGCCGTAATTACACCAATAGGTTTATTTGAATACGTAAACATGTGTTTTGGACTAAGAAATGCAGCTCAAACCTTCCAAAGGTTCATAGACACAGTTTTAAGAGGACTTGACTTTAGCTACGCTTACTTGGACGACATTCTTGTAGCTTCAAAAAGTGAGGATGAACACAAAGCTCACTTGGAGCAAATTTTCGAACGATTTTCCCAATACGGAGTAGTTCTAAATGTCAGCAAATGTCTATTCGCTGTTAACACTTTGTCTTTTTTAGGCTACCAAGTATCAGCAGAAGGCATTTCTCCTTTGCAAGAGAAAGTCGAGGTATTGCTAAAATACCCACTGCCCAAAACTGTCGATGAGCTCAGGCGGTTCCTAGCTTTAATAAATTGCTACCATCGATTCATTCCACAAGCTGCCGAAAAGCAGGCGTTATTGCACGATCTGATCGAAGGTAAGAAAAAACGCGACAAAACGGCAATCGTTTGGTCTGAAGAGACAACTAAGGCATTCGATGCTTGTAAAGAATCGATCTCGCAAGCAACACTTTTGGCACATCCTAAAGCAGATGCCGTATATTCTTTGATGGTAGATGCTTCGGAGATCGCTATAGGAGGTGTTTTGCAACAAACTTGCTCTAATGTGGCTCAGCCATTGGCAGTTTTCTCTAGAAAACTAAATGCGGCAGAGAAAAATTACAGTACATACGATCGCGAGCTACTTGCTGCATACTGTGCTGTAAAGCATTTCCGACACATTTTGGAAGGTCGAAATTTTGTAATTTTTACGGACCATAAGGTCCGTAAAAAGCCCCTAACGTTTGCTTTCAAAAAAGCTACAGAAAACTGTTCTCCTCGCCAACAGCGTTACTTGGAATTTTTGGGTCAGTTCACAACCAATTTCGTCTATTTGGAAGGTGATAAAAACTGCGTAGCTGACGCAATGTCACGCATATGCTCAATACAAGTTCCATCAAAAATAGATTAAGAGGGCATGGCTAAAGCACAGTCGGTTGACGAGGAAATCAAGCAGGTTTCGGATAGTGATACTGGTCTTATGTTAAAGTACCTTGATTTCCCACAAACCGATGTAAAATTGCTGTGTGATGATTCGACTGGAACTATTCCACCTTATGTACCTAAACTCTTTCGCTTTCAAGTTTTTTCAGCGCTACACAACCTTGCCCATTCTGGAGTGAAAGCGCCCACCAAGCTGCTGCGCGAGCGGTTCGTCTGGAAGGAGATGGCCAGAGACATTGCTGAGTGGTACAAAGCTTGCTTGGAGTGCCAGAAGAACAAGGTCCACCTCCATACAAAATCTGCCATTGGTAATTACCCTCTTCCTAGTTGCAGATTCAGCCACGTCAACGTCGATGTTGTGGGTCCTCTACCGACTTCCTGTGGATTCTCCTGCGTCTTGACCTGTGTAGACAGATTCAGCCGCTGGCCGGAAGCCTTCCCGATGGTGGACCAGACTGCAGCGACCATCGCCGAAACATACTTTTCGGGCTGGATATCCCGTTTTGGAGTCCCGGAGTGCATCTCTACCGACCAGGGTAGAGCCTTCGAATCCGACATCTGCAGTGCGCTAATGAAGTTCCTGGGGACCGAAAAGCTCCGAACCACCGCCTACAACCCAGCTTCCAACGGACTTGTCGAGCGATTCCACCGGCAACTAAAACAAGCGATTTGATACCAGGCTACTGATAAGTGGGTGCAGGTACTACCAAGTGTCTTACTAGGTATTAGAGCCTGTGTCAAGGAAGATCTAGGTGTCAGTGTGGCGGAAATGGTGTACGGTACGACGCTGCGACTACCAGGAGAGTTTTTCAGGTGTTCTAATTCAGCGGAAACTCCAATTCATGCTGATTTCGTGCATCGTTTGCGTGACACCATGCAGAAGCTCCAAGCCACTCCACCGTCCAGACACTCTCATACCGACGTGTTCGTTGCCAAGGACTTGTCGCAATCTTCACACGTATTTGTGCGCCAAGACTGTGTCCGTAAACCTCTACAGCAACCGTATGAAGGACCATTCAAAGTGCTCCAGCGAAACTCCAAGTTCTTCAAACTCAGTGTTAAAGGTAATGAAACGAACATTTCGATCAATAGACTAAAACCCGCATTCATCCTCACAGAAAATTGTCCTGATTCCTCTTCAGCACCACAAACAATAGACTCAAAAACCTATACAACAAGGAGCGGGCGGAAAGTTCGCTTTCGTCTACCCTAGAATTCGACTTGCGGGGGAGCCCTGTGGTGCTAGCAAATTTCGACGTTCTTGTACAACGAACTTTCTCAACCCAAGTGAACAATTCGGATATGTCGTATCTAACTTTTAATGTATATGCAAATTTGATTATCTATATAAGCGTGTACTGTTTATGTACCGGCAGTCTCGTTCTTACCAAAGTCTAAGCTTAGCGCTGTGCCCTTGCCATTCAACATCATCGAGTTTCTGTAACCGTAACCGTGAGCACCACTGTAATACCATTCACAAAATCTCAAGCGTATACTTCCGAATATCTATATTTGCAATCTCATCTCGATCGGTTAACTGGAGCGGACACCATACGTGCAGAGTTTCTTCATAATCACCCTGTATATTGCAACACAATGCACCACTGAACTAAAAGCTCAAACTATGTGGTCGTGTAGTTTAATTTTTTAATTGCCATTATATATTTTTGCCATTGCTAATTTTTGTTATTGAATATTTAAGTTACCCACCTGTTTACAGTCCTAGTTATGGGGTCATACCAGAATCGATACCAGATCTGATATCAATAATGGATCCTGTATGGTTGTAAAACCACTATCGATTCCGGCTTTTGAAACACCAGATCCGGTATCGTTGTCGGATCTGGTATGGTTGTAAAACCGCTACCGATATCGGCTTATGAAACACCGGATCTGGTATCAATACCAGATCTGGTATGGTAAAACCGCTATCAATACCGGATCCGGTATGGTTATAAAACCGCTATTGATACCGGCTTATGAAGCACCGGATCCGGTATCAATACCAGAACCGTTATCGATAACGGTTCCAGTATTGATACCGGATCCGGTGTTTCATAAGCCGGTATCATTTTTTTTCCAATAGAGATACCAAGTGATATTTTAAAAATTATTTGCTTGCTGGATTTTTTTTAATACTCTTTTCAAGTCTCATTTTCCACGGACATATCAAAGGTCCACTTCTCAACATTAACGGTGGATAATGCAAAATATAAAATGTATATTAACATTACATTAACAAATCTCCAGGTTTTACGGTCATAAAAGAAAGGGGTGTTTGTGAAAAGTATTTTAAAAAAATTTCAACTGCTGGTAACTATAAGTCAATATGTCACATTCTAAATATAAAAAAACGAATCAAATTTTAAAATACTCTTCAGTGCTTGAAGAATATTTTATAATATAAAGGCTAACAAAATATCTGAAATATACCTAAACTATTTTCAACCCTAAACATGGCCGGATCAGCAATTAGGCGAAGTAGGCAGTCGCCTACAGGCCCCGTCCATTTTTAGAGCCCCGCAGTTTCCATGAGTTGATCCTTAAGAATTAAAATGTTTTATTTACCTAAGATCAAGTATTTGTTTAATATTGGGTATATTTTTTTAATATTTGATTTTTTTTTCATTTAAACAAGAAAAATCAATAAAATATTCAAATAAAATACGAACAGTGGTTTATTTGAAATCGCGAAATCACTTTAAAAAGTGCATTTTATTCGTAATAGGTCAATAAATTCCCACAGCTTAAAGTGTTTATTATTTTATTACATATAATTTTCTGTAACAATAAAAAATATTTTTATTTTAATGAAAATTGTCGCGCATTCTACGAATTAATCTTTTTCGGAACAGGGATTTTCTTTTCGTCCACATTTTCAGCAAATAATCTATCCAAAACACAATCACTCACAAACTGAATGCTTTAGTTACCCTGAATTTTCTAGCAAAATGTTATTCAATAATATTTATTTATGTTATTTGATACAATTTCAACTGACTGAAGAGAGTTCTAAATAAAATTGCTGTTGCCTTAGCATCGATTGCAACAAAACTGTGAAAGCCTACCGTAAACTGCATTCAATTATTGACAAAAGAAGCTATGTTACTTTTTATAAATCAACTTTAGTATATTCATTATTACTGAAAAATGTGTGTTAAACGATTATTAAACAATATTTCTTCAATCTCATGCGGCATTTTTAATCAACATACAAAAATGCAAAATGAAGTACGTTTAGTTGTAAAATAAACTATATCGACATCTAATTGTTATAATATTATTGCTAAAATGTATTTTGTATTTTATAATAATGACCCGGTTTACAAACCTCATTTAGTTCTAATACTAGATTTAATTGCTTGTGAATGTAAATACCTACCCTTGGGCATCTTTTTTTTATTTGAGAAAAGTTTTATTATTAGGGTAAAAAACGATCCCAAAATTTGTTTTCGAATCTTTAAACGATTTTAAAAATACTTTGCAGGATATTTTTGACGTGAAAGAACAAGTTACAGGGGCAACTGAATTTTGGGGGCCCCGTCAAAATCTACTGTCTGCATACTCCTTCACTGCTTAATCCGGCTCTAACCCTGAACCCTAAATTTTTCACATTTATCATTCAACTGCGCATCTAACGTATGTTTTTTAATATTATCGAAAGAATCTCCAGGTTTTATATTAAGTTGATAACATTTAATTATGTTCTTAATGAGGTAGCTGTTATTCGTAAATGAATGTCTTAAACCTTTTACAACAGCTTTTAGATTTCTACATTTTGATTTAAAGTCAGAAATGATTGTTCTTCTAGCGACCATTGAGTTATAGAACTGGTCAGAATATTCAAATACAAATCAGTTAAAGATATTAAGAACTTAGAACGAAGTAAACGTTAAATTCTGAAAGAATTCTTTTTCCACCAAAACATCAGCTCTCTACACAGAAGTTCTGACTCCGCTTAGAAATATAATTTCTCAATTATATAATTTAAAAATCATTGAAATCGTGCAGACATTATATATAAGATATTTGAAAAAAGAAAGTTAAACAAAATAGTTTTAAAACAAGTTGTGACGTATTCGAATATGTAAAAAATTCTATATTGCATTCATTTTAGATAGTGTGCCAGTTTATGGTTGACTGCTTTAAGTATACAAAACAAAAAAGGCAATTTTTATAGAATCGTTAGGATTTAAAATAATTATATTTTCAACTTAAGAAAAATACTATTTAAGTGAAGAACATAGTTAGCGACAGCAAAAATTAGCAATTCTCAGTATTGATTTCAAACGGCTCTAAATAATTTTAAAATTATGTTACAAAAAAATAAAATTGTGCCAAGTTATAAATTGTACTTTTATTATTATATTTATACCAGAAAAATTATTTTAAAAATTTATTCTTTTAGAAAAAAGACATCTTTTGAAACATACAGTTACGAAAATTTTCAAAAATACAAGTATTTTTTCGGTACCATTTGTACAAAAAAATATACAATGAATGTTCGTAAAACTTGTTTCAAATGCAAGTAAACAGTTAGATTTATATTGGTCACCTGTTTTTCTTTGCCTGAAATAATTTTTAAATTTTATATAAAAAACATTATATTCTAAATTCATGAAAATTCTGATTTTCAACGCAGAAAATTGTAAAATAATAAAACATTTTTTTTAAAATTTGTAAGACAAAATGATATGACCTAAATAGAAGGTACACTCAGGGCGAAGGTGTGAATCGATCCCGCACCCGTTACAGCGAGCAAACTGCTATCGTAATGCACTGAGAAAAAAATACTGTAAACATACAGAAATTTTTTTAGTAATGTTACAGAAATAATCAGTTTTACAAAAAAAAAATTTGTAATTCGGACAAGAAATCTTCGTTTCTACAGTTACAAAGAAATGTCTAGTATTTTCAATTTCTTCCAGCCAATTATCTTCTTCTACATGAAGTTGCGCGCGCATCGACGACTAAAGTTTGACCTCGATCGTAATTTAAGTCGCAAATCGCCATTTTAAGTTTTTTCGCAACACACGTTTAAAAATAGGTAAGTACTAATATTTTTTCAATTATTCTATTTATAATTCTTATTAGGGTATCCAGCATTGTTAATGATTGTTTAATGTTTTTATGTTCATGAAAATTTCGTGAATATACCATGAAAAGTGTTCTGTTTGCGAGGATTACTGCTTTTTTGATCGTGTTTAGTTTCGCAGAGTAATTATAAACAAAATATCATTTGCGATTGGTGATAAATTAGTCGAAAGTCAGCTATGTTTATTAAACAAAGAATAAGCAATTTGATTTTTTTAAAGTTCCTTTTTTGGTTTTGTATGGATATTGTGTTTGCTGTATTTATAACTTATGTAATATGTAGTCCCCAGGAGGCCCAGTGGCTTAGTGGTAGTGATTTGCATTGCCACGCTGCGGGTTCGAGGATCAAATCTCGGATTGGGCGAGTTGACCCATCCTTTCATCCCGTGAGAGAGTCGATAAAATTGGTACCAAGCATACTTGGGAACTAAACACTGGGGGTTCCGTTCTAAGAAACGCTCTGTTTAATAAGAAATCTGGTCGGGTTTAATTTTCATTTTTTTGGAGCAGTTTGGAGTAGTTTCATGTTTTTTTATTTTTAAATGTATAATTAAATTCAAACTGAAATAAAATTAACGCAACTAATCGATTTTTTTCTTTTAAAAATTTTGGATATAACCTGGATGCTGTGTTTGGGGATTTTTCTACTTGTTTTACGGTAAGAATTTCAGTAAGTATTTAAGTAACAGGAAAGTAGTCTATTTTAGTTCTATTAAAACTTCTTGTTTGATTTTTTAGGTGTTTGTATTTTTTTATGTTAAACATATTGAATATTTTTGTTAGTTTTTATACTAAAAAGGTACTGATAAACATTCCTTTGATAGAATATATTCTTTAGTAAGATTTTTTTTTGCTTTGAACTAAATTTTGGAACAAAAGTTTCGTATCTTTATAATTATATAAATACCTTACATGGATTTGAATTTTGTAAAATGAAATTTTAGTGGCAAAAATAAATTTTCCAAAAAAATATTTTTAGGTAACTAATAAATATTTGTGTTTGTGAGGTTAGTGTGTTATAAAAGTGATAAAGTTTTAAGAAAGTAGATGTAAATTGTGATTTATTTGTAAAATTATAACATCTTTTTTTGCATAACTTATTTATTCAAAAATTTCCTGAATATTGAAAAAATATTATTGAAAAAATTGTAATTGTTTTTTATAAATTTACCTACTTTACCCTTATTTGCAAACTGCAATATCCTTGACCCACTTAATTATTACACCTGATCTTACGCCTTTTTAGTCAATTTTTTTAAATAGAAAAAAAATGAAAACAGGGTACTGATACCGTGGAGATTTCCGTCCGTAAAAGTAAATATTTGAACAAAATTTTAAATATTGATTTTGTACAGTTGCGGAAATAAAAAAAGTACCACTAGTGATTATTTCTGCCGTTAGTCACCCTATATAATCGGTCCTTTTTGAAATTGTAAACAATTGACATTCTGAGTTAATTGCATGGCACACATTTTGCATAAGGGGTTATCTTCATATTAAAAATGTTACTAATTTTAAAATTTCCAATAGTAACACCCCTTTTTGAGTCCATATTTCAAATCTATGACCTATGTTATTACGAAATGCAAAGTTTTGTTAGTTTTTAAGCATTATTAGGGGAGTTAGAGACTAGGTCTAGGAGCAAAGTTTAGGTCCCATAATGTTAAATGATTTGCACATAAAAAACTATCCCGATCTATAAATAATTAAAATAATGAAACGAATTTTTTACTGAAAGGAAATTATGATAACCCAAACAAAATGCATTCAATATTGGGGTATTTAAAACAATTTTTGTATTTTTAAATTATTATTATATTAATTTTTTAACAAAAATATGAATAGAAACCCCACAATATTTTTGCAGAAATGCATTTAAGACAGGAAGACAAGAAGAAGCGAAAGCCCAAATTTTAAAAAATTTTATTCATAATTTGCTGAGTAAATCACAAAATACTTTTTAATTAACCTTTAGGGGACTGTGTATAACATTATGTGTAATTGATAAATAAAGACGGCCTTGCAAAAGGGAGAGCTAGACTGCACTTGTCATTTAAGAGATGATCCCCAAAACGTCCACAAGTGATTCGATTGAATAACTCGTCAAATATTCATCCAAATGTAAAAAAAAAACTTAGATTTAAGGGTTTTCGAGAGTGCTTAACATTTCTGAGTTATTAAAATTGGGTGTTGCCATTGGAAATTTCAAAGCTCGTAACATATTTAATATGAAGACGGCCCCTTATGCAAATTTTGTGTCATGCAATTAACTCAGAACGCTAATTGTTCACAATCTCAAAAAGGTCCGATACTATTGGGTGACTAATGGCTGGAATAATCACTAGTGGTACTTTTTTTATTTCCGCAGCTGTACAAGGATTTTCTTAATAACCTCTTTTGGGGATGATAGCGAGAAATCGCCTAAACTGGTGTAAAGTAAGCCAATTACTCACTTTGTTTATCTTTCGCGGCAACCCTAATTCACGCCAGAGTTGAGTTGAACGAGTCACACGTTTGTACCGCAAATGAAGAACCATAAGAAAAACCGGTTTCCGGTCGCCAATGTCCACCAAGCGGAGACATTTGAAGAGTACAGGGGAAGAACCGATTGGTTCATTAGGCGGACGCCCGCAATTGTCTGCTTGGCTTACATTGGCGGCAGAAAAACGGTTTCTCTCTTCTTCGCTTAGTCCAAGCGTCAGGATTGTCAATCGCCTTAATGTTGGTAGCTAGGAGCCACAGAGATATTAGTTAAAGTATTAGAGTGGAAGCTCACGTGACCTACAACACTGGCTTCATTGGGGTTCTTCTAGGAGCTCCTTGCGCGTCCTGTCGTTAGCATTGGAGGTCACGTGATCTGCCCCTTTATTACTTTAACTATGATCTCTGTGGTAGGAACTGATTTCCTTAAACAAGTTTAGGCGATCACTCGCTATCATCGAGTAAGTGGCCTGCTAATTAAACTTCTCTACAAAATCAATCGGTTTTTCCCATGTACTCTTCAATTACGGAAAGACTCTAAAGAAATCAATCGGTTCTTCCCGTGTACTCTTCAATTTCTTTACTTGTGATATTTATACAACTAATTTCTTAAATTCTCTAACAATTTGGTTTTTTTAAGGATGCAAAAAATTCTCGCAAAGTATGAAGAATATACATAAGACTGAAAACACCATATGCTGATCTTGTACAGGAAGAAGAAATGTCTTGGTCCATTAGGGCAAAAATGTTTTGCTTGTCAATAAATATGAAATTTGTAACTGGTGTTATATCATTTGTGTACATTATGTTAGTAATCTTCAGTATTGCATTTTTTTAGTATTTTTTTTTTTCGGAATTGCATTTTTACTGCAAGCATTAGCTGAAATTCCTAGTTACAAACAAAATTTCTAATTCTGTCTTGAAAGTGTTATATAAAATGAAACGATATTTCTATATAAATATATCTCAAATAATTTTAGTAATTTTAAGTTTTAATTTATTCCCACAGCTTCGTGAGTTAGTGTGGAGTTATTTTTTTTAGCGTTTTCAGTTTTTTAGACTTATAATTAATATTTATTAGATTTTTTAAATATGTATTTGTTGCCGAAAACTTCTTGTGTATCATTATGTACTGGAAATAGGAAAATCATACATTCTTTGCTTGTTTTAGTTTACCACAAGGGATTTGAATTGTAAAACGTTCAAGTCTTTTGTGGCAAACCAAAACGTTAATCCAAGAATTTATATTTCTGGAACATTTATTGGTTGGTTCGCAAGAAATTTTTGGCAACATAATTGCAAGTTGGGGAAAAAAAACTTGCCAACATTTATTAAATTAAAGATGAATTTTCTAAGAAACAATACTTGTGTAGGCTACATAAATTAGTCGCGCAAAGTTGCAAAAACATTATTAGTAGAGGGTACATAATATAGTCTTGTAAAGTTACAAAAACATTACTTGTATAGGACACATAAATTAGTCGTGTAAAGTTACAGAAACATTACTTGTACAGGATACATAAAATTTTCTTGTATGGTTACAGAAACAATACTTGTGTGTGATACATAAAATAGTCTTGTAAATCTACATGATATATTCATGTAATGCTAACAAAAATATATTATGTGTTTTACAGCACTATTTTTAGTAATCATTACTAGAAATTTTCTAGGAAAAGTTTTCTACAAAAAAATTTTCTGTAATGGTTACAGATTTTTTTTCTCAGTGTGGTCCAAACGCTCGGCCATCCGGCCCCCGACGATCTTGTTTCATTCGTTTGGTTGGTAGACATATATTTTTAGGCTTGTAAGCTTGGTCGCTGGTCAGAGACCCGCTTATAAGCCTTCGTCAAGTAAGACACAGGCAGAAAGATTTTTTTTTTGTACTGTCACAGAGAAAGGACGTACCTACACCCAGGGCGAATGAAGGGTTTTTTTTCACTGGCGGACGTAAATCTACGGAGTGATGCAGTAATTTTGTTAATAGATGGGCTAAAACTGTAAAAATACGGGGATCGCCCTAATTTTCTTACAGTATAAGGGTTAGGGCCGTTTATTTAGTGGGTCAGACCGTATTTCACCAAATGCGGCCCTTGTCTGTAAAATCTGAAGGGCAATGTCCGTAAATTTACAGTTTTTTTTTTACAGTGTACATTACTTCCGAAAATTACGGGTTCTGACAGCTTTCTTTTTTATTACTATTAGACAATACAATTTTGAACAATCATTTTTTAAGCTTCAAACGTAATGTATGGTTACATTACTTAGTCATAAACATTAAACATAATTAATTTTTTCTAATATTAGGTCGTTTGATTCGTTAATCAATGGTGGAGCACGTTTTTCTATAAGGCATTGAAAAATTTTGGAAAACCTCCTTCGTCGCCATATTTTGATAAATAATAAGCAATTCAGCTCTATCAATAATTTCTTAATTATGTTTATTTTTAGATAAATTACTCAGCATATTACACTCTTAAAACAAACGAGTGAATTTTAATCAGTCTGAGTTAATCTTCACACTTTTCAGTGTCGAAAATGCACTTCTCCTATATGAGTGGATTTCACTCTTTTGTTTTAAGAGTGTAGAAATCGCATTTCGTCTCTTCGTACTAAATTTTTAATTATAAATATTTATTCTCAATTCATAACTAAAAATACAGTGAAATTGTGTTTACAACGAAAAAAAAACGAAATAAAACTTTCATTAAATTAATTACGTATCACTTATAAATGTTCATAAAAGAAATTTAGTTTGATATAAAAAAAATAGCAGAAAAGAAATAGAACTCCAAATTGATCCAACCTAGGTTATGAATAGCAAAAGTACAATCGAACCCAAAAAGTTTTACAAAAAAAAGGGGGGGGGGCTGGTCGGTTAGTCTTGCATGCGGAAGGTACATGGTTCGGGTTGCAATGCCTCCACCCCTTGTATCTCGCCATCGGTGTGAGGGGGGATGGGGTCTGTGAACGCTGACCTGTAGCCAGGGAGCAAAATAATTTGTAGTAGAGACTTTAATGGCTGTGCGGTGAGTTGGTGTAAGGTTATTGAAAAAAAATATGGTTTTTAGTGATTTTCATGTAATTTTGGGCCTTCTGAAATTAAGAGATAAGTGACTGTTATCTCTAAGTTAGATAAATCAGTTACATATCATTAGAAAGAGTAATTTTTTGGCTATGTTATCAGGTTGTTATTTTGGACACTAGGCTATCTACCTTCCCCTAAACAAGCCGTCTGTGTCATTTTGTCTTAATGGGGTAATTCCGCCACATCACTCCGGGGTTATGCCGCCACCCACAAAAGGATGGTGGCATAACCCGTAAAATAGAAATTTCATATATTTGCCCTACAACCTATTAGTTTTCGATCCAGATGCTACTTATTCGGAAAAGAATAACTGAATCGGCCAAATAGACCAAGGAAGCTTTAAAAAAAAACCTGCCCAGTTAGTTGCAAATTGAAATTTAATAAGAGTTACTACCCTGTAAAATTTGTCACTCCAAGGTTAATAAAACCTATTTTAGTATTATATGTTATGCCTTATTATATCATTTTCCATAATTTATAGATTATTTGCTTTGATTATTGATGTGGTGGCATAACTCCAGTGGTGTGGTGTAATTACCTCAGGTAGCGGGGTAATTCCGCCACTGTGCAAGCTTTTAGAAAAAAAAATTATTCAGTTTCTATTAAAGAGTTAAATTAAAAAAATCAAGATAGGTTATCAACTGTAGTATGCTATGCTCATTACAATTTACATTAATTACAATACAATTTTGCATGAAAATTAAATTTCCCTTAAGGTGGCGCCATTCCCCTTCTCTCCCATACGTGAGTATTTTGTATTTTAGTTTTTTTCTTCCAAATTTAAAAACATTCTGAATAAAATTTTATTGAATTGAAGTTTAGAACAAAATTTCACCTATATTTTGCTTTCTTTTATTAGGAATACACTATATATTTTTTTCAATCTATAGTAAAAAAAACTCTTTCGAATATTTAGAAACAAATAATGATTAAGTTACGCCAAAAATATTAATCCAATTCTTTCTTAAGTTTCTTTAGGGGAAATATCAAAATAAGAATGAGTCTATCATCTACTTTCTCTGACTGTTGAGTTAAACTTCGGCTGTTTATTTGTGCCATTAAAAGAATTGGATATCTGTCCGAAAACAAGGTCACAGTAAACAGTAACATTGGCTTAAAAACGCTGTAAGTCACATTCGTCGGCTGTGCTGCTAATTAAATTGGTTCTAGGTTTAGGTTAATGGTCTAATAACTTACACCATTAAATCGCTCTTGGGTAAATTTTTCGTATAATAACGGCATCCTGCCAGTAATACAATACACAATGGGAAAATGTTGACATTTCAAATTGACCATTTTCGGATAATCGTTTTTTTTTTTCAGGGCTCAACATACATAGAGCTAAGAAAGACAGGAGGGAACATTCCCTATTCCCGCCCATAGTCTCGCTTGAAGTAACTGTACGGGAGTGGCGGCCATGTTGGATCAACCAAAAAGAACGGCGAGAGTGTGGGGTAGCAATGTGAGGGAAAGCAATTTTTCGCATTTCGCACTTTTCTTTCAAATTGACAATAAACTCACTGGTACTTCTTGTATAATATGGACTTTAACCTTTTAATCCCTTAAAAAAGTATTTGACACAGTGTTCAATTATTATAATTTTAATCAAAAGATAAATAAAAGTTTTGGTATTTGATACCAAAAGTTTAATTTTTTTTAATTTAATTTTAATTTAATTCTTAATTACCAATATTTTTGGTACACAAGAGTGTTTGTAAAACACAATTCTTTTTCGTTTACTTTTTTTAAACACAAAATTTTTCTTTTTAATTTTAAAATTAGCTTTCTATATGAAAATAGTTGAATTCTTTTTTTAAATAAAAAATTTCACATTTCAATTTTGAAAAGAAATTTTTTTTCTAGAAACTTTACTCATTACAATTGTCTTATTTTAATGAAAAAGCTAATTAAAAGGTTTTGTTAGTATATATAAATAGAAACAATTTTATAATATAAAATTAAAACCTCAACATTTAAAATTGATAAATAAAGTATATTCTTTGTTCAGACACAAATAAACAATTTTATTTTTCTGTTGTTAAACAAATTTTTATTATTATATAATACAAATAAATTGATTTTGTGTAAATAACAATTTGTACATTGAAATTGTATTATTTAAATGAAAAAGATAATTTAGTTTTTTTATAAATATAAATAATTATAAAACCATTTTATAACAAAAATATAAAACCACAACAAATTTTAAAAATTGAGAAAGAGTATTTTTTTTTCAGACAAATGTAAACAATTATCTTATTTTTCGGTATTAACTAACGGCCACTGAACATGGACACCAACAAATCTAGAACTTGGCACGCTTGGCTACAAAGCGAGACACATTGGCTCGGACAAAATTTACATTTTTCACCGTAGAGGCATAAGATAAATAATCAATGTGCATTTAAATACCGCAATGAGCATAATGATAAAAACATTAGTTAACATTAATCATGTAACATTAGTGTTGATATCAACATGCAAAATTGTCTATCTAATAATTCTAAATTGTCCATATAACCACAAGGCAAATACATGTACATTAAGATTAAGTGAAAAACACACAAAATAGCATTTGTGAGATTTGATTGTACAAACGCTTTTGATCTAAAATGTAAACATAGCAAGCCAATTTAAACATTATCATTCACAGTATACATAAGTTAGTGTTAATATATATACAAAACATTTTTGAATTGATAAAATACTGAAGTTGTTTTGATTATGTAAAACATAAGAAATAAACTGCACAGAAAATGAGAATAGTAAGTTATGAATGAAAAGGAAAGTAAGAAAAGAAAATATCAATTCAAGAAAATGTCATGCAACGTCAACAAAGATTGCAAATTTTGCTTAATTTACGATTGTTATCTAGAAAAGTTACGCAAAAAAGGTTTAAAAATCATAATTTAAAACTCAGTAATAATGCTAATAAATAATCAAAGAAGTCAGGGGAAAATGTCTATTCAAACAACACAAAATAATCGTTTTAGGAATATAAAAGCAGACTACCTATACTCCGAGAAACCTCTTTGAAAACATGTTGAAGAAAGAATAACTAAAAATATCTCTATATTTGTGTCTGAATCAAAATTATTTCTAAATAATATGTTACATTTCAGCAGCGAGCAGCGAATCAAAGAAGTGATCAGACAGTATCGCGATATGGAATGTTTTGCTTCTGGTTGATCCAATATGGCGTACCGGTTACAGTGATAGCTTCAGAAACTTGGGCCAATGATCTCTCCTTCTTATTTCTTACCTCTATGTCAACATAGCACGGTCGTCAGAAAATCCGCCTCTCATCAAAACTTCCGGGTTCTGAAACACTTTCTTGTCACTTGACCGTGGATCGAAATGACGAGGTGTTCATTGGGCAAAGACGCACTTTCTGTTTGGTTGGTTGGTAGACATATATTTTCGGGCTAACAATTTAGACATGTCCCTGAAGGGGACAGACGCATTTTCCCCCTGATACATGGTGCGGTAAAAATGATTGTTTTTCGAAAAAATCCGTATCGAATCCAATTTTATCTTAACTGCTTAGTATTTTTTAGGATAGGTTTTAGATATTATTCAAACATATTCAGTGAAAATAAAACTTATTTTTGAATTTGTGATCAAAAACTTAAAATTAGATTTGTGAATTTTTAGTAAAAGTAAGTTATTTTCCGAAAATTTATTAGAATCACTTATTATTTTAAAGGTCAGATTTCAGATATTGTATTAAATATATTTGCTGAATATAAAAGTCATATTCAAATTATTTTTGAATTTATGATCAAAAACTCAAAAAATTATATTTGTGATTTTTTAGCAAAAATTAGTTATTTTCTCCAAATTTATTTAAATCTATTATTATTTTATAAGATATGTTTTGGACATCATGTAAAATATTTTAACTGAAAATAAAGTCATATTCCAATTTTTTTTGAATTTATAACGAAACACTAAAAAAATTATGCTTATAAATTTTTTATTAAAATTTAGTTTTTTTTCAGCAAATTTATTAAAATCAAAAATTGTATATTACACATCAAACAATATATAAAATATACTTTCTGAAAATAAAAGTCATATTAAAATTACTTTTGAATTTATGACCAAAAACTCAAAAAAAAAATTAACTGTGAATTTTTAGTAAAATTGATTTATTTTTTTCAAATTTCTTTAAATCAATTATTATAATTTTCTAAGATACGTTTCAGACATCATAAAAACATATAAAATGTAAATAAACGTTATTTTAAAATTATTTTGAAATTATGATCAAAAACTCAAATAATAAGTTGCGCGCTCTTAATGCAATGGCAGCTGAGTGAAGAGATTACCCAAACAATAAACAACATGCGAGCGCTGTGTTTGTTATGCGAAACTTCATTCAAATAATTATTTTTTTCGGCGGTGCATCTGTAAAAACCATCTGTTTTTTTTTCAAAACAAATTGTTAGTAGCGATTAGAGTTCATTTTAAGGTTCCATGAATCGGTTAAGTGATGTAGTTATGATACTTTTACCAGGTTATTTGCCAATTTAAAATTTTATTATTTGGTTGAAAATTATGAAAAAATATTGATATTTAATGATATATTTAATTTTAACATTGCGCTCCTTTTTACGACCCGGCTAGATATCGGGATGTGTTTAAAATAGTGATTAATAGGTCACATTATTGAAAGAAAGAGTGCCGCCTCGGTGGCTGAATGGTTAGTGTACTAGCCTTTGGAGCTGTTGAGGTCGGGTTCGAATCCCGGTCAGGCATGGATGTTTGTGAGAGTCAATAAATGTTGTTCTTTGTCTATGTGTTATTCATTTCTTTGCGACTGTAAAAATTTCTTTCTGTGTCTGTCCCACTTGACGAAAGCTTATAAGCGGTTCATTGAACAAGCACACAAGCTGGAATATATATGTACCATACCATACCAAAGAAAGAGTTAAATATTACAATTTCGGAAGTTGAGTTGCAAAACATGTTGAAATCTAGTTATGCTATGCATTGCGCCGCATTAATTAAACATTCGCCAAAAATAGGGACGGAGCAGAACGCAGCTAAGTGTATTTCAAATTAAAATAGTTTAAAGACATTATATACAAAGTGGCTACGTGTGCGTTTTTTGTAAGTCACCTTAAAGATGAAAAATGGTAATGGGTTTTGAATTTCATTTTTAAGTATACAAATTGCATAAATAGAAAATTTGTGAAATCCACTGAAAAGTTCATATTTTAATGTATATTTTTTAACCAACAAATATATTCAAAGATTCTTAAAAATGTGAACGTATATTAATGTTGTAACACTATTTTTCTTCCACAAAACCCTACTTTAAGTGATTCGAATGCTTTTATTCTATTACTTTGTACTTAAAAATACCACCACCTATGACTCTCCTAGATTAGCACTGTGTGATGGGAGCCCGCTCCTTGCCACGGACCTGGAAAACTGCTGTAAGCAACCCACTGAGGGTCATATAAAGATGAATGGTGTCATTGACAAAGGTCAAATAATTCGAATCTGGTTGAAAATTGTAGGAGAAGAGGGGAATCTTCTGTTTACCCATGTTCCATGCGTTGTTGTCAAACCAAGGTCAGAGGATCTTCGTCTAACGGTTTTTTTCCTCTCATATGACTGTTTCAATATTCTCCTGATCTGGCAAATAAGTTAAAGTTTCGGAGAAATAGATTGGGGTTAATTGCAACTAACAAAGAGACAATTGAAGACATTGAAAGGGATATGGACGGACGGACAAAATGATGAATCCGTGTGAAGATTTATGTCTCCCAAGGAATTAAGTCTACACTGATAAAAAATAGTGCATTGTCAACAAAAGCTGACCTGTAGGAAGTGTGTATACAGACATGTAACAAAACTCGTGCATGGATCTAAAACGGTTAACTTAAAATTAGTATCAAACATTCTCGTCTGCTACTTTTATCAAAATTTGCTTCTTTTCAACGTTTATTATAAATTACTCGGGTTTTTTGTCTCAATTTCTATTCAAAAAGACTAGTTTTCGAAGATAAGAGGAATCAAAAAGTTTGCTTTTGTTGCATGTGAAAGTTTGGTAAAAAGAAAATAAAACTTTTATTACTGTTTACTTATTTTAGATCGAAATAGAATGAAGAAGAAAACAATATATACAAAAAAGTTAGGCAATAAAACTAAAGTCAAAACAATTTTTCTTCCTTTAAAAAAATTGCAAAACGGCTTCTACGAGAACCAAATTCCTGTATTTGTCATTTATATTAGCATGCTAGTAGTGAGAATAAACTTCTCATAAAATATATTTATTAAAATGTAATTATTCCAGAACTATAGTTTCTTGATGACAAAACGTTATCTACACAAAACAAAATTAAACACAGTTGCCTCTCATATTTTCATATATTTTTTAAGCATTGGATTATTCTGATAAATTTAGATGAAATAAAAAAAAGCATTAATTTTTTATTCTTTGTCCATACTTTTATTTCTCCGTTGTGCCGCCTTCACTATTCTCTGTAAAGGCGTGAGACACAACTTGTTGCAGTCCAATGTTAGTTGTTTTTTTATGTGCCAATCACTAAAGTAGGGTTGTGAGTTTATATTCGAGTGTAAACAGCTTTTTTACATGCTTTTAAAACTCCAGTTCTGTTTTCAGTTATTTCAGTTTTTTGTACTTTTTTTATTTGGGAATCATGTTATTGTATTAAACCTCAATTGATTATAATAATTTAAAATAAATATCTATTTTTTTTATTTTGGCCTCTCTTGTTAAAAAGAAAATTTAATATCGGCCTTATTTTATATTCTTTCATTCATCAAAATTGTCCACACCATTGCAATCCATCCTTCAGTATTCTCTCCCTCGTTAATTTCTCTAATCCCTCCTTTCGAAATATTTCCAGCCCGAAAAAGCTCCTTTGAGTTCCCTTGAGTGATCTCTTTCTACCTGGAAAGATATTTCCTCCGAGATGAAGAGTGATGGGAATGGGACGGGACAGAATGAGGAAATGCATACCCTTTTCAAGTAGATTAGAAGTTGTCACTTCGAAAGATCAGCTCAATTCGAAAATATACCATGTGCATCAGTATTTTGTCAGTTCAATTATTCCTCCAATAAATTTGGAATGAATACAACATTCCGTTGCATTTATTTAAAATCCCATTTTTTTTTAATCATTTGAAAGGTGCGAAAATGGTGATCTTTCTTTAGCCAATGCCCGTCGGTGGTGGTTGAGCGACCGACGCCGACGGTTAGGTGATGCGACTTATGATTATATTTGGTTTTTTAGAGTTTAAAAACTACATCCACATTGCAATTGCATATATTTTTTCACAATTTTGGTAATAACTATGACTATAAAGATGTAAAAATCCCAATGGTAAAATATTGAATGGTTCAAAGTAAGGAAAATAGTGAGGTTTGAATTGCTTATATACAAAACATATTTTTCTAATTTCAATACATTGAAAACCACCAAAATAACACAATATCAAGAAAAAAATGTTTTTCTTTTAGAGCGAGTTTTTCGGATCGGTATATTGGATTGGTTTACATATATTTTCAGGCTTGTGTGCTTGGTCGCAAGGACCCGCTTTATAAGGATCGGTATATTTTAGGCAAGTTTTTCGGTGCCAACAGTTATTAATATCTATAATAATAAAAGAAAGAGTCTGTCAGTCTGTGTGTATGTCTGTGGATCGCAAAAGACCTACTTAGACTGCTCTAAAAAATTCGAAATTTTTAGAATAGATTCCTTTTGATACCTACGTGTGCACCTAAGGCTTAGTTTTTTCATATTTGATTGTGATTTTTAATTAGTATAATTAGTTTTAAAAAAACATCATCCACGTGGGATTGCGGGACCATAACAGGGCTTGAAAATACATGAACCGGGCCGAAACGGGGGCTTGACGCCATCCTCTATTAGTTTGATTGATTGAGTTTGGTTGAGATATGCGCTCGCCCGAAGGCTGCTTCATTCTCTATTAGTGTTTGCTTTTTTAAGTGTGCATGCGCCAACACGAATTTAACTTTATTTTGATTTTGAGTGTATTTTCAAAAGTAAACATGCCTCTAAAAGGAAGCAATGCGAAGTTAACGGGTTCCCAGTAAGGCGGGACCATACTGCTAGTTTACTTATATGGTTGAAGTATTTCTTGGTTGACTAATAGGGATTAGAGACTAATTTACTTGTCAAGTGATGTTTATTTTAACAGAGCCGCCCGCGCTCAGCACAACTGGGGTTTATATACTAAAGGCCCTCTGGCGATCGAATCCGGTCACACTTCGTGTTTCCAGACCCAATCGCCACAGGTTTTTGATAGTACTTACTTTCAAATCATTTATGATATATGCTTGTTATGCTATTAATTTTCCACAATGAATTATGATATTCCTAAAAACAGAACACAGCAATGATAAGCCACTATCGGGCAGATAGGGTCAAACCAAAACTGGTCAGTCATTGGGATATATACCATTTTTAATCATAACCCTTCCCCTCACACTTTTAACATAAAATAGCTGTATTTTGTAATACTTTTACTTACGCTGGTTCATTATAACTCTTTTTTAAAGCAAATTGCAGCATAATACATATAGTAATGTTTTATTTTCAAACTTTGTTAAATTCTATAATTAAATAACTGGTTTAGAGAAAAAAAAATTGTCCGGTGCCCCAAACGGGTATTTAGACTTTCAATGGGTCCTACAATACTGCCCGATGTTGGATACTGATGTTGTTTTTTAGAGAAAAAAAAATTGCCCGGGGCCCCAAACGGGTGCGTACTGGCCACTCGTGTAGTTCTAAAGCTACGAAAATTCAAACGAAACGAAACTGCGTACTGGATAGCAACTCGTGTAGCTCTAGTACGGCGTTAATTCAAACCAAGGTGGATTGCCAATCGTGCAGCTCTAATGCGACGTTAAATTCAACTGACTATTTGGGTTTGACCAGGGAGAAAAAAATGACTTCCAACTCTCCCGTAGCAGTCCGCGATTAATTAAACTTTGAGATCAGTGAAAGAAACTAGTGTTGCATACATCTGTCATATGTGTTTGTGTGTGTCTTGTGTTGTCCTACTTGACGATGGTTTATAAGCGGGTCCTTGCGACCAAGCACACAAGCCTGAAAATATATGTCAAAGAATTATTACTGCTTTTTTTTTTCATTTTAAGGGGGTCAATTCGTTGCTCAATATTATCTTCATTTTCGCACTTTTCAGCAAATTAATTATTTTTACATAAGCAGTAACAATAAAATTTGCAGCTAAAATAACTTAAAAATAACTTGTGTATAATTGGTCAAAATTTTTAAAAATCTTCAAATTTTTAACCTTTTTTAATTCTTACTCCTCTTCCAGCCCATTTTGTTATCTGCGTACCACTAATCGTTTTTTTAAGCAAAATGAAAAAGATAATCAAGATAATAAAGTTTTCAATGTAAAAAGTTTAGCAACAGAAGAATTTGAAAAAGAAATCGTGATTATTCATTCAATTCCAGTATTTTTTAAAATTTTATATAAGTAAAATTAAATATAAATTATTTGGTATGCCGCTCAATGCCCGGACCCGAACCAGGGACCCTTCGCATGCTAGGCGAGTGCATAACCGACTGGGCTCCCCAGCTTAAATTGGTTTTGAACAATGGACCTTAGAACATGTGGCTTGCGAATAATAAATCGACAAGAAGTTTTAAAGGACCTAAAATAGCTTTAGAACTCTAATACTCACTGAAATTCTAACAGAAAAACAGTTTTGTAACAGTAACTGTCACCTAGATGCCTAGATCCGCTACTACAAAAGATTTGAGGGGGAAAAGCAGCAAGATGATAGCATTTAGTTTTAATTTGAACTTTTAAAGGGCGAAACTGCCCATTTTCATGAATTTTCTTCCACAAATTCAAATAAAAAATTTTATACCTTGCTAAATTTATTTGCATTTAAAAAATAATTATGTGAAATAGCTTATTCTAAATATTTTCTCATGATCTGACTCCAGGAAAATGGCTTACCGAATGCAGTATATAAAAAAATAACGTCATTTACCTGTCCTTTTAAACTTGATCGCAAATATGTATAATTTTTTTATTCATTTAAATTTATTGTTTATTGTCTTACAACTAATGACTTGTAAGCATCAGTTAAACTTATAGATAAAGTTAAGAGGAGCCAAAAAACAGTGGCGAAGTTGAAGAACAGCCCAAATAATTGTCTACAGATATCTGTCATAGTGTATTCTTAACATTGCACAAAACCTCCAGTATACATTATCGAGGGGGCCCGGATGGCCAAGTGGTTAGCATCGCAGGCCAGCAGTCTGTGCACTGTAACGGGTGCGTGTTCGATTCCTGCCTTCGCCCTGGGTGTACTTCCTTTTTCTACGACAATGAAAACTCTGTGTCTGTCTTACTTGACGAAGGCTTATAAGCGGGTCTTTGATCAAGCACACAAGCTGGAATATATATACCTACCCTACCCTACCTACCTACATTATCGATCGTTGGCTACAACATGCAAACAATCTATCCCTCAAATAGTCTCTTATTTCCAAATGGCTTCGTAAAAGCAAAAAGAGCTAAAGTACCTGTCACAGTTGCCGCCTATATAAATTGCACATTGATAAAGAAAGAAAAATAAACTTAAACTAACCAGCTTTTTATGCAAAAAATGGACACTGTATGCCGCTTTCTTAGTATACAGAACAGGAACAATCAAAGAATCACATTTTGCTGCATATTATGACTTCATTTAAGGGGGTCTGGCACCTCCATAGAAGCCCATGTTAAATTGTCCAACTTTGGGGGCATCTCAAGAATTAACTAATTAATATATCCATTTCAAATTTCCACAGTTTCATCTATAGACATTTTTAAGTATTTTAACACAAGATTATTTTGAAAAACTAAAAACTAGATCAAATATGAATTTTTTTTAAATATCATTGAAGAATGTCAATATTTTTAACCTAAAAGATTTTTTTAAAAAAAAAGTAAAAACTTTACAGACTATTCCCTGTGTTAAAATGTTTAAATATACTTGTGAATTACACATAAAAAAAATTCAAGTATTTAAATGAATAACATTTTGAGTTATGTGCCCCCAAACATTCACATTATTCAAAAATTGTAAAATAGAGAAAAACCAATTTAAAGTTTTTGTTGTTAACTCATTTCCTTACGAAGGATTTTTGCTTCCTCGTAGTATTTGATTGGAATAACATTATCGGATCCTTAGTCGTTCGGCCGTTCTGGGCAGTTTCACTAAAGAAAGGGTAAAATAAAATTGCCTTTAATGTCAAAAATATTTTTCCAATCGTCTTAAAACTTTGTGACATTATTAATAAAGGTTGATATAGTATTTTAAGCCACTAATTTTTTTTTTAATTTTTTCAATGATTTTGGGGTGCCAGACCCCCTTAAAACTGATTAAATTTTTCTTCAAATAATATTTTTTAATTAGTTTCGCGCGTGACAGTTGATTTGGTTAGGGTAGGGTAGTTAATATCTATATTCCGGCTTGTGTGCTTAATAAGAGACCCGCTAAGCCTTCTTCAAACAAGACAGAGACAGAAAGCGTTTTACTGTCACAAAGAAAGGAACTACACCCAGGGCGAAGGCGGGAATCGAACCCGCACCGGTTACAGCATGACTGCTGGCCTGTGATGCTAACCACTCGGCCATCCAGGCCCCTTGATTTGGCTACTTTTACTTATTTATACTTAATTTTCATTCGCACTGAAATTTGTATTCAAATTTGGATTGAAAAGTATAAATCTCATGCTTACAACAATGAACAATGCTATACCTATGGAGAGATTAGTTAACATTTTGCAGTCATATACCCGTTTAGGCTAGAAATTCGAAGTTCGATATAGTTGTACATTTAAACTTTAAAAGCCAATATTGGCAAATTTTAGTAATTTTTTCTTAACAAATTAGACTAATATTCTTTATAAATCGCCTTTTAGTAATTTTTCTTAACAAATAATGGTCATCGTTCTGTAGATGCTTTTGAGCTCCGGCCCACAGACGTGGCGAAATATCGCGCATTTTTTGGCTTCAAACAGTTCTGCATTTCCTGATGCTTCCATAAAGTCTTCGAAATTCTGCTTCCAGAATCTCCAAGCTCAATTTTAATTAGAAATTATTTAAAAAAATTAAATCAAAATTTTAACATTTCATTAATTTTTTTAGAAAAAATAATTTCTAATTAAAATTGAGCTGAGAATTTAGGTATAAGTCTTTGTTTGTACATATTTCTACAATATAAAGTCATTTTCTTGGTCATTTTTTCAATTTTCATCTCAAAATTTGCCGCGCAAGCCTAATCCCAATGTGTTCAAATAGCTTTAAGTTTCATATCATTTATTTTAGTTTTGGCTAAAGTTTCATTAATTTTAAAATTTTGTTTTATAATAAATAAATCTTTTAGAATTACATATAAAAAATTATACTTATATATTGAGTAGTTAAAAAATTACATGAAAGATCAAACTATGCTTTGTAGTACCTTCGTTGCACATTTTTAAGACTCCCATGACCCCTTAATGCGCAATTATGCTCAAATTTAACATGGATATTTTTTGAAAACTAAGTCATTTATCTTTGTAAGAACATTTGACAATTTACCTAGCCCTTTCCCCAGTCTATTAGTTTTGATGTTGGGTTAGTATGTTCCTGCAACTACAGGATGCTTTTGTGCAGCTCTACAGCAATGCTGAAGACATGTATGCCTGTCTGACTTACCTACCAAGCTGCTTACATACCTCCTTGCCTAACCTCTCTGCCAGCCTCACCTTACCTGTATATACCTGTCGGCCAGCCTAAACCACCTACCTGCTTGCCTGATTACCTGCCTTAACTACCAATCTGATAGAATGTCTTCCTGCTTAATTTACCTACCTAACTACTTATATTAGTTACCCTACTCTACCTTTAGTATATGTCTAACCTGTCTGCCTAACCTTATCTTACCTACCTGCAAACTTTTATTGTCAATAATTGTGATTATTGTTTTCTTTGTCTATTTTGTTACCTGGAAAATTTTATGTATTCTATTGAAGTTAGAAAAAATATAATAGCAACCTAACTTCAAAAACTCAAATGAATGTAATAGTAAGATGCAGTATAGTTTAAGTATATACACATATGTCCTATACTGAAAAACTAAACTCCACGTCGCAACAGCCCATTATTGGGCCAAGTCCTTCCGTGCCCAATTCAGCCTTCGTTATATTATACTCTGGGCTGCTATGCATGTGTCCCGGTTAGGTGGTCAACCTATGCAGGACCCCCAGTGTTTAGTTCCCAAGCATGCTTGGTCCTCATGCTATCGATCCACTTATATTATGAAGGGCTGAGGGAAACTCGCCCAATCCGGGATTCGAATCCCGGACTTGTGGCATGGCAATACAAAGCACTGCCACTTGGCCTCATATCTTATGCTAATGATCTTGATCTCACCAGAAAAAAAAAACTAGGGTCACCAAGCAAAATTTAGTTGGATTACGGATGTCTTATGCTAAGGTTAGAATTAAAACAATGAAGGTATGCCTATCTGATTTGCAATGTACATAAATGTTAAAAGATATTTTTGTTTTTACGTTTAAAAAAGTCTTTGTATTTGAAAATTTAAAAAATATGGTTTTGACAAATTTACTTAAGCATGGCATACTTTACGAGTTTTTATTACATAAGAATATTACGATATGATACATAAACTGCCTTTGGGAAAAGTAAAAGAAACACAAAAAAATTGCATGAAAATTATTTTAATAAGAAAGAATCAATTGACCGTACGTCAATACATACAAAAAATATAATGACATGCAACAAATACAACGTTAATAAAATTTTGGAACCATCTAATCCTTGATACAAATTTCAAATAAGATACCAAGACAAAGTCAAAGTATCTATTTTCAGAAGTGTAATCGGATCGAGATTCGAAACCCAGATCATTTAAATATATAGCAAAATCATAAATTTTAGAGTCAATAACAATCGATTTCTTACAATTCACACCTGGTAAGATATTTCCTCCACATTTTGGGTAATTTAAGCAGCCACGTCCCGCACAAACTTAAATATAATGATTTCAAAAAGATTCACGTTGCGGATCTTAGTTTGTTTAAACTTGTTGTCCAGTGTCTTCTGTGGTTGCCAAACTGTTGTTGACCACTTCTACCCTCTGTTAGGAGTTTTAACATGGCCAACTACTTTTTGTAATCTAAAAGCACGGTCGAGTGATTAAAAGTGTTGCAACCTCAAATGAGCAAATGTACAAGCAGTGGCGGATCCAGAGGGGGGGCAACAGGCCTTTTGACCCCCCCTTGGCCCCAGAACGGAGTGTCTATTGCGCCGAATATTCGGTTCACTAAAAATGGATTTCCTATTGCGCCGAACAAATTTTCGACCAATCAGAGTGGATTACGATTACGTCACCCATTTTTTTTCTGATTTAGCCATTTCAAATATGGCTACCTTGTGTGCAGGAGCGCGTTTTTCTTCTTATGATGAACTGCAAAAATGTATATCAGATTTTGAGAAAGAAAATTGTACAAGTTTTTGGATTAGAGAGTCTAAAACTTTATACAACATGGCAAAATCTAAAAAATATAAATTAGAAGCTGCTCGGCCGGAACTGAAGTATTACTGTATCACGTATGCATGTATTGCAGGCGGCCGCAAACATAAGAAAAAATGTACAGATGGCATTCGGCAAACAAAGTAAGTAAAATTATTATATATTTATGCCAATTGATCTATATTTTCTATTAAGTTAGGGAAATTAAAAGCTTGATACAATGTATCTTATTTTTTGTGTGCGGTATGTAGCCGGGCGAAGAGTCCCCTTTTATATGAACAAAGTTAAAATTTTGCATTTATTCTATTAAAATATGTTGTTCCCCCCCCCCCCCTCCTTCTTTACCAAAATCCTAACTAAACTTTCCAGCATGTACACTGTTTTGCATCAATCATAATGATTTGCTTACTGTTTTGACCTAAAATCAATATTTAACTCTAAAGCTGTTTAGTCTGATGTTTTATCAGTTGTGCAACTTTTATCATTTTCATTTCTTTATCTTTTGTCATTTCATGTGACGCATAGTTGAATAGCTTTTTATTTCCCAGAACATTTCGCCAAGATGCTCAGCAAAATTCAAACAATTGTTTTAAATGTCCTGCTGTGTCTAAAGTAGTAAAAGCCATGCTATCATTGTCTCATGGTAGTGCATCTGTTGAAAGAGGCTTTTCTACTTCTGGCAACGTTTTAACATTCGGACAAGACTGCAATGACTGTCGGGGTATAAAATGCCTGGTGCAGCATTCCCTGAGCAAGAGTCATCTATTTATTTAACGTGCACTTCCTCTGCACGGTTGTTATTCGTCGGACATTTTCGGCTGCATGGGCCATTTATAGGTTGGCAGTTACTTTGGGGATCCTTGGACCCGAACCTGGGACCTTTCGCATGCTAGGCAAGTGCCTAACTGACTGCTCCCCAGCCCCAATGCAAATTGTGAAACTGCTTCATCAAGATCTAAGGCAAATTGATGTTTCTTTTCCTAACCTTGTATTCATGCTGAAAAAACTTGTTGACAATAAGTTACCATGCAAGTCGAAATAGTTTAATACACTTAATGTTCTTCACGGTCTTCTGTTTTTCTTTTGTTTCTTTTAGTCAGGTTTAAAAAGAAGAACTCGGGTTTTTGCCTTAATTAACAATTTTCTCATTTCCTACATGTCTTAAGCACTTGTCGATTTTTTTAAGTGGTCCCTTAGGTCCCTTTTTTTTAAACTTTAGGTCCCTAAGTCCCTTTTTTTAGGGGTCCAAGGTGCAAAACACCCTGAATACTTTAACAACAATTATATTCCTTATCATTTGCCATTTGCTTCACATTTATGACAAAATAATTAAAAATTATCACACAAGAAAAAAAATACATATTAATCTTCATATATTTCAACTCGTACATTAGTTTAATAAAATTCAATGTCTAAAACCTATATATATTTTCCTTACATTAAAACCAACATTGAGTCGTAATAACCCTGAATGTTGGCTTTTTCTACAAATTAATTTTTTATTTCAAGTTAAGAGCAAGTAAAAAATTTAAAGTGAATATGTATTGTTCGTACATACGTTTTTCTGAGACAAGCACTTTTATGATAAGTTCTCTAGAAAATTATCCAATTATTAAAGGGTTAAAAAAAATTTCCACGTATTCTATTAATCCCTTGTGTTGGTTATTTACGAGATCATTTTTTGTAATGAAATTTTTTCATTGTAATGAAAAAGCTCCTTATTGTTGGGAATTAAGTCATCAACAGCAATTTATCCATATTTTCTGTTGTCGCCTGATATCAAATGCAAGTGGTCCAGAACGATTTCATCCTTCTCAATGGTTTTTTTGGTTCGGGAAATATTACAACTAATATCTTTTCTTTCATTAGGTTAATAAAGAGTTGCTTCAAGAGCAAATAGTTAAGGAAACAGGAAAATGTGTCACATTGAAGGACTTGTCGAATATTGCTGGATCGAGTAACTTCGATGAGGTATTTTTTATAAGCTCTTTAAAATCCTATTCTTTCTATGTAATGCATGGTGTGGAAGTCTAATGTCATTTACAATGTACTTCTTTTTAATGACCTTTTAAGTATATGGATCTTAATGGCGGTAGCTTAGTTCTCCGGCGGTAGCTTAGCTACTGGTAGGGTCACTCTAGCCGGAAAGGTCAAATAAATCTTTCTCGTGCAAATCGAGCAACAATGAGGTCTTCGCATGACCGATACCTCCGTCTAGAACGGTTAAAAGGGACTTTCCCGGGGACTTGAAGCGAGCACAATATTTTTATATTATTTCCTGCTTTAAATTGTGTGGTGTATAACTTGTACTTAAGCTCGTTCTTTAGGTCTTTTTGTAATTGTCCATGTCATTCTGTGTCTTCCTCTTTTATTTTCCATCATTAACCAGTAAATTTGTCTCAAACAACTCTGTTGAAAAACTTCTAATATTTATGAATGTCTGATTTTTCTGAGACAGTACAAAATGTAATGTATTGTAGGTTATCTTCTTTCTTATCTCTCTGATCCTGGATCAGATACATTATATTATTCTCCCTTAACTTCTCCATTGCCAAATCAGGTGCATCGAAGATCCTCCCTCCTAAGGCCAATGCACGCGCCAAGAGATGCTGGGAGGTGGCTTCTTTGCTGTTGCGTTTTGTGCAGGTAGAGATAGTCTTAACGCTTAAACGCCGCCGGGTTTATTGTAGGTTATTAAGGTATGGTGTCTTTCTCATAGTGTGTATGGGTTGATAATAGTAGTCAGACCTCCAAACCAAAGTCGTCTCTATATTAATACATTAGGGAAACATAACTCTCCCCAAATTATTAACACAGAAGACTTCAGTTATAAAATCTTGTGTGAGAAGTGAGGTCTTGACTTCCAATCTCATCCCTACCCCCCTCCCTAAATGTATTTCTCCAAATAATTCTTATTTGGGGGATGCCCCGATGGTCTCTGTTATATAGGTTATATTACAAATATTTTGTCTTTACTTTTCATAGATAATCTAATTTTTTATTTTAGTGAAGTTACTTAATTTCCTATCTGATCATCATTTCTTTCAGGTGCTGCTTAGCTACTTGCTTATAGTTGCTCTCTGTGTTACACGGCGTCTGCATGGTCTAGATTCCTGAGCTGTCTTGCAATTTCCCATGTACTTTTTGAAATGTTTTTGTTCAATAAAATTTTTTTATTTATTCTTGTCAATTAATTGTAATTAAAATAGAAGCAAATTATGAATGTAAGAAGTAAACAGGCAGTAAGTAATTTTTCAAAATTTGAAAGAATTTTGTGGTACCCAACATCTGCAAGTCATGTAGACTTTTTATAATTTTCGGAAATAAAGTAGTTTCATAAATTTGTAAAATGGGAGCAAAATTTGAGTGAGTTTAGGAATCAATTCTTCTTGGAGATATCAAATGCTGATGGGGAACACGCTAAATTAGCGAGACAGTGGGTGGTTGAGTAATTATCATTTGACTAGGATGTAAATTGGGACCATATTTAATGGAAAGATATTCGTTTATGTACGACATGTTTATAAAAAAAAAATTAAATAGTATTAGTTTACAGTTTTAATTATTACGTGTAGGTCTTAAAACTTACAAATAAAAAAAATGGTACAAACACATAAAAAATTAATCCCATACCAAATATACTTAGTCGTTAGTGCGAAACTTGTTTGCCTGTGATTGAAATATCACCTTAAGAGTAATGGAGCTTATCTTCACTCTTAAGTCCTATTCAACACTTCTGTTTCTGTGTTATTTTATGAACAACAGTTTAGAAAATCCAATCTCGCACAAATAACTCGTAAGAAATGGCATCAAACATAGCAAGGATTGCCGGGAGATCAAAGGGTACTAATTTTTTTTTATCCAATTCAAAAGTTTGTTAAAGATTTATCTTTAAAATAATGAGGAATACAATGGCGTGCAAACTGTTCGTTCATGCCTTCGCTATTATAATATGTTGCATGAAGCTAATAATAACTCGCATTAATCAGGCGTACCACCAGAAATTTGCCCGCGTGCCACTGGTAGGGAACCCTTGACCTAAACAATATTAGCTGCTAAAAGCAATTTAAACAATAGCAAAACTGTTGCAGACAAGCGGCCATGCATCAATTACCATAGGTTTGACCATGAGGATTGTGTTTGACTTTCCTCTACGGCGAAGGAAGTTTCATCTGGCTATCATGTGAGGAATGAGTACTAATTACAGATGTAAATTCAACAAGTAGAAACAATAAAGCTAGAAAGTAGCATTTCTTTTTTGTAGTAGCTGAGGTGCTTGCATGAGTCTTCGAAAAGCCACGACCGAACATTACAACTCCCCGACTCCCCCTCAATAAACGGGGAAGGATGGAATTTTTTTGATTGACATGTTTGGATTTAGCATATTAAAGTCTACAAAATTTAAGTAAATTCTTCCTAACCTTTTACTTGTAGGTAGGCACAGGGGCGTACCCCAGCTGCCCCCCTCTAGAAAGGGGGAAGTGGGCCCCGGTCTTATGGCGGCCCCTGTAAATATTATATAAAGAAGGAGATGCATTTTTTAAAAAAAATTCGAGTCCATTTCTTCCCAGTCGGGCCCATTTTGCCCCTAAGAGGACCTTTTATATAATTTGATATAAAAGGGGCCTACGAATGATGTTCGAATTGAGGCCCATATTTTTGCGATTGGTCCTGAGTTGGCCTCTGGGGGACCAATACCTCATGCATAAAGGGGCCCACATATTTTTCAAATAGGGCCATTTGTTAGTAATTGGGCCCACTTTCCTCTGAAGCCCACAATTGAAGTATATTCTATATATAAAAGGGGTTCTATATATATATAATTGGGTCCACTACCTTTCTGGGTTCCAAATCTTATAAAGACTTTTTGCAAGTGAAGTCTTTTTTGAATTTGGGGCCCCCAACGTATCGTTTTAGTCTGAACATGGACAACTAAGCAGCAGATGATAGCATGGATTATTTAAAGGGATGATTCGGAGGGCCCCTTTACATTTTTAAAGGAAAATTCCTTAAGGGGGCCCATCCAACTAAGAAAATAGGGGCCCCTACAATTACCTGCCCCCCTGTAAATGAGATCCTGGGTACGCCCTTGGGTAGGCAAGTACATGTATTTTCAACTTTGTGTGCTTGATCAGAGACCCGCTTATAAGGCTTTGTCAAGTCAGACAGACACAGACAGAATTTTTACTGATACATAGAGAGAAAGTACACCTAGGGCGAAGGCGGGAATCAAACCCGCACTCGAATTTTACTTGTTATCCTGTTTTCAAAGACAATTAAAACTTAATTCGGTGCATAAATTGTTGAAGGAGTTAAGTCTCTTGGAAATAAATGGCTAGTATGAAATAACACAGTTTTGAGTATCATACTCTCTTAATTCTGAAACTAAAGAAAACCATAGAGTAAATACAGTGCGAGAAAAAGTCCGAAGAAAAAAAAGTTTAATCTTGATGGGCCAGACGGGTTTAGATACTACTTAATTGCACGATATCCGAAAAGAATTATCTTGCTTCTCGAAGCGCCAGTTCGGTGGGGGATCTGTTACGATTTGGGGAGGTTTTGCTGCCAATGGAACAACATGGATTGCTTATCTGAAAGCAAAAATGAAATTCAGAAAATTACCTAGATATTCTTGCTGAAAAACTATTGCCGGAGGCACCTCTGATCACGTCTGGAGAGTACACATTTCTAACAGGACAAAATGCTTCCATACACAATTAAAGCTCAACAAAATCAAGGTTTGAAACCAATAATGTCAAAGTTCTTAATGGCCATTAATCAGCCCAGATCTAAACTAAACAGAAAATTTCTGGGGTGTTGTTGTACTTGAAATTTATGGAAATGGCAAATTCTACACCAAGTAGGATCTGAAAATGACAATAGAAACCAGTTGAAAAAATCTGCCGAAGGACACCTTGAAATGCCTTTTGACATCTATGACTTCGAGAATGACAAAATTAATTTAAAAAAAAAAACGAAATTTTTTAGATTATTAGAAATTTTACAAGTAATAACTCATGTGGCCCTAATATTATTTCCAGCTTTTTACATATATAACAGACAAAATAAAGTTTAAATCAAAAAATAATTGATATTTGTACATTTGTTTTAATAGATATACTTAGAAACAGTCATTCTTTTTATTGTATTTCTATTGGCAAACATTTTGAATACATAATTGTTCAAGTATGGAAGTTATTTGCCTGGCCCTATTATTATTTCCAGCACTGTATGTTGATTTTGTAATAGAATGAACTAATTTAAGTCAACACATCCAAGGGCCTTGATATTTTTATTAATACCTGCTATTGTGCTATGGAAATACAAAAATTGTCGACCAACAATAGGCCCAGCAAAGTCGGTCCAAAGACAGAAATGGGTCTAATGGGTCAGGAACATTTCATAATTTTACGCTTTCCCTTCATTTTGTTTTATTAAATTACCATTTATTATCTATTTAACAGTGTATACATTAGTAATGAAAAATAAATTGGTTGACTTTCCTAATTAAATTAATAATACAAAACTTTTTTACCATGCGCTATTAAATTAAATATTATTTTAATAAAAAATTGAATAAAGAAATATTTTTTAGTCAATAATTTTCTAATATATTTGTAATATTAATATCTCACAGAGCTCAATAATATTTTTTTCCACTCCGAGATTAAGTCAAGGATTTAATGAACCGACTGTTTAGTGTAATAGTATACTGGCTATTGAACCCAATATTAATGAACCGAATATTCGGCGTAATAGTATACCCGCTGCTGAACCGAACATTATTGAACCGAATATTCGGCGTAATAGTATGCCCGCTATTGAACCGAACATTAATGAACCGAACATTTTCGATTAATTCTTGTAAAGTGGCGCTGTTGTCAGTGTTCGGCGCAATAGCTGTGGTTCTATTGAACCGAATATTCGGCGCAATAGCAAGAGCCTTTTTTAAAATTAAGTAAGAAAGGGAAAAATTGAATATATGGAAGATTGAAAAGTGGAACACTAAATAGAAAACCTACAGCGCACAACCATATGGAACCATTGGGGGGGGGGGGGGGGCAGTTAGGGTCAGTCCCCAACTGAACTCCCCCCCCCAGCCTGTTTCCCCTTGCAAAAGGCTTGTTACCCCCCCCCCCCTTTCGCAGAGCCACCGACAAAGGGGGGGGGGGGGGCAAAACTACGCAGTGCATAGGGGCCCATGAAAAGCTAAAGGGTCCGCTCGGGCCCTGCTTCTTAAAAATTAATAAAAAAAAATTATGAAGAATTTTTTTTTTACAAATCACTAAAATAATATTTGTAAGGCCGAAATTAACATTGGGCTCGTAATAATGCCCAGGTTTAAGGCCCCCTAGTCGAAAGGACCGAAAAATGCATTCCATTATTTAAAAAATGCCAAATAGTTAGATTAATTTTGAAAAGTTCGTTAGTGTTATTGCAATGTTTATGTCTTTTCAATCAGTTTTTAAATTTTTTTAATGATAACTTGATGTGCAAAATTCATTAAAATATTTAACAAGAGGAGCCCTTATGTGGGTTTAGGGTCATATTTACGACGAGGGACGGGGTCAGTCACCAGTCGTCTAATGTCCTTTGGATTCCAAAGTTTATTTAACTGGGGGGAAAAAATGTGGAAATGGGAAGGGTTATTGTATGTTTTGATTTTTACTACAATTTTTCATGACTCTTTAGCATTATTTATTTGAAAAAATATATGATTTATTCTTTCGTCGATAATTTAAACTGCGAAAGTATTCCCTCTTGAATATAAAGTTTCACAAGAGGAGCCCTTGGGGATCGATTTAACCCCCCCCCCCACACACACACACACTTCTTTCGATTTATTTTAAACAATTAACATTTATTATTACAGAAAGAATACTCCGTATTTTCTAAATGACTAAAAAAATCCTGATTAAATATCAAATATGGATTTATCATGTAGTATAGGATATACTCCAATAATCGTACACCAAAAATAGTATAAATAAACTTATCATTTAATACAACATATCTTATTTTTAAAAAAAATCCGTTTGTCACTTTTTAGTTGACTCGAAACAATAACTGAACTCTCCCGTTTTGTTTTCTTGTGGGGAGACGAGGATTTTTTTTTTTTGGAACATCTCTCCCCAGCAAAACACCAGTGGCAATAAAAACAGTCCCTACTTTCTAGAGCCAGAAGATACACTGTCAGCGTGACAACACATTCCAGGAAGCGTGGGGTTGTTTCTTTTTGGGAGGGAAGGCCAGAGGGGGTGGATTGGATCACATTCACTTCACAAGCATGAAATCGATGCAAAAAATACAGAAGCAGATCACCTCCCCACCGGAAACCCGGTCGAAGGTCAACTATCCTCCTTGAGCTTGTGGGCTTTTTACCCTCTCCCCAAATCCAAAGAGAAGGAGACATCACATTTACGGGTGGTTGTATTTTCTTTTGGCGTCTAAGTAGGTGATGCTTTAATTTTGAGTTTTTCGCACTCCGGTTTTCTGAGTTTTGTCTCATATATGTCTCCATTACATTTCAAAGGAGCAAAATAGATGTCCTAAGTCATTCATCTAATCAATAAGTAAGTTCCAATTTATAAAATTTTCTGAAATTTCCTGTTACTCAGTGATATTAAAATGATTAACGATAACGAGATTAGTGACAATGCATCAAAACCGCAATTTGTTGCAAAATTGACATTTATTTTATTGAGGTGTATTATGTATTTAATATTTATAATAAGCTTTATGTTTTCATTACATTTTTAATTGCTGTTCATAATTTAAGTACATGTTTAATTAAAACTAGCTACTATTTTTATATGACGACATAAATATGATTAGGGTTATGTTGAATTATCGTCGCACTAGAGCTATAGGAGGGCTATTGGCGACCAGGTTGCCATAGTTGAAGTTATTTAAAATGGATAAATAAACTCCTCATGCAAATCAAGGTTTTTAATTTAATAGTATATTTATTAATAATGACTATTTAATTGAATGTGCTAATTAACTACCAGTATATTTAAATAATTAAGTTTTGAAATATGCTAGAATACCTACTACTGTTTTATAAACTAAATAAATTTTTAAATTATTAAAACAAAAATCATTTTATAATTAAATTTAATAATAGAAGATAGTCGTTTAATTTCTGTATAACAAATCAGGTGATTTTAATTTTCTAAGTAGTTGAATGTTATATAAAAAAATACTATAATGAAAATTTTTCTTTGCACTTACTTTTCATTAAAAAAAATAATTATCTATTTTAAAAACAAAAATGAGTTATGTAAAATACAAACTAATTAATGTTTATAAAAAGTAGTGGGGTTGTTTCACGGAGGATCTGGCAATAGCTCAGCGGTCTTGTTTTTCATTCTCTCGAATTACTTTTGCATTGGTTAAATTGGTTGGTAGACCTATATTCAGGTTAATGTGCTTGGTCAGCGCACAAACCTGATTATCTCTACCAACCAACCAAAACAAAAGTAATTCGAGATAAAGGGGGAAAAAAGACCGCGGAGCTATTGCCAGATCCTCCATGAAACAACCGCATTAAATTGATAGTTTGGTTTGGTTTGAATTATCGTCGCACTAGACCTACACGAGGGCTATTGGCGACGGGCGTCGTATTTTAGAACCACAGTCAGGTGACGAGCCAACACCTGAATAGGCACCCAACGCAACCGATTAAATTAATAGTAAAAAACTGCATTAAATTAATAGTAAAAAATTGCATTAACAATGGAAAATTAATTTTAATTAAAACAGTGTTAATTAAAAATAATTGTAATAAAAATCATTTTAATTAAAGCAATGTTAATTATAAATAATTTAATTGAACATAATGTTAACTAAAAATTATTTTAATTGAAAAATAATACATTAAAGATTAAAACCCCCAGAATTTTTTTTTCTAGTTGCCCCCCTCTTAGGTTTCGGCTGGATCCGCCACTGTGTACAAGTGTTCTATGAAGTGTTTAAAATCAATGAGACCTTAAAATTAGTCTGAAACTCGATCAAAACAGATATTTAATCCTTGTAATTTTCAACGACAATGTATTCTACCATGTGATTCAAAAGTGTTTGCAATATGTTCTATAATATGTTCCAAAAAAGTTCACAATGTGATCCAAAAATGAAATTCAACAAATCCCTTAGCAGAACACATTCTGAACACTTTGTCAACGGTTCTGGAACGCTTTTAGAATTCGATCTATGCGACGGAACGCATGTGGAACACTATCGGAACACAATTTTCCTGAAAGCGTGCTAAATCTGTTCTGAATGTGTGTCCCGAGTTTGCAGTGTAAGCGGCGATATGTAACTTTTCTTTCATCGTCCCACCACCCCAAACAGGGAGGGGGGATAGCTGTTGAAACCCTCTAAACGCTGGGAAAACAAAACCCCACTACTGAGAAATTTATGGGTTCGGAGAACTTTTCGGTGGGGGGTGCATAGCCCCCTTCGCAAGAAGATTGTTCATTACCACTAAGAGATTTCTTCCGAACGGATTTACTTAGTGCACTTTTAAACGATTTGCTTTTTCGTCAGAATAAATAATAAGAATGTAAGGGAACACACTACTTGTGGTAAGTTTAACCTCAATTAATTTTATTAGATTCTTTCGGAAGGTATTTTAATACATATTTTTTATTTTAAAAATAATGGATTTCCTCGATTATTGATATTTTTTGTGCTGTAATTGAAGAAAAAGCAGTAAATTTGTTGTTTGTGCTCGTCTCCGCACGTAAAAAATTCTACGCAATTTGAAATCCCTTTAAATGTTGTTTTCAAAACTGAATTCAAATTTTGTACATTTTTTTAAATATAAAATATGAAAATCCTTATTGTTTAATTACTCTCAATTGTCAAAGTGTAAATAATGAGTATATATGGCTCTTTTTTTTCTAAACATTGAAATAACACTCAGTTTAATGACTCTTATGAACTAATCAAAGTAAAATAATGCCCTATTTTGACAATTTATTTAGACCATGCAGCGTTCGAAGAATAATCGACTGTACATTAAATGATCTGAACAACTATTCCTTTGAATAATTAAAATGTTTGAAACTTTTTCAAAATGGGCTAAAGACGGAAGCTCAAGTCAAAGCCAACTTTAACAGAGATTCCAATCCTTTAATTCTTCATATTCTAAAGGTTTTCATTCCATGTGTACCACTACCACGGTACTTTGGAGATAATGATGCAAAAAAATATAATCTGGAAGAATCTTAGACTAACTTTACATCGATTTAGTCGTCCAATACCTGTACAGTTTCGTAAAGGAATTAGCACTAGTTGAATTTAACAACATTATTGAATAATTGGAGCTAAAAAATGTAGTAATTTTAGCCTAAATTAGTTTTAAAAAAGACATACTTCACTACAAAAAGACATGGATCTTCATACTTCTAAAAACAGGTAAAACTAGACGTTTTTAGTCCGTTGGAAAATTTCAGAGCCATGTTTGTACCCTTTGGCAAAATGTGCATCCCTAAAAAATTATTTGGCAAAGCATCCTACTCTGTTTTGTGGAAATTTTTGAGGATTTGTATATAGTTGAAAAAAATCTGAATAGTAGCGCATTTAGCTTTAAAAAGATAGTTTGAAATCGAATTTTATAATTGAACAAAGGTATTAATCGATTATAAATTTTTTAGATTGTGTTTTTTGTTTCATTTGTGAATAGGGTAGACTAACCATGAATGAACGTTTAAGACGTCACGTTCGCCAGTGAATGAACACCAGGATATAATGACCAGGACAGCCAACCATTGTCAGATTGCTTCCTACTACATGGGAGGAAGTCAGTGTTGCCAATCCATATAGTGGAATGATTTTCAATCCTTATTTTTTAATTATATTTACCAAATGTTCATTCACTGGGGCATGTTCACTCACTGGTCAGTCTACCCTATTTATAATAACCGTGCGAAGTGTTTACGGTTTGATGTTGATTGTTGGTTACATTTGGTCCAATTCGAGAATGAACATGCTAAAAAAACTTTAATTTTGAATAATACCGAAGACCCCCCCCCCCCGTCGGGGTAAACTAGCCTACCCGTCGGGGAATTCCTAGCGCCACCACTGTTACTGCCTGTACTTTTATGGGCTGAATTAGGTTCTCATCAGCTATTTTGACACCATTTGATAATGTTTGGTTAATCTATTAATAGATTAACCAAACATTATCAAATGGTGTCAAAATAGCTGATGAGAACCTAATTCAGCCCATAAAAGTACAGGCAGTAACAGTGGTGGCGCTAGGAATTCCCCGACGGGTAGGCTAGTGACTCCTGTCTTCTGACTCCTGTCTTGCTTCAATCTTCAATCTTTAGTATTCACTATTAATTAATAGTGAATACTAAAGATTGAAGATTGAAGCAAGACAGGAGTCAGAAGCGTTGCGTGCCTTGGCGGGGCCCTGCATAAAAATTTGTGTGGGGGCCCTTAGGAAGGGTAAAGATTTCTCACAAAGGAAAAAAGTGCATAAAATTAAAAGAAATATTTGGGCAGTTTTACCATAATTTTTAATTTCAGGTATAAAAAAAAATTAAAATTTATTTTTTCAAAATCACTTTAAATGTTTGTCAAAAGGTTTATAAGGGTTCTATAAAAACGAAAAAAAATTCAGCAAATCTCATTTGTAAAAAACAAAAAATAATAACTAGGGATGGCCGTTTTTTAAAAACAGCGATGCCAAAGAAACTGGTTTAAACTGGCCTTACGAAAATAACTGTTTTTCAATGAAACCGAAATCACAAAAAAACACGGTTAGTCTCGGTTTAGTAAACTGGTTTCGCTTTTCCACCCCTAGATCATTACGACGGTAAGGACCGGGAAGTCAGGAACGGAAGGTAATTATATTCACGCTTTTTTAAGTTGAAACTAACTCCAGTTTAATAAAAATGGATCTTTTTACTTCTTGTACTTCACTTAAACACATTTATAGTTTAAAAAAAAATCAATTATCAAGCAAAAATTAGCCTTATCTGGGAGACTGTAAGGAAAGCAATAAAGCCTCGCAGCCAATTCTACTGAGCTTTTTTTAATGTTGGGCTGATTGGTGAATTTTAGCAAAAATATGTGGCTACTAACTGAAATGTGAATTTTCTGCAATACAGTTTTCATGGTTTAAGAATCACTGTAGCTCAATCCAGTGCCTCTCTTCGCCACTTTAGGAATGAGGTCAGTGAATGTACCAAAACCCAGGGACATAGTTAGGAGACGAGAAAAACACATTATAAATATTAAAAGCCAGAATTTAATGGAATTAATTTGTTAAGCTACAGTATTACTTCAATTTAAAATATAAATGAATGGAATTTTTAGCTCAGAAATATGTTGGCTTGAGCCCTAAACTAAAAAAAATGACATTTGGGACACACTACGGTAAGGAGTTTTCTGTATTGTTCTGTGTTCTCAAATTTTTTTGGAGTTTCTTTGCTTTTAAATTCCGTTTTGCAATTGTATAAGGACCAGTCTTTTAGTATAATAAGAAATTTTTGTAAAGAAATATTAATTTTTTAAGGTTATTCCCAAGGGACATAAAATTAAAAAAATTATGGTAGAATTGCCCAGTTATTCATCATAATTATATATCTGTCACTTTTTCTAAAAGTAAAATTAAATTTACACTCTCCTTGCCTTTTTTTCGGCAAATTGATTTATTAAATCATAAAGAGATGATGATGGCTTTAGTTTTTCGAAAGTTTCTAGCTTTATGGACAACATAGTGAAAGGTCTGACAGGCTTTCCTGTCCCATCGAAATTCTTAGGTAATTTTTTATCAGTTTCAATTCTGAAAAACTTCTTCAAGCAGTTGTAGTTGTAACTGGAAGCGTCAAGAATAAAAAACATGCTGCTATTACCTCGGGAAAACTGGATGCAAGACTATTGAATTTTATCAGCAATAATTCAAAGAGTTCCTTAATGGAATGAATTTTTTAAATTTCAGATTTTATGCATGTTTTTAGAGTTTAATTGATCATAAGTTTAACTGAGATGTCTTAACTGTAAAAAGCCGACAGTTTTGTGCTCCTGAAGCGTTTAATATCTCTTCGTTTGAAGGAGAGTGGAGACAGGAGTTTCTCCGGTTTAGTTGTAATATTTTGAACATACTACTCAGGTCTCAAAGGCTCTGAAATCTTTGTTCCCGCGTATATCTATGTTCCCGCAGCCCGTAATAGCCGATGTAGGGTGTTGACAACTTTTGAACGCACGCTTTACGCGGGGGAAAAAAATATTTTTTTACTTTTGTCATTTGTGAAAAAAAATTGGGAAGTTTTTATTAATCTTTGATTGCGCACGTAGGGGGCCCTCGTGGTTCGGGGGCCCCGTATAATTGATACGGCTGCTACGGCGGTAGCTACGCCCCTGACAGGAGTATTTATTATTGTAGTTGGTTGGTTGGTAGGTAGGTATACATTACTGCTTGGAATTACATTGAATCTATTATTAGTTTGGTTTAGTTACTTTAGTTTATAGTATAATATACATTACAGATAGCAGGGAAAAAAATTGATTTTTTTTCAAATCTATAGAATGTTTTAAAAATAAAATTGAATGAATTAGCCCAAATATATATATTTTAAAATTTCACTGTAATCAGTTTTGACTAGTTTCTATAAAAGTTATTCTTTAATAGCCAGAATTAATTTGCTGAAAGAATTTTGAAAAGGTGGAGAGGAATTGAAAAATGATTTTTTTTAAATATATATATATAATTTTAAATCGAACTTTTCAATTCCGTTTCTGATTAAGTATTAATGGGATAGATGGCGCTACAATTTGTACCATTCACTTAGGGCTATTTGACTATGACGTCATTGAAGGTTTGATATCGGGGATGTGATATCGCAAGCACCATTGACCATTGTTTATTGTTTTGTTTTTTCTTGACAAGAAAGAAGGAAGGTATTTCTAATTTCCTTGATCTTTGTAGGTAATAAACATAACATCTTGTCAAATTTCGATTTTTGGCCATTTTTTTTTCACATGTAAGATTAAGTGTAATCGTTCAGCGTTAAATGTTAATGAAATACCTTTTCAATATGATATATTAGTTACTCTTGTGAATCCACAGATATGTGACGCTTTTACCGAAATATACTTTTAGAAATACATCGGTACTCTTCTTTGAATTTATTTAGTTATTGTGTTATAATGCTTTGTAGAAAAACTGTAGCAATTGAAATTTTATTGATTATTAATGTGCGTAATATTCTTTCTATGTTCTTGGCTGCTTCTTTTGTTGAGTAAGTCAGTATTAAAAACAGTAAGAGAGCTATAAATTAATCGGGTAAATGTCAAAACAAAGAGTGTGTTTTAACTAATAAAGCGAAAAAGTTTAGCAGTTGTTAGTTATATATAAATGCAATGTGTGTACGCTAGTAAACTAATAACTTGCAAAATGTTGTAGGTAATTTCTATAATTATATGTGATCTTGTAGACATCTAAATTTTTGTAAATGTGCAAGTTTATGTTTTGATTGTGTTACAAAAAGAGTTTTGAAGGGCATTGATGTCTGTCTTTGAATAGATTCAATGACTATGTATTATCACATTATATTTTTTTGGGGCCCTTACTCTAGGATGTTTCTTCAAAGTTCATTAAACAGCCCTTCAAAAATTTATTCATAGCTCGTTCCATTCCAAAATGTTCCTTGATGAGTTGATGACTACCAGGAATATAAAAGCAGAATTTGGTTTAAAGTGAACATTAGCTATAGGAGGGTTTGGCGACTTTCCAAAAATTGTCGCCATGCCGAAATGATGCCAACACCCGGTATTTACGGAATGACACCAATACCCAAGGTCTCCCGAGAGGGATGAAATATGAAAATGACAAAAAAAAAACATTTTGAAAGTACGAAAAACATGCAATTTTTACAACGATCTGAAAATGACCAAAACATGAAATTCTTAATAACGGTAAAAATAAACAAAAACCTAGCTAAAAATATTTTTTAAAAAAATTACTAAAAAAGCGTTACAAAACGATTCCTTTTAAATATAAAACATTTGATAAACATTAATCACATACCAGGAAAAATACCATGATTTTATAAAATACGTGGGTCATGTGCCGAAAAAAATAATGAAAATAGTCATTTAAAAATAGTTAAGCATCAAATTAAAAATCGATCTGCACGAGAAATATAAACAAATAAGATTTAAATAGATTAAAAAATAAAGTTTTGGAATCATGTGCAACGTTACCATCGCGAGTCGGAGAAAAAAAATTAAACAACTTGCATGGCTGCCAAACTTCAGATTTCAGGTTTTTTGGTGAAAAAACAATGGGAAAGGTTGCTAAAATTGGCGGATTTCACAATTTGACGATTTCGCCAAATTTTTGTCGCCAATGGTTGCCGTACAACGGAATCCGGCAGTTTTGCCAACTTGGCGACTTAATTGCCGGGCGCTAATGTTCACATGTGCCCAGAATTTTACTCTAAAGGTATCCACGTTAACCCTTTCGCCACGAAGGATTTTTGTTTCCTCGTAACATGTGATAGGAATATCATTGTCGAATCCTTAGGTGTATGACTGTCGTGGGCTGTTTCAGTAGTGAAAGGGTTAAAATGGTCTTTTTTGACAAAAAATTCAATTTTTTTTCACAATATTATTGCCCATACTCTTAAACATTCAAAACACTTTTTTGTTTTATATATGTCCTTCATTTTAAAAAGAAGTTATAATGCTTTTAGTGTTTTGTTTCAACCATAAGTTCCAAACCTAAAAATAATTAAAGTGTTCTTATTTTATTGATTTTACATTCATTAAGCATCATAAGAGCAAAAGGTGATCATGAGTGTGAAAAAAGAGGGGGTATTGTACAGTTTTGGAAACTTTTGTGTCGAAAGTAAAGAAACATTTACAAAACAAAAACTTACATTATGCTTATTTCAAAACTTTTTTTACCAGAAAAACTGTCAACTTTGACCATGATATTTTTTATAAATTATTATTACTGCTTGAAATTTTCTTAGCTTACTTTTGAGAATATATTGTCCCTGAAGTGACCTAACACGTTTATTATGTGATACTTTTAAAATGACAAAGGGTTTAATTTGAAAGGGCCTGAATTTTAGGTAAATATTGTTAAATGATAAAACACTCGTATTTTACTCAAATTTTACAGCATTGCTTAGATTTTAGGGCATTTTAAAGAAATCTTTAAATGCATAATGTGTCTAAAGCAAATGAAATTTGTGTTTTTTACATTTTGTGAAAGATTGTTGACCAGTTAGGCATATTTTCTCTAAAATTAACATAAATTCTTCCTTTTGTTCAATAAGTATTATAATTACTGCTCACATTTTTTGAAAGCCATATTTATGTATTGCATTAAATGAATGAAATCTAAAAAAATTAAAAATACTTTTCCTTAAATTTGTCTCAAATGTAGTCGGATACCTTAAGAATCACTAAGAAAAATAAAACAAATTAAGGAGTATATGGAATACAAATAAAATATTAGCTATATTACTATTTTACAGATTTATAAATAAACATATGAGGTGCTGTTATTCCCTTTTTTCCTGCCCTCGTCCAACTTTGCGCTTGCTTCTTAATTCCATCTTAATTATTTTATTGCATAGCACAAATTACGTTTGATGGCTTCAATGATCAATATGAAAATGTGTTAAATAATTTTTTTAATAATAATTTTGTACTTTTTTAAGCGTACCACATACTTTGTTTTATTGCTTGTGAGTGTCGTTTTTGCCAATTTTTTTGGAATCTAAATCTCTTGTTTTCATGACATTAACTGTTTCTGAAAATCCGTTTGTTCCAATCAAACACATAATGTATAAATAATTAAAAGCAAAAAATGGTTCATAAAATATTAAAACTTTTAACCACAATAGGGCATTAGACTAAATCGGGAAACTGCCCCAAAAGTTATGTAAACACAGTAGTATAGGAACTAGAAAGCATATGTTCATTGGTTTTTTTCACAAAATTACTCAAATATTATTTACATTGTTTTAAAATCGCTATATTCCAAAGTTTAGTCAAATAGAAGCTAATAATAATTTTGATGAAAGCCACCTAATAGCGTAAATAATTACCCAGTTAAAAAGGGAAAGTGTTATATTTAATGTTGTTATGTCAACTAGTTTCATATCTTTATCCTTGCCTATAGATGGTGCAGCGATTTTAATTTTTCTGGTACTAATATAGAAAAAAGAAACTTGTTAAACCCTTCTGTTTTCATTAATTGTTCTTGTGCTCTAGTTAAAAAAAATCTATTTATTAATAACCACCTATTTCGGTCTCATTAAACTTTAAGCATCCTTTTTTCTCTCTGCTTTTAAATATATTATAAATAAATAGTAAAACATTTTACTAAACTCATTCTTGAATAAATTATTGATTTAAAAATTATTAATTAAAATTAAAACAGCTTAAGTTGTTTGTTAATGATCTTATTTTTGATGTTAAGGCACAGTGGCTGTAGTTACTCATTAAGATTAAGAAAAAGCCAAAATATTCTCTGTACTTTTTCAGGGTGTTTAGCCCAAGTTCTTTGTAAAAATTTGCACTCATTTCACCAAAAAAGTATTTTTTGCAATGATAAATAAATTTTAAAATTTTATACTAAAAAAAATAATATTTTTATTTTTCTGAATTCTGTAAAATCCGAAATATTTTTGTTGATTTTTCATTTCCTACATTCTTTTGCATTGTACATTAAAAAACCTTTCTATTCTGCATTATAATTTTGCATTATTTATAGATAAGTATGTCTTTGAATGAGAAAAAGCGAGATAAACAACTCCCAGACATATACTTAACTGAAAGCATAAGCAGAAGCAAGTCATTTGCTGGGTTAACTCACCGACGAACACATTCTGCTGATGCCTCTTTTGTTCCAGGGACAGATATTACATTTGATGGGAATACTACTAAGTCCTTATGTAGCTCTGTCAGTAAGTGCTAACTTATAGGATTAAAATCTAATTTGACATAATTTTTTTACTAGACCAAGTGTTTGTTGAATTTTATGTTCAATTCTTTTTTTCTTTGTAGATAATACTTTTAGTCCTACTTCAAGGAATTTATCTTTGTCTTCATGGATGCATTCAATGAAAAACACAAAATCTAGTAAGCTGAACAAATCCCCTCATCCTGAACGCACACAAATAATTTTTGATTCAATATGCAAAGGTTTGAAGTAAGATACAGTTACATTTTTAATAGTTGTGTATTTTAATTGAAATAGGAATATATGGATATGAATTTAATATTTGTTCATCTTTTTAGAGACAGCATACTTATAGCTCAAACTGATATATCCAGTTCCAGACTTGCATTTGATAATGTTTCAGTATCATCTGTCATGGTAAGTTTACTTTTAAATTGCATGTACTTATTTCCCAAAAGTGTTAAAATAATTTTTAGTTCTAAACATATTTTGCTTAAGGGAAAAATTTTGTTACTTGCATTTATTATAAAGTGCAAAGTCTGTATTTTTTTTATTTGCAAAGAATGAAATGGGTACATATTTTTTTTTGAAGATGTTGGTAGTTAGGTTTGTTTGGAGGTTTCTTCCACTTATTTTCACCCAAGTTAATTTTTACAAATAATATTCAATCACCCAAGTTCATTTTACAAATAATATTAAATTGCAAATAATATTCAATGCCTTTGATGGTTTGCTTGACTCAAAAGCTGTTGATTTACCTAATCTACCCAACCCTTCATTCCTCTGGGGTTGATAACACACTTGCTTGTAAAGGGAATTTATTGTCAAACTTAATGTACAAGTGCTTAAATAACATCTCTTATCACATAATTCAAATCCATATTGTTTTTTACTACAAGGATACTTAAAAAATAAAAATAAGGCTTATTTCACATCAAAGTTTTAAATATATATGCAGTAGAACCTCGATTTAGCAACCCCTTCGTTATAAAGACCGCTTCGGAAAGTCCCAATAATTTTACCATAGGAATAATGTTAAAAAACCCTCTTTTATGCGACTGAAAAACTAGCAGTTCCTCGATATTGCGACCGAATATTTGTTAGACATTTAAGAAAACAAATTGCTACCAGAAGCCATTTTCGCATTTGCTTCAAAATTTCAACTTGTGGAACTGTATGAATGAGTAGAATCTGTTTGCTTTTGTTTGAGCACAATGAAGAAACCCCTCCTCTAGCAAGGAAAGGGGTGGAACAATGGATGAATAGGTGAATAGGGCAGGAACGATTCCAGGAATTCGCCGGGGACCAGTGTTGCAAAACAAGCCAAGGTCAGCTTAATTTTTCACACATTCTGTGATAATTGGTTGTTAAACATAGCTGTAGAAAATACGGCACCACATTTGACCATTGGACTAACTGTCCTCGTGTTATTTGCATGTCTACAATAAGGCTCTTAAAATGGCTCTACAATATGGCTCTACAAAAACGGAGCTAAATTTCTATCAATGTGAAATGTTATGTGTTGTCGCTACTGTGAAAGAGAGAGCAATGCCTTGAATTTTCTACAAAAAATAACAGAAATAGAAAATGCCATAACTAAGAACTCTGTTAGAACTTTGAAACAATCTTCAATTGCTTCATTTTTATCTGCACAATAAGTGTAAATTCAAATTAAACGTTTCTATAGGTATGTATAAGTTTTTTCTCAGTTTGTATAAGATTTTTATTAAAAATTCTTTATAACGTCCCTTCGATATAACGACCGTAAGTTGTTGGTTCCGAGAGCGGTCGCTGTATCGAGGTTCTACTGTATTTGCCAAATAACAAAGAAAAAAAGGTTTACAGTCAACATTTTAAAACATTCTTCATAATCGTATCTGTTTATAGATGATTTTATAAAACAAATATACAAAGTCTATGAAAGTATGTTGGTAGGGCTGAGTGTTCAACATTTATAAGCTTTTAAAGCGAGTGCTGTCATTGAAACTTGTTAAGCATTATTGATGTACATTTTATGGAAATCAATGTCCATCAAATCTATTTTATGTGTTTTTACTGTTTAATTTTATTTTTTATTCCATCAATTTTAAATATCAAAACTAGTGCAACTGAATTTTTTCAAAATGAAATAAACATAAACTGCTGTACAAATGTCATTCATGCCTTGTTGCAGGTAGAAAGCATTTAACTTGCTAATGTCTTAATTTATTTGTATGGCAAGTATTTATTTGCATTGAAATAAAAATAGATCTAACTATCTTGATCTATTTTATTTTAAATCCAATGCAAACGTTATAAGTTTAACAAACATTACTCTATTCCATTTTTTTTACAATTACTTATTAAATGCTGAATGATACAAAAGTAGTATTTTTGAAGCAAATTTATATAGAAAAAAACAATAAAGTAAAGACAGCAAAATAAAATTTTTATTTAAACTATAAAGCATATTCATTTTTACTTTCAAATCCCAATACAAAAAGAGGGCTACTACTTATCTAGGATGTTTACCACAAGATATATAAAAAATAGATATTATCACTTTTAATTTGTTATGGACATGCTTTTATTTTTACAATGCACAAGAAGCTTAAGATTTTAATACTGAATATTAATATTGATCATTATCTTCACAGAACAAAATATATACAAATGCTATCTCAATTTACTTTTTTTATATTTAGCTTGTGGCCTTGGGTTGAGTAAAATTTCTTTTTGCCTACGAAGAATTTTCAGGATTTCCTTCCCCCATCTTTTTCTCCCCACATAGAGACCCTTTCAAATGCCAAGCCCTGTTCAACCCCTTGACATGCAATCGTTAGGTTTAATATCTGGTACTGTTTCAGCTTTGTAAAGCTGCAATACTGCAACTGTTATTGCACATTTCGTGAAGAAAGAGGGTAATATTTCTTGCGGCCTAAATTTAATTTACTTTTACTATTTAAAAAAGTCCAAGGCACATACAGCTTCCATAATTTAAAATTTGAATAAATCGCTGATTATATGCTCAATTTCGAAGTTCCATGGAAATAATACAAATTTTCATTTAAATTGGGTTTCATAGATGAAACAACATGATATAAAATCAAAATAACCGCTCGTATTGTAATCTTAATAGTTTCCGCTTTTCTAATGTGTTCATCCCTACATGCAACTCGTCTTCTTTAACAAAGCTTGTTCATCAGACGAACACACAAGTGTTAACTACACTACGAAATTATTTCATTCAAAATTTTGAAAGCATACCCACTAATTATGTTTAACTTTAATAAATGCTATAGAAAACGACAAGAAAATTTTACGAATTATACAAAACATCCACACCACGACAAATAGGCATTCCTTTTAAACTATTTACTAAGTTTAGGTGTTACTTCCTTTTTAACTGTTTAGTAATTTTATTGATGGATTAAAGGCCTTATGACATTTCCCAAAAGATGTCCTCAAAAACTGCAGGCAACATACAAATCCCATTCTTAGTGAGGAATTATTGTGCGTGACTAATTCACAAGCAGCCACAATATAGTTCCAACTGAAACAGATTACTGATGAGTTGAACCTGTCACCTATAACAATAATAGTTCCTAGATTGAGCACTGAGCTTCAGAATAAACCCTATTGACCATAACTTCTTTGTTATCCCCCTTTCCCCAAACACTCGAAATCCAAAGTTGCAAATATAAACAACAATTATAGTGTTAGCTTGATATTTGATCGAAATGAATGAACATTTACAAGAGGAGATTCTCTTTTAGTTGGGTCTGACTTTTCAATAATTCTATAACAATAAAACAGAACACTACACAATATTTCATTTTCAAAGCATTTTGGTTGCTTCAAGCATTTTCTTCAGAATCGGCATACTTTGTACTTAAAAAGACCTTTTCATTGAAATCTAAAAAGATGTGATATTAAAATTTAATTCAAATAATAAAAATACATTCCATTTTATGAAATTGGGCAGGATTAGTATCGAATTTTTTTTCTTTGAACCAAAATTTTATATACAGAATTTAACATCGCGTGTATCATGGAAACTTTGGTAGACTATTAAATACTTATTAAAATACAAAATTTGCATTTAACACATAAAATAACAATCAATCAATAATGTAACGTAATTTATATTCGAGTTATTATCTAATAGTGATTTATCAAAAAAATATTCATTTTTATTTTTAAATTCCGTACCATAGTTCCTTAAAACTAAGTCTTAGACTATTGTTTGAGTTTCCATCGCATAACTTCATCCAATAGATGATTTGTGGGATTAACATTATGTTTTGAAACTTGTTTTAAAATTCAAGATCATCATACATGCTGCAAAAACTAAAAGGAAACCTTTACAAATTGTTAAAGGTTTTGTTATGTTATATAGATTTTTTAAAAAAATTATTTTAAAATGATCAGTGTAAATAAATTTTTAAATATGCTCAAGCCAGTTATTAACCACTTATAATTTACGAACAACTTAACTTAGCATTGGCGACAGGTTGGCAACAGTTCTTCGAAATTTTATAGAACTCACCCCCAAGGCCCAAAAGGTATGCATAGACAATTTTTTTATTTTAAATTTGTCTTTGCTGAGATACTTATGTGAACAAAATTGAACGATTTTGTTCATGAAGGAAAGAGGCTCATCTAAAAATAGCCCAAAAAAGACAAATTTAACCCTCTAATGCATGAATTTTTATTTTCATCCCAAAAAAATATGTATGTATCTTTAATACTCACACATTATGGGAAAAATACTAAAAAAAATTTAACTGCATTAGAATTTAAATAATTTAAATTTAAAAAAAAAAACTGTATGACAAAAACCAACTGCAAAATTCCAATTTTGATAATAATGACTAGAAAACTACTAAAAATATTTCAAAATAACCCTTTTTAACTATGATTAATTTTTCAAAACAATTTATTAGTATTTAGTACTAATATTATTATTCTTTGAATGCCAAAATCGTAATTTCACAAAAGTTAATAACCTCACTCTTTAATGTTGAATACACTTTTACTACTGTCATCTATGAGGATTATTAGTAACTAAAACTTTAAAATGAAATGTAGCAGATGAAAAAACACAGATTTGTCTTGGAGGAGCTCTAATTTAATAGAATAAAGTGGATTATGTTACTTGTTACCAAACGGTAACAGTATGCATTAGAGGGTTAAAGTGAAATGTCTATGGCATAGATATCCTTTTGCTACTCACAAAATGGATATCCATTACAATTTTTTTTTATCCAGGTTCATTTGGAACGAGTTTGTGATAATTTGAAATTTTACAAAAACTTTTAACGACGGTCCTGAAGAATTTGCAGCTCAATTCATTCAAAATATTAAGAAAAATCAATAAATATGACAAATATTCATTTATCTAATGCATAAATATAATTTCGAATATTAAACAACTGTAACAACATTTTTTAAAATTAAATTGAATGAAAAAAGCTTGTTAACCAATTTACTGACATTTATATAATAATGTTTATCAATTACAATATAATTATGATAATGCATAAAACATAAAAAACATACATTTACATAAAATATGTCATAAACTGAATTATTTTTACAAAAGCAAGATTTCTAAGATGCAAGAAAATAATGATTTCCACATTTTTCTACAAAAAACTTTTCGTGTACATTTTTATGTCCTAAATCTACTTTTTTTTTATTTCAAGAAAATAAAAAAAGATAAGTTTCAGTTAGATGAACTTTTTAAATATCTATTTTGTAAAGTTTCTTAGTTCCAGAAATGAATAAATAATCAACAATCATAAAAATTTATCTTACCTACATCTAAACGTATTTCTATAAATTCATTTGTACACACTTACGTGTCTAATCTTTTAGATTCTATGGCAAGTTAGAAGAATGAAAATGATTCGATCAAACTACTTGTTATACTGTAGTCAAAATAGTGCAGAGGATTTAAAACTATTTATCGTTTGCTAAAACATGAACTTGTAATATAAATAATAGCAGTATGGTCCCGCCTTACTGGGAACCTGTTAACTTTGCATTGCTTCCTTTTAGAGGCATGCTTACTTGGGAAAATGGGGGACATTCACGGCCATATCCACCTGAGCTTTAATTCCAAATCGCTGTGGTAAAAAAAGCGGTTAGACAGGTTAAAGCAGTAGGAAAACATTAGCATGTGTTTCGAGAGATGTAGAATAACAAACCTTGTGACATCATAATGAATGTTCTCCATACACTTAATACCTAAACTAAATTCAATTCGTGTTGGCACACACACAAGAAAAAAGCAAATAATAACAGAGAATGGTGTAGAGCCCCTGTTATGGCCCGGTCATTGTGTTTTGAAGCCCTGTTATGGTCTGCCTACTTATTAAAATACTCAAAATCAAAACAATATTAAATTCGTGTTGGTGCATGCACACTTAAAAATAAAACACTAATAGAGGATGGTGTCAAGCCCCCGTTTCGGCCAGGTCCATGTATTTTCAAGCCTTGTTATGGTCCTGCACTCCCACGTGGCTGATGTTTTTTTAAAAACTAATTATATTATAAATCACAATCAAATATGAAAAAACTAAGCCTCAGGTGCACATGTAGGTATTAAAAGGAATCAATATTAAAAATTTCGAATTTTTTAGAGCAGTCTAAGTAGGTCTTTTGTGATCCACAGACATACACACAGACAGACTCTTTCTCTTATTATTATAGATTGGCATGCAGTATTTTAATCTACTCAAATTTTATGTACTTTTGTACATAATTTTTGCATTACATACCATAAAACAGAGCTTTTTTCTTAAATGAGTATTTTAAATAAATAAATAATTCACTTACCAACTTCAGCCTTTTTCATTCAGCACTTTAATTTTAACATCAACGCCACCACAGCTGCAAAAGGTATAAGGAAACAAGAAGTTCTAAAAGAACTAAAATAGCCTACTTTCCTGTTACTTAAATACTTACTAAAATTCTTATCTGGAGACAGCTAGGTAACAGTAAGTGTCATTGTTGAGTTGGCAACAGCGATTTAAAGGACTCGAAATTGAATTTCAATGCTAATCCAATGGGAAATTCGTCGACAAATAGTAGATTTAAAGATCACATTGATAGAACCGATTTTGGAAGGGGGTTACGGACGGACATCGACTGCATGTCAATACCTACTTTTTCATTCTTTCGAATTAAAGGGGCGATCTTTGGCCTTCCTTTAAAGTTCATTTTCATCCAAAAACATGCGCAAAAGAAAGGCCTATACATTAATTGCAGCCAAACTAAGACTCAAATCGCTATGCCATTTGCACTAATCGAAGAATATCAAAATTTTGCATCCCATAGTAGTATTATCGCAAAAAGTCAATTTTGGCCGATGGGCCTCTTTTCCACATACGGTGCGATATGTTGTACCAGGTTCATAGTCGAAGGAATGTCCCTTGCTGGTACATATAATTTAATGAATATTATATTTTAACAAAAAATGGGTAAGAATTGATGTTGCACACAGCCAACATGAATAGCTCAATGGCCACAGTCCCCAACTTGCAAACTTTTGAATGACAAGAAAGAGTTCCTGCCACCTTGACAAAAGGCCCCTACTATATTGGATTTATTTGTACTAGTTATAATTTGTAAAAACTTGTTGTCATATATTTCCAAAATAATAAGTATATACATAGAAATTTAAGTTTGCTAACTCGTATTCTTTAACTTAATTGAATGCTTTTGTTTAATAAGTAATTGAAATATTTATTGATATCCTAGTCGCAAGGCAGACTGTATGAGTTAGAGAAGGTGAGTATTGGTGCTTCAAACTGTGCATGTTGTCTTGAACATGTCTGCAAAAATGAATTGTAAAACTGATCGTTATATATAACTTTTCAGCTACTATACTAAAACTCATTAATTGCATGGCAACTCCATCAATTTAGAATTTAACTGTCTGCATTCTTATTGTTTCTATAATTAGGGTTGAATTTTTTTTAATGTATACTTACTTTTGCATGCATTTTCTTAAGTATTCAATTGCATGTACATTACTGTAGAAATTGTATGTACTAGTTATCACTTTATTTAAACATTGTTATTTTCAGTTTAATTAAATTAAATTCTGGATTCATTACCTGAAATTAAACTGGTTTATGTAAAAAACCCTTATTGATTATTTAGTGAAATTGCAGGAAATTAACTTGAATGTGTATCATAGTTGATAATTCATGTAATTGGTTTTTATTTATTCATGTTTTCATCTAATTTAGTTATTTTTAGATAATATGTACAGTTAAAAAATATTTTGCATTTTTTTTTTTTTGAAAATGTGTTTAGTCTAAACAGGTGTATTAATTATATATTAGAGTTTAAATCATTTGAAGTTACTTTAGGAATATAGGAATAGGCTCTAAATTACGCTGCCTGTCGTTAATAGCCCTCGTGTAGCTTTAGTGCAACAATAATCTAAATTAACCTTAAACAGCCATTCACAAACAGTTCTCAATTTTTTTTTCATTTTAATAGCAGATATCTTACGGACATAAAAATGTAGATTCAAGTGAAGAAGATATTAATTGACATTTAAATTTGGCATGTTTTTATGATTGCATTATTGCAGGTTAAGCGAGTAACATACTGATTAGCTGCTAAACATCTCTTGAACTTTTGATGTATTGAAATAAACTTATTTATTTGCATATAAATATTTCTTGACATGTTGCTATTTAAGTATTCACTGTGTAGTCTGTGGCATATATGAAAAACAGGGTTTTTTTTTGTACCAGTCAGTCTTAAATTCTAATCTAAATAGGTATTTATAACCTGCTAGTTTTGGAAAATCTTGCCCTACAGCTGGATTCGGTAGCTTAAAAAAGAAATGGGTTGGAATTTCTATTTTTTTTTACATATTACCTCAAAACTATCTAGGCATTCAAACCTGATATAATCTAACATAAAATGGAACTTCAAATGACTCCAAAGTTATCTTTTTAAGAAACAAAACAAAAAAATTGCTGACATTTTTTAATTTACACAAGTTTAAAAAAACGCAGTAAGTTAATAGTAAGTACAAAAAAGTAGGTAAATAAGGACACGCAAAGACGCAAAAATCTCTGTACAATTTTGAATAAATTGACGCCAAATGTATTGCCAATTAATGTATTTGTATTATATAAAATTCTAAACAGAACCTGTCATTGAAAAGATTTCAAATCGTTATAAAGCTATGAATCTGTGTTTGTTCATTTTATTGCTCTTAACCTAAGTTTCAAAGAGTAGTATGTTAATTTTTTATAAAATATAATGATGCATAAACCAGTTTAGTTTCCAGTTCAATATATTTGCCCAGCTGTAAAAAATAAAGTACCCACTAGTGATTACTTCATCCATTATTCATCCCATACAATCGGACCTTTTTCACTTTGTAAGCAAATAACATTCTAAGTTAATTGCAGGACACAAAATTTGCAGAAGGGGCTGTCTTCATAGTAAAATTGTTACCAACTTTGAAAATTTTCAATAGCAACACCCCCTTTATGAGTTCATATTTCAGATCTATGACAATTCTTACGAGCCAGTTTTTTTTAAGAGTCAGGCAGACTTGGATAGTTGACGTTTTTGATTTTACTGAAAATTACAGAATATGTTCTTTATGGAAAACTACTAGACACGTACATTTTTGTTTTTGCTAAAAAATTATTAAAGTTTTGGGAGGTCAAAGTTGAAGATCTTCCGTTTTTTGAAGAAAACTGAGCCAATTTACCTATGGCAATACTTTTTGTGTCAAGAGTTAGAATATCAGTGAAATTTTTTTCGTGTTTTACTTGTTCTATAGTACATGTTAGGACATAAAAACGTATTGTTGACATTTGGCACTAAGGTCCATGGTCATTCAAATTTATTCGAAAAAATGTTTCTTTCTGAACTTTTGACCTTTAATATTTTCTTTCTTGTGCCAACAGCTAACCAAAAGTGTATATGATCTAATGAATACATACTAAAGAGAAGTACCCAAAAATAGCAAGTGATGGGTGATGGCACTTTTTGTTACTGAAATATTTGACCTTAAACTTGCTGAAAATACAAAATTGCACGACTTTCGAGGTTTTTTATTCCTTGTGCCAACATTGGAAATGTATAAAATTAGCTAGAAAATATTTTGTATGCATTGCAGAAACAGAAACAATTTACAAACCTATGGGTATTTGCTCCAATTGAATTTAATGAGGCTTTAAACTTTGAAAAAAAACGAACAATTTTGTGTGTGCTGCAAAGTTTGGAGCTCCTTAACTCCTTGTATCAAAAGTAACCAGTACTAAAATTAGCTTTAAAATAATCTTCTTATATTGTAGAAAGAAAATAAATTCACAGGGAATTATGGTTATTTGCTTGAATTTTATTTAATGCGGCTCTAAACTTTGAAAAAAAAAAAACCTCCCAATTTCGTGCTATTTTGTGCTTTCTGCAAAGTTTAGAGCTCCTTAACTGCTTGTGCCAAAAGTAACCAGTTTTAAAATTAGCAGGAAACTAATCCTTATGTATTGCAGAAATAAAATCGATTTGCAGACGTATAGGTTTTTGCTCTGATTTTATTTCATGAAGCTCTAAACTTAGCAAAAGAACTCACAATTTCTTGCTATTTTATGGCCTGAAGCATGTCCACTGTATGTGAACATTTTTCACATACAACAGGCATGTTTCAGCCCTCCAAATTTTGAGTTCTTTTGCAAAGTTTAGAGTCTTTACAAAAGGATTATTTTACAGCTAATTTTATAAGACTTTTTGCTTTTAGTAAAATCATTTAAGGAGCTCTAAACTTTGCAGCAAACACAAAACTGTGCTTTTTTTCCAAATTTTAGAGAGACTTATTGAATAAAATTAGAGCATATAACCATAATTTGGTGAATTTATTTTATTTCTACAATACATTAAGATTATTTTCCAGCTAATTTTATTACTGGCTACTTTTGATACAAGGAGTTAAGTTGCTCTAAACTTTGCTGCAAACACAAAATTGTGCGTTTTTTTAGTTTAGCCTCATTAAATTCAATTGAAGCAAATACCCATTGATTTGTGAATTGATTTTGTTTCTGCAATACTTACAGATTATTTTCCAGCTAATTTTATACATTTCCAATGTTAGCACAAGGAATTAATGACTTTGAAAGTCGTGCAATTTTTTATTTTCGGCAAGTTTAAGGTCAAGTATTTCTGTAACCAAAAGTGCCACCGCCATCACTTGCTACTTTTGGGTACTTATCTGTGGTATGTATTCATTAGATCATATACACTTTTGGTTCACTGTTGGCACAAGAAAATATTAACGGTCAAAAGTTCAGAAAGAAACATTTTTTCGAATAACTTTGAATGACCATGGACCTTTGTGCCAAATGTCAACAATACGTTTTTATGTCCTAACATGTACTACAGAACAAGTAGAACACGAAAAAAATTTCACTGATATTCTAACTCTTGACACAAAAAGTATTGCCATAGGTAAGTTGCTTCGTTTTTCTTCAAAAAAACGGAAGATCTTCTACTTTGAACCCCCAAAACTTAGATAAATTTTTTTTTAGCAAAAACAAAAATATACTTGTCTAATAGTTTCCCCTAAAGAACTAATGCTGTAATTTTCAACAAAATTAAAAATATCAATTATCCAAGCCTGCCTGTTTTGCCCGGTTTTTTAAAAAAAACTGGCTCTTAAGACAAAATACCAAGTTTTGTTATGTTAAATGAGTTGCACGTAAGAAATCTTCCCCAATCACTTTTAAATACCGTCAAAGCGGGTATCTTTGGCCACGGAGGGTAACTTTGGCCACGCGTCGGAAAAAGATTTGTTTCTTAATTTCTCTTCATAAAATGATCTCATCTTAAATTGTTTTACATTTTTGGAAAGGTGGAAATATCACCTTTCATTTCATGTAAAAAAAAATCTCATTCTAAATCTGGCAATACTACAAATGCTGTTTTCATTCTTACGAGCATAAAATGACAAAAATCTATCTCTTCCAACTTTTGTCTGGAACACTTAAAAAAATATTGAAAATATTTAAATAAAACACTCTATTCGATTCTTTTATTAATGAGGAAGAATATTACACCATTTGTTTTATTCTAAGTTGACTACTTTTTATGCTGTATTTAAATATTTGTAATTGGGAAGCTTTTGCCGATGAATGCGGGTAACTTTGGCCATAGTTGTAAATATTTCTTTATGGAACTTTGCACTTAAAAAAATGTATGTAGAAGTGTATTAAGTTTAACTATATTTGAAAAAATTCTTACTTTAATGATTACTCATTTTTTAGATATTTTTTTTAAAATCTCATGATTTTAAACATTAAAAAGATAAAGATAGAATGCAAGATACGTATTCCACTCAAAATCGCAAATGTCGAAAGGAAAACATTTTCAAATTCCTAATTATAAATATATTATTTTTCATCTTTTATAATAAAATCGTTTGCTTTTTACAAATATATTTGTTATTAAATCTTGCTTCAAAAAATTTCTTTTTTCCTTAATAAAATAGAAGTTTATTTTTCTTTCTTTTAAGCGACAAACAATACTAGCATTCAGCGTGTAATGCCATTCCACGATGCACTGCAATGTAAATGTTAAGTTATATACCATTTTAAATAACTATATGTCTTATAACTTTGTTATTTTTGGGTTTTTAAAGTTTTAATATTGATATTTAAATCGTTAACACAGCTTTTAAGGATGTTAAAAAGTATGTTTCTTATGTATTTCTTGGGTGGCCAAAGTTACCCGCCCGGCTCCTAACAGTGTCTTATTTTTTAAAATTAATACCAATTTTTTTATTTATTTATAAAATATAACAAAAATGCCTGAAAATTATTCCTAAATGTACAATACTTAGAATGCATAAGAATTTTTTAGTGTTTAAATCGTTTTTCAAGTTAAATTTTTCTTCTTTTGTGAAAAAAACTATGATTTTGGCCAAAGTTACCCGCACTGATGGTAATTAAAATAATGATTTTTTTACTGAGAAGTAAATCTACCCAAACAAAATGCATCCACTACTCAAGTATTTAAATATTTCTTTATACTTTTAAATAATTATTAATTTTTGAATAAATTATGAATTGTAACCTCTTAATATTTTTACAGAAATGAAATCAGGATAAGAGGTCTATGCGAAATCCCAATGTTTAAAATTTTCCATTCCGAGGAATGGAAATTCTCCGAGGGGGGAGGGAGGGGTAAGCGACAACATGACGGATCGTGACATGGAGGCGGGGAGGGGTAATGGCTTGGGTGACGTTACAATTCAAAATATCCAATTTTGCAAGGAAAATTGTTTTTACATTAAATAAAACTTTTTAAAAAGAAATCTGATTTTTTTAAATTATTATACGATCATTATAAGAATCAATTAATTTCAGAAAGATGGGGGGATTATTGTATGCTACAACGTTGGCATTTAGCCTTCTTCATTTTACAGACCTTTTCCTAACGGAACTTAGTAGTGATGCGCAAAATTGTGACACTATCTTGAGGAATCACAGGAATAGGGACGAACACCAAAAAAGACCCAGAACTAGACAGTTGGCAGATCCAATTACATCCCGACCCCCTTTTTTTAGAAGACATTAGAGAATGGCTAGTTTGTCCTTAAACAATGAAAATATAAATACAATGTTGATCTAATCCCAATGAATAAATTATTTAACCAAGACAACTTTTACTTTTTTGCTTTCCAATTTATTTTTTTAAAAATATCGATTTATGCATATATTTTCATGTTTCAGAAACAAAGGGAAATATTAAAATCAACTTTAAAAAAAATGGGATGGTGGTGCGACAAAAGTTTTTTTCTGAGATTTGTTTTTTTTAACTTAAAATAATTGTAACTATATTGCAGAAGTAAACTTGTTATTGGAAGAAGTTCTAAAAGATTCAAAAAAAGTCTACACTTACTTAAACCACATTACTTAAATGAAATTCTCGTCGACACACAAGTATATTAGTAATAGTATCTGTCATCTGTAACCACTTCCACACAAGATAAATAACCTAGGAAAAATATCGCCAAACCAAGCATTCAGTCACAATTTGAACGTTTCAACGCCCAGAAAATTGCCTACTTTTGCTGTTGAAAGTCTACAAATTAAATAAATAATTTTTAGCATTTGTTAAAATATTTGCAGTTTGAAGAATAATTATTGAAAATAGAATGAGTCAAATTCCAGCATCCTTTCCTTGACAGTTGGCAATGTTTGGAAAATGTTGCCTTAAATGATGTGGTCTTATACTTAAATATAAGTATCAACAAAAAATTTAAAAACCCGATATTTCAGAAACTTTTAGTAATAACACATGGAATGCCAAATTGCATTAACAAATGAAGAAATGTAAATTAATGCCAATTAGCTCTTTAAGCAAAAATGGGAACACTGTTAACCGGGGTATTATTCGTCGGAAATTTTTGGCTGCACATGCCGTTTATATGTCGGCAGTTATTTTTACTATGCCCGGACCCAAAATATATACGTATATATATTTCGGGTCCGGGCATAGCCAAAATAACTGCCGACATATAAACGGCATGTGCAGCCAAAAATGTCCGACGAATAATACTCCATGTTGAGGGAGTGCACGTTAAATTCCCTTCAAAGTCCTAACGCCGTGTACCATGTTGCCCTTAACGGTTGCGTTGGGTGCCTACTCAGGTGTTGGCTTGTAACTTGACTGTGGTTCAAAAATACAACGCTTGTCGCCAATAGCCCTCGTGGAGCTCTAGTGCGACGAAATTCAAAACTAAAACTAATTACATGGAAAAAATATTCCTTAAAATTTTAATTTTATGGTTTCTCGTGCTATTATTGATGTAGCAACAGCAATTTAAGTGACTAAAAATTAAATTGCAAAACTAATTAAATGGGTAATTCGTCAACTGGCAGGCAGATGGACAAAAAGTGTGAAAGATGGGTCTCTGCTGTCATACTTTACTATAATAAAAATAATTCTTTAAATCTGATAGATAGAACCAATTTCGGCACCAAAGTACTGACAGACCTTTTGGACTGACTACCATGACAATACCTACTTTACAATGTTTTTAGAAAAACTTATTTTGAGTTTAAAAATATTAGAAAGTTCTCTTAAAATAACCTCAAGTCTTCATCCTCATTGACTCTACATCCCTTGTAGAACCCTTTCCTCAAGTTCTTTAACCCAATATTTTTTCCCCTCTTTCAATAAACTTGCAGAACACACTTGTTATATGATGGTCCCCCAAAGGTCATCTAGTGATTCAATTGAATAACTCGTCACATATTCAGCCAAATGCAACAAAAACTAATATTTATGGATTTCAAGGATGCTTAATATTTCTAAATTATTACAATTGTGTATGCGGTTTTAAAATTTAAAGTTAGTAACATTTTTAATATGAAGATGGCTCCTTATGATAATTTTGTGTCATGCAATTAATTTAAAATGTTATTTTTTTACAATGTCAAAAAAGTCCCATTCTAGGGGACGAACAACATCCCAAGTCATCACTAGTGGGTCCTTTTTTATCTCACAGCTGTACATTGTTTGAACTCATTAAAGATGACTTTGTGAATACCATTAACAACTGTTTCCAATTAAAAATTTTAACTTTTAATTATTATTTGTTCATTTTTGGTAACTTAATTTTTCATATATTTTAACAGTGACCATCATTTGTGTTATATTTTTTTTATTTAGATAAACTTAAACAGAAAGCTCACTTTTGTGATTTAAATTTCTTGCCAATCGTTGTTAATTGGGCTGATATTAAATATATATTTTGTGAGTTATAGGTAGTGTGATATCTTGCAAGTTATATCAATTTCCACTATTTTATGCATCTGAATAATTAATTACTATTGATGGTAGTTGTGTTTGCATCTTATTTTTAAGAATATCATTAATTTGTCATATAAGTATATTAATTTTGGAACAAAAATACCAAGAAAATTTTTTACTTGTTAAAATAACTATGCCAATAATGATGTATAGTTTAAGCAATGTATGTTCAATTTTTTCAACTAAAAAATCTGTTGTTTAAGGTAGTTAGAATTTTTAAAAAATCGTACAGAATAATTACCTCTGTATCTATTTGATTTCAAACATTTTGTTTGAGTTATGATAATTTTAACGGTAAAGTCAAAAGTTTATTGAACAATTGTTATTCACATACACAATTAAATTTTAAACTATCATTTGATTTCTTGTGCAATGTTTTGAAAGTAAAATATTTTTGTTAGGAATTGTTCTAAAAGCTTTCCTGGCATTTATTAAAACTTAAATGTTCAAAATTCTTGTGATGATAATTATAAATTGTTAACTTTTTTACCTAGCAAGTGAAAGCCAATGAAAGATATTTAAAGAAACTAGAGTTTCATTTATCAAAAGTAAGTATAAAAATACAGTTTCATTTTATAGTTTTAAAAGTTGTTTTTATAGTTTTTAATAAATTGTTGTGGCCAAAAATTAAAAATGCATTGAGAGTAAATTTTTTGGGGGAAAAAACTTTTTGCCAATTTATTTTTTAAATACTAAATACAATAAAAATAATTTTAATTATAATAGAATTGTATTTGAAGAGTTGTTAACATTATTTAACAGAAAATTTATTATGTTTCATCTTTTTGTTTTTCTTTCTTAGTAGAAAAAAGGCCAATGACTTTCAAAACAAAATTCTTAGTAAAATGGAGACCAACATTTCTATTTGAAACACCTTCTTTTGTGAAGTACTCAAATCGAAAATCTGTGTCATATGACAATGCTTAATGTTAAATTTTTCATGAAAGCTATTAACCCTGAGAGAAACAGACATATTAACCAGCATAACTCGGAGGAGCCATTTTTAATCTGCTTCTTCGGAATAAAAATTTGAAACAATTTAAAGAAATTAAGTCATTTTTTAAATGGGCCAAATTGAATAGGAGTCCAATAGTTGATACCTAAAATTTTTCTGAAACTCTCGGGATAAGTTAGTAATTCCAAGATAAGAAAAATTGAATTTCAGTTTTTCTTAAATCTGACTTGTTTGACCTTGAGAAAAGGTCAAAGTTCAAGAACACAGATCATCACAATGATGTTCCTTATAATCATCCATCTACTTCTAAAGCCATGAGTGACCCATTATTATTTCATTTTTATAAGTATGGGATACTGCTTGATAATAGGTGCATGTCAGCATAATTAGGTTGGTGCTTCACTCATGGCTTTGAATTTGAAGGTCCTTTGAAAAAGGTCATTTTTTAGTTGCTTTTTATATTTTTTTGCCTAATTATCTGATTAAGCCTTAAGTGACGTATAGATATTGTTTTGCTGGATTAATTTCACAATGGAGTAGTACTTGGGAAAAATAAAACTCTGTGGATGACCCTTTGCTTTGGTAGTTACAGGGTTTTGAAAAAAAAATTCAGATTCAAAGGTCAATCACTCCATTAGCTAGCCGAAAGTCAATAACGGCGACACACCTGTACATTCACTTTGGTATTTTTCTTAACAGGCAAAGCCCGAGTCTCATTGAATCGGATTTGTTTTTCAGTCAACTTGTCATTCATTATTCTGCCACAAGATATTGGTGAAATTTTAGTTTTTTCTATTCCAGATTCGCAAGAAACTTTCATTCTCTCTGCATATTTTTTTCTAACCTTGTCTTGTGAGGTTTTAGTTCCAGAAAGTTTATGTTCTCCTGAAGCTATGTTCTTTTCTAATTAATTGTTATCAAGAATGTAGCACTGCACTTTATTTCTGGACAAAAAAGGAGGCACTGATACTGACAATCTTTTCGAGACTTTGGCGATGCATGTAAATTTCATTGCATTTGAATATTTAGTGGAGCTAAAATTGTCTACTATCACTGTACTTTTTTTAAATTTACAAAGTGTATGCAGAACCTTTTTACCTTCCCCCATGTTATAATAAAGCCAGAAAGTCATTTCAGTTTCAGTAAATTTTATTGAATGGTAATTACTGGGGGGGGGGGGGGGATTCCAGTAATCTTATTTGGATTTAAAATTGAAGCAATGCCTTTGTTTTCCAATGATGGCTACCTTTGAGCTTTTTACCCTCCCTATATCCATTTTTTCCACCTTCAGCAGTTACTAAGTCATGGATAGAAGACAAGATAAATACTATGTGGGACAAATCTTACTGAAGTTTGATAGTAAATATAAATTGCTTCTGGCACATATCAAATTTCTAGAGACAAAGACATTCAAATAATGTTTGGTTTGCCTTTCCCATAGAAGATAATATTCTATATTTTCATTCATTTGGTTCGATAGATATACGATTTGGACACATCTTACTGGTTTTATCAAGTTCATGTAACATTTATTCTAATAAACAAGGTTTTAAAATTTTTTTCAATAAACATTCATGTGCAAAATTCTGTTGCAATAATTTATTAAATACTAAATCCAATGATGATCCCTATTTTAAAATATATCATTAAAAGTCAAACATAATAAAATATGAAATTGCTTAATGCTACATTAAAAAACACATGTAAAGGCAAAGAAACAAATCAATGTATTTAAAAAATAGAAAACAGGTCCAGTGGATTTGTAACCTGGGTCTAAAACTGCAACATTTAAGGGTATTTACAACTGTGTCTCCAAGATATTAACTCTTGACCTTCAAAGCCATGAGTGACCAACCAAATAAATTTGCTTGCCTAATATGAAGTTGTATCCATATTTAAAAAAAGAAAATCTTGGGTCACTCATGGCTTTAGATGTAGAAGGATTATATAATGTACACCATTGATATGTGACCTTTGAACTTTACATCATTGATCCTTTACCTCAAACTTTGACCTTCTCTCAAGGTTTAGCAAGTCGGATATAAGAAAAACTAAAATTCACTCTTTCTTATCTTAGTACTGCTAACATATCCTGAATGTTTCAGGAAAATCCATTTTAACAACTATCACAAGTTGTCCCCCTTTTAATAAAATGGCTCTTAAACTTCCACTTAAAATTGTAATTTTATAATTCATGCAAAAAAAAATCGCTTCTACCAAATTGCCTATCCCTCGGAGGGTTAATAGTGACAGACAGATGTTTCCTTCCAATATGACAATTGACGAATAAAGCCATGTGGTATTACTTTTAGGTCTTAATTACTACCATTCTATAAATAGATTGTATGAAATTTTTTAGACAAAAGTTGCATTTTATGCCTGTTACGGTTTTGACCTTGTCTTTGTTGATAAAGTTAATTCTCTTTGTCATAAACAAGCAAATACAAGAAGCCTCGTTCCTGATATAAAAGGTAGTCTGAAACATTGTAGGGGGAGTTCTTTAGTATAGTTGTGAACTTAGAAATTCAGTCTTTTCCTGTTCCCCCAATTCTTCTCTTAAAATTATTTTCTTGAACACTAACATTCACTTTAAAAAATTAGAACCTGTACAAATTTCTTATGTTTAATAATTGTCTTTATTATTTGGTTTGTAATTTAATTTAAACTGTTTTTAGTTAGAAGAACTTAAAGAACAGTATGATGTGCAACATAAGATACGAGATGGTGAGTCCTTTGTTCTTCATATTTTAAAAAATGTTTTAACAACAAATTTCAATTATTTTTTAATTTCAACTGATACCAGGTTGAGTCAAATTAATTTCGTATTTTCTCCTACAAAAGAAATGTACAACATTCTCGCAATATTAAGGATTTTTTCCTTGAAGTACATTTTTTCCATTATGAAGTATGGTGTTTTGATATCTTTCTGTTGTTTATGGTTATACTATTCGGCCGGCTTTGATGCAAAGAACATGCGACACCCCATCTCGACATCGCTCTTATTAGCTAACTGTCATTTGGTCAGAAGTGAGTCAAGAACCAAAAAAGATAATGATACGGCGGGGAAAGGTGTTTGTTGTATGCATAATAGAGCAACACTTCAATACCTTGCAGGTCTTAAATTTTATCTTGGTCAATCTGGCTGTGTGTTCTGGAACATTGTCATGTTATAGGAGTGCACATTGTCTGTTGACTAGTGCTGAATATTGAACCTTTAGAATATCTTATACTTGCTGCAGTTGCTCACTATAGAAGTCAGAGTCCACAGTACACTCACACTCAGGGAACGTTTTCAAAGTGAATCAATTCCTCCAAAATACCACCAAAACTCAGCATCACCTTCTCTTCTTAGCGGCCCCGTTTTACAACACAATTTGAAACTGGCCCTGATGTTGCCACTGTTTTCCCATGTTCCCATGTCTATATTTCAGAAAAAGATATATTGCTCACCTCCAGTTACGAATTTCCACCGAAATCGAAAATTTTGGGGGTTGAAAAGCAGTTATTTACTGACCTCCACTCTGCTTCTAGATTCATGAGGATCTTCTCGACACCACCTATTCACGAAGCCCAGTTGGTGGGCCTGTCGGATTGATGCTACTTGGAAAAGACCAAGTTCTGCTGATAATTCTCAGGTGTTAGAACTTGGCTGTTGTTTGATAGCTTCCAGTAAAACCTTTGTATTAACAACAGATGGCCGCCCAGATCTTGGTTACTCTTCAAGGGTTGTGTCACCTTCTTTGAAACACTTAAGAGCCATTTTTTTTAAATTGGGCCAAATTGAACCAAATTGAAATGAATTTTAAATTGAATCGCGCCGTGATAGTTGATGTCTTGGATTTTCTTAACTTTCAGGATTTGTTAGTAGATATGAAAAAGTAGACCTCAGTTTTTCTTAAATCTATCTTGTTTAACCTTGTGAAAAGTTTGATGTAATGGAACAATTGTGTACATTATATCATCCTTCTACTTCTAAAGCCATTAGTGTTCTATGAATTTTTTCAAAAATATGGTTACTACTTGATGCTAGGTTTAGCTGTGGAAATAAAAAAGTACCCACAGGTGATTATTTCAGTCATTAGTCATCCTATAGAATCAGACCTTTTTGACATTGTGAACAAATAATATTCTGAGTTAATTGCATCGCACAAAATTTGCATAAGGTGCCATCTTCATATTAAAAATGCTACCAACTTCAAAAGTTTCAATAGCAACACCCCTTTTTGAGGCCATATTTCAAATCTACGACATATTTTAACACAAAATATCAAATACTGTTAGTTTTTAAGCATTATTAGTGGAGTTAGAGAGGTGCAAAGTTTAGGGGCCGTAATGTTAAAGGAGTTGCACACAAAAAACTATTCCAACCTCTAAATAAATAAGACAATGAAGCAAGTTTTTTACTGAATAATAATTATAATAACCCAAACAAAATGCATACACTATTGGTATGTAAAACAATTTGTATATTTTTAAATATTTTTTTTCAATTTTTAAAAAAATATGAATGTAAACGCCGAAATATTTTTACAGAAATAAATTCAAAACATGAAGTTTAAGCAAAATCCCAATTTTTAAAATTTGTATCCATAATTTCAAACTAAATCACAAATTACAAAGTTTTTAAAATAAGGTATTCCAATTTTGAAAAAATGATGCAAAACATATGATTCTAAATATAAATAGTATTTTAAGTTTCTTTTTCTCATAGAACTTTCTTCTATAAATTAAATGAAATTGTAATTAGTTAAACAAATTCAAAATTAGCCACCAATTGCCTGTTTTACTGTTGTGTCTAATAATTTATTATTCTTCTGTGAACAACGTGAATAAAAGCACCATTATTAAAATCAATCGATAATATTTTATTTTATATGTCTCTAAATGCATTTTAGATGCCTAAAACGTGTTTAGAATAATCAAAAACACATTTTAAAAAAAAACTCATATGCCCATAGTGTTCGTTTTTAAAAATTATTAATTTTCAGCTACCTAATTAAATTCAAAATAGCGTGAGTAATTAAAATGCAACATTGATAGATTAATTTTGAACCGTTTAAAAGTTACTAAAATCTTTCAAGCAGTCTGACACAAATAAAATGATATCTTACATGCTTATTTTATTTATATTTAAACTTTTTATCTGTGAACAATGCGAATAATAATGCACCATTATTAAATTAAATCTATTATACTTTAATTTCTAAGACAATAAATGAATTTTAAGTGTCTTAACTGTGTTTATAATCATAAAAAACATTTAAAATGTCATCTTACATGCCAATCTTGTTTGTATTTAGAAATAATTTTCAGCTAATTAAATTTAAAATGGCGTCCTCAATTCAAAATGGAACCCTCATATATTCATTTTAAAACTTTAAAAAGTTATAACAATGTTTAAAGCCATCAAAAACAGATAAAATGATATCTTACATGCCTATTTCATTCATTTGTTCATGTACCAGCTAAATTAGCATATTTTAACATTTGACCTTGAATAAAAAAAAATTAGCACCACTCAGAATCATGGGGACTTTAGAAAGGTTATTTATAATGATGTTCTTAAGATCTCCACTAATTTTCAGCTTTATGGGAATTTTTCCGAGGTTGAACCTCTATTTTAACTGGACTATACCATTTCTAGCCAGAATGTAAGCTTCAAAAAGACTATCTTTCCCCCCCCCCCCATCCCTTCACTGGGTTTTCTACAAAAAGGAGGGAACCTCTTCACCGAAAAGGGGGAACCTTTCAAAGGTTGAACCTCTATTTTACCTGGACTATACCATTTCTAGCCAGCATGTAAGCTTCAAAAAGACTCTCTTTCCCCATCCCTTCACTGGGTTTTCTTAGAAAAGGGGGGAACATCGATTATCTAATCCTAACTCGCTTGAGGTTTACTATCAAAACAGTTAGTATTTCCCCATGTAGGGTGGGGGAAAAACCGAAACAGCTATAAATCGCCCCTTTTCCAAGTAAAACCGCACTTGTGGATGGGGGAGGAAATGCTTTCCAAGCTTACATTCTTAGTAGACTAGAGAATGGTGTTAGCACTTGGCGATCAAAATCACGGTCTGGAAGACCGCGAAACACCAGCAAACAAGGTGACAGACAAATAAGAAAATCGGCTTCAGACAAACATTGCTCTTCAAATCAAATTATAACACAAATTATGGTTAAATTTCCAGGTAAAACTATCAGGAGGTTAATTGGGGAATCTGGATACTTGATAAAATCCAAGCTGAAGCTCAAGCCTAGCTTGCTATCTCATCATAAAGATGCAAAGCTGCAATGGACTCAACAACACATTTCTTACAGCTGACCATTGAAAGTCTTGCATTTTTATGATGAGATAGCAAGCTAGGCTTGTGCTTCAGCTTGGATTTTATCAAGTATCCAGATTCATTGATTCACCTCCTGATAGTTTTATGTGAAAATTTACCCACAATGAGGCTTTTAATTTGATTTGAAGAGCAATATTTGTCTGAAGCGAATTTTGTTATTTGTCTGTTCTCTTGTTTGCTGGTGATTCGAGGACTTCCAGTCCGTGATTTTGGTGGATGTCAATCGCCACATGCTAACACTCGATTAATACCTCATATTGAACGCTTTAATTCAGTAGAAATATCAGAAACAGATTTACCTCTGAATTTTAATGTCCATTTCCTTAAAACAGGGTGGCTACAGGATCAGGGAATCATGGAAAAGTCAGGGAATTTAATCAATCTGGAAAAGTCAGGGAAATTGGTGATTTTTCTGAAAAATCAGGGAAAATTTCCGAAAGTGCCATTTTAACCGGTAAAAGAAGTGATGAAAGGAGTTTAATCCTGATGGGGGGGGGGGGGGCTTTTTAACTGCCTTGCTCTTCCCCAAGCTCCAGTGTAATGATATTCAACTTCATCATTCTCGGCCCATATCAATAAAAATTAAGCTTAAATTTCATTAAAAAACAAGTTTAAATGATAATTAAGATAATTTATTATATGAGAAATCTCATAAAAATTGAAGATTAATTAAGATTTAAATTGCATTGAGATCTTCTCAAATATTGGCCAACTAACTTCTAGTGCAATCCAACAATGCCTCCTCATTGAACTTATTTTGCTGCTTATTAATTTTTTTTAAATCCATCGATGACATCGAACACCTAATAAGACTTTATTTTTATATCATAGCTTGATAATCTTAATAAGTCTTATCAGAACTTTAAAAAAAATATTATATGGGCTTTAACGCTTGCTTTTTTCATAGATTTGTTTTAAAAAGCTCATTGTCTATTTATTAATTAAATTTCTTTTTTTTTTAAACTTTTTTTAATGTTAAATATACTATAAAGTAGTTTTACTAATACCAGGCGGAAACCAGCATGCTAATATAGCTCATTGCCGCTAATCAGGGAAATTTTTTACATTTAGCCTGGAAAATCAGGGAAAAGTCAGGGAATTTGTTTTCGCAGATTCTGTAGCCACCCTGTTAAAATCTCTTCATACGGAAATTCAGTTGACTTCAGAATGGTATGGTTCTAAGCATTGAAAGTTACCTTCAACCTTTTAAAGCAACTTAAAAACCCTCTCCTTTGATGACGCAATCACTACCTGTAAAGAATTTGCATAAAAATGAAATTTGTGCCTATACTTTTATGGCAAGAAAAGCATTGAAATTTTTAATTTGTTTATGGAAGTCAAATTTATTTATATTTTTTGCAAACGATGTATTTTTCAAAAAAATGCAGAAAAATAGTAGCAATGGCGATTTTTTCATGAATTGCTTCTGTACCTAAACTTTTGTGCAGGACTGTACCAATTTCAAACTCCGCTTTACCATTTTAGATGGTCTGAGCCGGAATTGTAATTTGGATATGTTAATTTCAGGCCCTCCAATCAATCAAGGTAAAATGCATGTGAAAAAACTTTTGACTCAACCTAGTATTGCAACTCAAATTTCTGTAACACAAATTGTTTTTCTTAAATTTCAATTTTCATTGATAATTTATCTTGAATATTGATGCTTCGTTAATTTTGTTTTTGGCCTGCTTTAATTTGTTTTTCCAAAACTACAGTGGAATACAAAAAATGGTGATGTATTTATGATTTGTTTATTAATTAGAAAATATGACACCTTTGATTCAAGTTGTTAATTCTTTTATCAACATTCTCAAATTTTTAGGAATACGTACTATGGGCTATGCATATATTTTATCTCCAGGCAAATTAAAGGACATTGCTTTGCAAAGTGTTAAATCAGAATTCAAAGAATGTACAGAAGTAATGTGTACTTATGAAAACAACTTGGAGTCACAGATGGGAACTCTATTTTTTGAAATGATTGGTAAGGAAAATTAATACAAACTATTTAGATTTTATTGTAACAGGGATTTTTATAAAAAAAACTAATGTAAAATTAGCAATTCAAATTTAGCATATAATTTGTTTAGTTTTACAGTAGAACTTCTCAGGATAGCCCTCTGTTCCATGAAGAATCAGTCAATAAGGCAATGCTGAGTTTTTCTTCTCCAAAACTAATATTTACCATCCCAGTGAAATTAACTTTTAAATACCGGAAAAAAATGGTTAAATTAAGAACTAATGTCTTATCACAACTTAAGAAATGCAGTGTATTGTATACAATAAATTTTCTTTAAAGAAAACTTTGTAATAATTAAAAAGAATTGTATAAATGCAATATTTTTTATAAAAGTATGCAGCGAGATACAAAAGTAATTTATTTTTTTATATTATTTAAGTGTTCACGTCTGCATTAAGGTAAGTAATTATAAAATATCATTTATGTTAAATAATTATTACAGGGTTCTCGCAATTCCTTGAAAGTCCTTGATTATTGCAGTCGAACCCCGCTATAGTAAATCCGGGATATAGTGAACCTTCGCTTATAATGAACCTTTTAGCGGCCCCTTCCAAACTCCTGTTTAACTAATATTATTTTATATGGATAGATAGTGAACTACTTAGAAAATGGGAGTTCGTTTATAGTGAACTTAAATTTTCTTTCCTTATTATTTTTTGGTTCAGTTCTCCATATTTTAAGATACACTATAAATGGCAAGTGGCAGCGAGATAGCAATCTGTAACAATGTGTCATATTTCAACCTGTCCTTCCCATCTTATTGTACTCAGCTAAAAACTGGACATGTTTAAAAGTAAACATTCCTTTTCTCTTCCCCACCCCTCTTTGTTCCAGGAACCACCTTAGAGACAGATGGTTCAACCAAACCTCCACTCCTCATAACGTTTTCTTACTTGCGACAAAATCTCGTTGTACTTTTATATTTTAGTTCGAGACAGACAATATCAACTAAACCTTGTTGTGTTGTATTCTAGTTAGCGGTGTAAGCATATAGTGAATTCCTATTTTGTTTTGGAAACATATTGGTAAATCAAATAAAAAAGCATTTTCTTGCTTTGAAAATTGAAAAATAATTTCTGACTGCCTACCTAACTCCATGCCTCTAATCTTAAATAAAAAAATGTGTGTAAAGTAATTGTGGAGGGTCGCAGTTAAATCATATTTTTTGTATTCAGATGTGATAACCAAATTTGGTATTTGATTTTGTAAGAAATAAAGTCGGCAAATCCGTTGATTTAATCAGTAAATTAATCATCACATTATGATTAATTGTGCTTGAGAAATTTTAGGGAGTCCTTGATAAGTCCTTAAAAACTCGTTGATTTTTAGTTTGAAATGATGGGAACCCTATATTAATACAAAATTGGAAAAAAATATACTTATATTAATGCGCATCCGATTGAACAACATTTCATGATAGATTAAGGCGGTAAATACTAATTTTTACCATGGTATCTATTTTCCGGGGTGGTAAGTATATATACCATGCCAACCCTGCATTAAGGGCGAGCAGTTATTTTGAGAAAAATTAAGTTGATAGTATTAGTTGAAAAGTCAAATTCACATTTTAAAATTTTACTATTGAGTATTGTAAACATTGAAATCAAATATTTTTCATTGTTTATGTTTTGGAAACATAATGTAAAAAAAATTACTTGTTTTGGCAAAATCGTTACATTAAATCCTTTTTTAAATGAGGAACTTGAAATGGATTTTACTTTTTATTTTATTTTCATAACACCTCTGTTTCAAAATTTGTTTGAAAATAGATTTTGACATAAAAAAAAATTTTGCCTTGTTTGCAGAATATATATTTTTGACAGATTTGATCACATTATTTTAGGAATTCAAGGTTTTGCTAGAATATGTTGCGGGGATATTTTTGAAGTAATAATTAAACATGGAGACCAGAAATGGAAAACACGTGGCAGAGTTATCAAGAATGGAGAACAGTTATGGGAAAATAAATCAGTTTTATTTAAATCTCTTTTTGATGAACCTTTGAGCATAAAAGTAAGTTTTTAGCAGGTATTAAGGAACTTTTTTCATATTTACAACAACATTTTTATATTTCCCAGGGGAACAGTTTATTAATCTTGAAATTAAGTTCTTAAAATTTGATTATAGAAAATAGTTTTTCAAAAATTTAAACCTAAAAGTATTTTTTCTTCCATAAAATGTTCTTGATTTTTTTTAAAATAGACTTGTTAGAACCTCTTCCATATCTCTTGTAATTTCACCATTTTCTTTTTTTTACATGCTATAGTTCTACGATCCAAGACTCCTCTTATATTATTTAGTAGTTGGTAGAATTTTCTAGCTTCCTTTTGTGTCTCAACACTTTACCTACTATGAGGTAGAGCGGTCATGGATCGAGGCTGCTATAGTGGCTAGAAGAGGCTGTGGATAAATCACGAACAAAACCTGGATCCCTACAACATTACATCCGCTAGAGACGCTATTGTCGTCGCTGACGCTATTTACGTTGTTTTCGTTCTGTGCCCCGTGTGTTTATGCTTTTGAAAATTCAAAGTTATCGATGTTTGTGGGTTTTTTTTTTTGCATTTATAAATATTCAAATTTATTGTTTTGTGGTACATATGCCTTCAATAACGAAATATAAGGATAGGACTTGTTATGTCCCTAAGTGCACGACTAATTACAATAGTTCCAAAAAAGGGGGGAAAGGGGATTTACGTTTTTTGGAGCACCAGTAAAAGAAGAGTTATTGCTGAATGGGTTAGGAAAAGTCATATGTCTGATTGAGTTTTCAATTAAAAAGTTGTGCTTGCAAAAAGCACTGCGAAAAAAGGTTGTTTTCTCGTGAATATGTTCATAAAATCAATCTCAATGTTTATAAAATGAAAACGATTTTAGTTTTGAACCAGAAGAGGCATTCCATGTCAAATCAACATTTTTTTTGGCAACTAGGGGTCTCCTCCCCCTGCTCGCTATCGCGTGCCAACCCCCGGAATTACTGTGCAATTCCATTGGCCGCTTCGCGGTCGGCAGGGGGCTTCGCCCCCTGCTCGCTACCGCTCGACAACCCCCTAGAATTGCTATGCAATTTCTCTTTGTTTGCTCCGCAAACACTGCTCAATCTCTGAAGACTCACAGCGTTCTTAATATCATCAAATCTGAGCCCATGACACACTTTTAAAAAGTATGCTGATACCCCCCTGGCCGTCGATTATGGCTACTCCAGCCGTGACATTCTTTAAAAAAAAGCCGGTACCCCCTCGAGGCCGTAAAGAAAAACCAAACACTAAAATAAAAAGCAAACCAAACATTAGCCACGTTACATTTCAATTTCTACTTCAATGTAAACCATAGAGAGAAGTCTCACTCTTTGCAATTATACATCAGATACATTTTGCTGTTACTGGTACTTCTTCTTACTGGTTTATTTGGTTGCATTTTGCAATGATAACTAAGCTTCAGCATCTTGTCGCTGAAATGTTATTCTAAACATACAAGCATGTGGTACCAGGCTACATTCTTAGATTTTGAATTACAAATTTTCTGCAGCTTACACCTTCATTAAAGCAGATACGACAGTATCCCTCACGCCAATACCTAAGCTATGATGCCAACAACTCACGTCGAAAAGATTTTGTATACTTCTTGTAGTCGACAACAAAGACATAAGAAAAGATTCAGTCACTTCAGTTTTAGAACCCTACATGGCTGGCCACTATCTCTCTATTAATTACTACGAACCCAAACCAACCACTTCTCAAAATAATCATTCAAATTCAATAACGCTCCTTTCTGTGCTGTTATTATCCGGTAAGCACAATACTTGTACGGTGTCTGTGCGCGTAACAACTCAGAAAAATAAAATCAGTTAAAACAAACTCTGAAAATAAAAGTAACGTAAACATTTAAAAGACGCCTTGAAAAGTTTAAAAATAAACGACTTATTTAAAAAATAACGCTCCTTTCTGTGATGTTATTACCCGGTAACACAATACTTACTTGTATGGTGCCCGTGCGCGTAACAACTCCAAAAATAAAAACAGTCAAAACACACACTCTGAAGAAAATAAAAGTAACATGCAAATTTAACAGACGCCCTGAAAAGTTGAAAGCGATACTTAATTTTAAAATACCATATGAAATTAGGAAAAATCCTATTTCGAGGTCCACCAATCAACAAAACAAAATTTAACTAATGCCCTGAAAATTAAATAAAACTTAAACATTTAAAAAAATTTACTTACCAAACGCCCTGAAAATAAATAACAAGTTCTTATATACAAAACCGTGTCGCTACGTTCTGGTGATGCCATTGCGAAATTCATTATTTAATTATCAAAATTTTTTCCTAAAAAAAAACGCTTTATTGGTTTGAATAAACGCCTAAGAAAATACCAGTTTCAGTAGAATAACCTCAGGTTGGACATCAGCCATCTGGAAATGAAACGCTTGAAGAACCACTTTTTCCCTTGAGAGTCATATTGGGCTTGATGAACCATCTCTTCTAGCCACTATAACATTGTATTTTTTAAATTAAAGCAAAAAATAGTAAATTCTCCAATAGAAGACTATACAAACAAGGGGTAGACAATTTGGCTGCCTTCCCCCCGCTCCCCTCCACCTCTCCCTTCACTCAGTTCCTGTATGTTTGAATCCTGGTGGCTGCTCCTGTTCTTTCCATCCTCCTGGATTTTACCTCAGCATCTCGGATTTTAATGAAATTTGTTGTAAAGTTTACATGCATCTAGACTAAAAACATATCTATTGTTTTTTTTATATGTATAGATTCGTTTAGAAAATATAGCAACTGAAAAATTGATTTAAAAAAATTGCAAATTGACCTGTTTTCAAAATGACATCAGGTTGATTCTACGAAAATGCGCCATGGACATTATTTTTTAAATTTCAACTTTTTTATTTTAAACAAAATCTGCTCGGCAAAAATTCTTGACACTTTATTTTCTCTTTTTATACCTCACAATAAACAGTTTGTAAAAAATTCGAAAATTAAATTTAAAATTTGAGTGAAATATAGAACATCAAACTTTGTCATGTTCGTCACATTTGTCATGTCTGTCACGCTAATAAATATTTTATAATATTTTACTTTTTTTTAAATTTCTTAATTTTTTTCTTTCTGGTTGGCACATCAGAATCTTATATTGATTCCAAAAAAATTCTAGACTTGAAATGCATACCAGTTAAGAGCAAATAGTAATAATATAAGGTCACCTAAAATCTGTGTCTCAATTTTGTCATGTCCGTCACGACATGTTTTAACCCAATTAATTTTAAGTTTTCTCTTGAATGGAAATTTCAGTGTTTTTTTTATAATCAAGACCTTTTTTTGCATCCCCCCATGACAATTTTTTAACAGACATTTAGTAGGGTCATATGGGGGAATTATGGATCAAAATACAACATATATATTTTTTCTAAAGTATGAAAGATAAAAAGTTTTAATTTGGTATGGAGTAGACTAAAATAATTACTAATTTTTTGAAATAATAACTTTACCTAAAATTTCATTATTATTAATTTTATTTTAATTATTGAGTGACCTGGATTTGGGCAATTATAGGTCACACATGGGGTAAATATGGGTCACCCTCTTTTTTAAAGTTATGCATGTCGAAAGTAAATTAATTTTTGGTTGCAGTTAAAATATAATTTAAAGCAAACTTTTAAACGCCTAAATTAACTTTTTATCAATCTTTTTTCTCGGAAAACAATTAGCCTTTATCGTTTGCTAAATTTGTTTTAAGCTCGAAGAATAATGATGTAATCTTTTTTAATAAATAATGCCACACTTTCCCATTTATATTCTTTCCAAAATTCAGTTATTTATCGTTTGTTAAATTAACTTACAGTTGGAAGTATCTCGAAAGTTTCTCGTAAGTTTAACGGAATGGCAACAGTCAAAATATTGAATAAAAATGGAATTTGCATGTTATTTCAATGTAGATTAAATTGTTTGTTATTTAAATTTTAAATAAACTTTTAATTCGAATTTTTTAATGAAATTTGGAATGCAGCCTAATCTGATTTTTTGCTTCAAAATGACTTCTATCACTTAGCTAAAAACGCATGAAAAATTAAAAAATATCACTGACCCAGAATTACCCCAGTGACCAAGAATTAATCCAGTATACTGGGGGATAAATCGATATATCTATAAAATCATTTGAAAAAATAATTATGAAAAAATTTATATCGGAATGAAAAGCTTAGACCTTTTCCTATTGAAAAATAGCACCAGCAAAATAGTTAGTTCAAATATGTTTCTCCAGTATGGATCTTAAAAAAAATCATGTTTTTCAAAGACAATCTTTTTTGAAGATGTTTTTATAGTAGTGTAAAAAGTATTTTTTTCTATCATTTGCTGCAGAGTTACATTGTTTTTGAACTTGATATAAGAAAATAGAATGTATAAGGATGACTTGGCATAATTTATTTGTTTTGTAAAAACCATCTTTAAATTGCAAAACTTACTGACCATTATTTACCCCGGAAAAAGAGTGACCCATAATTCCCCCATGTGACCCTACTTTTTAAGAGCCAAGAAAGTTGTCTTATGTCATGTCTGTCACGAATGGAATTAGCCATTAGTGATTTTCTAATAAAGTTTGGGGGCTGATTTTCTAATAAAGTTAGGGTGCTGGTTTAAGTGGGATTTTTTAGCAATTTGTGTGTTCTTTGAAATGACATGCAACACATTTGTAATGAATTTTTTTTAATTTTTTAATATTACTACATTTTAAAATCAAGCATTTCAATTATATATTTTTTTAGTACTTTATATAATAATTTCTGTAACTTTTTCTTCCCAATTTATATTGAGTCTTTTTATGTAAATTATATTACGTAAAATGTTTTTAATTCTTGTCATAATTTTCAGGCAATGGAGGTGCGTGGATTAGGGAAAAATATTCTCCTTGGTAATAAATATTGTGAGACTCAAGACTTATTTTGTGCACATCCTCAGCAGATGACTATTAATCTAAATCCTTCTGGCTCATTAAAACTGAATTTAATTATTACATGGAAGTAAGAAAATTAACCTTTTCTAAAAAAAATATTTTCAGTATTCATACCTCTTTAAATATTAAATATTTTTTGTCTCTATATGTTTTTTAGTCCATTAAATTGTTCTGATGGAATGAGTGGTGGAACAATTTCTTCATCAGGATGCTTGTCTTATACATATAGCCGTCATAGTGTTAGCCAGACATCAATTCCAGAATATGACTCTTTTTCAAGCACCCCATCTACAACAAAACAGGTTCTTTTTATATATCAACTTGTTTTTTTTTTTTTTGGCCAATTGATTTAAAAATGTTTGATTATCTTGCTGTGTAACACATGTAGATCAAATAGTTAGAATAAATTTTAAAAATTTATAGTTTCCAAAATATCAAAAATGTAAGTTTTTTTAATTATAAATATATTTTTATTTGCCAAACATAAAGACTTCTTCATAAGCTCGACAGCCTTTTGCAGGTTAAGGCTGACTCGCTGATCCTCCTCCAGTTGGCGCCATTAGCCGCAATGGCTCTTCATCTGTTGACTTCTCTTAGATTGAGGTCCCTTTCAACATTATCTAACTATCATGTGGGTGGTCATCCTCTACGTCTAGTACCTTCAATTTCGGAAAAAAGTCACTTTTTTGGTGGGGAAATCATCGGGACATCTGTACAGATTAAGCCCTGGTTTGTAAGGACTGAAGACGCACGTCGAGGCGAGAAAAAATCGCCCTGCTCGGCGATATCAGCGTCTTATCTTCGCAGGGTGGTTTGTTAGAACTCACGTCTAGCGGAGCGTCGTTATCTAGAGCATGCGTTGTGGACAAAGGCGACTCTTTATTTTACTGCGAAACTTATCATACATCGTTCTTTATATTTTTTCGAATAAGTATTTATAATTTTGACGTCTTTGTGCAATTATGTATTAATAAACGATGGAAAGTAAATTAAAAATGTCTAGATTATTTAGGAAAAAAAGTTAGAACTCTCACTGCAGCTTTCTTAATACACATATAAATGAGCAATAAAAAGAACTTGATTATCTTATGATATACTATACTGTAGTGTATACTGCAAATAACTTAAAAAAAACTACGGTATATTCGTTGACCCAATTGAAGTTTTAGAGGAATAGATGACGTTTAACTTCGATAAAATGTAGAAAATAGGCGCAAAGTTATTTTTTACAATATATAGTGCCAAATACTTAAGTCTTCTAAGTTTTAAAGTTCTATTCTAGGTTTAAATTTTGGAAAAAAAACTCATTTAGGAAAGTCACGGTGCAATTAAACAATCGAATTATATACTATTTTACTAGTTGGTACTGTTTACAATTTGACTTCTATCTTTGCAACCGGTTCGTAGAGTAACCCTTTCATCTTTGTTAAAAACATAAAAAGCCAATTTATTTTCAGATTAATAAATTGGTATCGAATGGATTTTTTTGGGGGGTTGGGCAATCGAATGATTAGCAATTAGTCGCACATTTACACAACATAGAGATATATCTATGCTGTTTGAAGCCTAACTAGTTGATAATAAGCTTAAGGTGTAATTACCCTCATCAATTGCGACATTATGCAAACAAGCCTAACTTAAAGTGATATTTCAGTCAATTAATTTAAACTCCAATTCTAACCAATACTGATGCCATAGTTGAGAATCCATGTGATCAATGACGAAGCAAATAAACTTACAAATTAACGATGTCCATAACAATAATAAAAACATTTTAAATTCAATAAACTTATATTATTGCAAGTTAACAGTCCGCAACTATCTTTTCTTCTTCCGAATAGGTAGAAAAATCAACCACCATGCTGCGCGTTTGAACGCTGAAATCAAACCCGAACAGATACCGGTTTTTCGCACGTCGGTCGAAGCGATACTTTTGACGTAGCGGTCACGTGATAGCTATGGCCAATAAGAAAGCGATTGCTTCAGATGCACGGCTCAACGGCCGAAAACGTGTTCTTACAAACCAGGGCTTTAGAGCCCTCTATCCCTACTGTGTAAAAGAGATGCGTAAATAGAGCCTAAAATTGTCCAAGCCGGGTTGCCAGAGAGAAACCGCCAGGGAAAAACTGGTCACTCTTGCTTGAGCTTGGCGGTTTATCGCTTATCGTACATGTCTTACTAATCCTGCTCGGGAAGAGTATTTAGTTTCGCTTTAACTTCTGCAACTACTGATTTTCGAAATTTAATGCAAGAGTTGAATGTTTAAAATGAAGGTTATATCAGCAGTATTGCAGTTCAATAAACTGATTTTGGCAAAATTATTGAAATGAATCCTATGAAATTAAATCGAATCAATTACAATATTCTAAAAATCTATACCTTAGGTATCTAACTAGACGTTAATCTAATGAGTAACTCTTTCAAACGCAAGATAAATGCTACTGAATTTTCAACAAGGGTGTTAAAAAAATCATAATGCTTGTCAACAATTTGGAAAATACGCAACACTAACAAGATGGCAAAATACAAGTTAGTATTCTTTTATTTATAAATCACAAAATTAAATTACTCAAAAATAAAAAATATTCAAAACAATAAGTCAATTTTTGCCAATACTACTAATAAGTGACACGATACTTATAGTTTCGATCAGACGAGTTTGTGTGTGTTTACAAAAAGAATCTTCGCCATAAGACGCCGAGAAGTAGCCTACTAGAAAAGTACGCAAATCAATGGTTATACTCGTATTTCAAAATAAATACGAAGATTCTTTGAATAATTAAAAGGTGGAAAGATTTCTACACACATAAAGAAAAGAAATACTGTTTTTTAAAACGAAATAAAGCAATATTTTATGCATAATATGTTTTAATAGCCATCATAAATACATCCAGAAAGCGTACTGTGAAAGGAAAACTGTCTTTTTTTTTAAACTACTAAAGTATTTTTAAAGAAAATTATGGTTTTAGAATATTCTTTACACATTTAGGAAACTATAAACATAAAAAAGTTGTACTTTCCCTAAATTTTATGGATTGGTGGCGATTGCAAAGGCTACTTTTTTTCCTATGCTAACTCTATGAGGGACAAAACGAAAACCGCCTGGGGGGGGACAATTTTCGACCTCGACCAATCAGGAGCGACTGCCAATATGTCGCATCTCTATACAAGACAGTAGTGATGTAGGGCTCTAGTACAGATGGACCAGCCACCTAATTCAGGATGCTTTTATAGTTCTAAAGAATTCTCCACTCATTGTTTTCCTGAATAAGTCCGAATATTTTCCTTTATAATTACCTTTCAAATATTAGCAACTTTTCTTCCACTGTTTTATTGAGAGTCCAACATTCACTTCCATGTAGGACAATAGGTCTGATTAAAGTTTTATATATACTCAACTTGGTGTTTACAGAAATAAACTTGGACTTAAATTGGTTTCTGAGGCCATAAAAACTTCTATTAGCCATGAAGATTCTATTATTTATTTCAATTTTCTGATCATTGCTACTTGAGATCAGAGTCCCCAGGTAGATAAACTGTTTTGCAGTTTCAAAGGTGTAATTACCTTTTTTTCAAAGGGGACAAATCAGAAAAATTCTTTTATGAAATCAAAAAGTTTGTTTTGTCTGCATTTATGTAAAAAGTCCTAGCATAACTGTAACCTTTTCATGCCCTTACTTAACTGTAATTCGTTTCTTGTAACCGTGATGGCAGCGCCACTGGAATAATGGATCTGAACTAAAGAATGCACTTTCTGTCCCTTTTTGTCTAAATGAATTCAACACACAGATGAATGATCCAGTATAGTTACTTACAACACCCCTAGACACCGACATAACATTTATAACAAGTCCCCTCTTGCCGCGCTCTCAAGTGCAACAAAAGCGTTATCAACAGAGCTTTTTGTTCTTCCAATAATGTCAATATCATCAGCAAAGGCAAGTAGTTGGATAGTTCTTTGCAATATAGTACCACTTGTGCTCAAACCTGAGTCTCTAATGGTCTTTTTCAGAGCTATGTTAAACAGTAAGCACAAAATTGACTCACCCTGTCAAAGACCCTTTTCAGTAAAAAAATGTTCTGAGAGACTAGAAAAATTTTACTCAGCAAGAAACTCTTTCCAGCGTTATTCTAGTGAGACAATTTCTTTAGTATGTTAAACTCCAACATGGCTTCCAATAATTTTTCTCGGATGACGCTATCATAGGCGGATTTAAAATCAATAAAAGGTGTCAAGTAACAATATTGTATTCTTTGATTTTCTCTAATATCTGCTAATAGTGTGCAGTTGATCGGTTGTTGTTTCTCACCTCTGGAATCCGCACTGGTAGTTTCCAATGATTTTGGAGGTGTAAGTTTCCAGTCTGTGAAATAAGATGATGAAGAAGACATTACAGTAAGCTCCTGATTATCCGTGTGATTGGGTGGCGCGGCTTCCACGGATAAGCGAATTCGCGGATAATCCGCAAAAATGAAGAAAATGCCTATAAACAAAAATTTCTCTTCTTGGTTTTATTAAAGTAAATTACATTAATCGAATCTATAGCATGCACAAATTTGCTTACTTCAAATTGTCTATTAATGTCGTTTCTCCTACGCCATACTGCAAACACATTTTATTTTGAGAGGATCCGTTTTCCATCTTTTTAATGAGTTAATGTAGTTCGTCTTGAATTGTCAAGACAACTTTTTTTAGTTTCTCACGCATTGCGCCAGGATCAAAATCACATAAAGCAATTCAATTAAAATAGCAGGCAGTTTATTTTACAAGTGTTGTTCGTGATGTGCACCTGGCTGAACACCAGGTTTTCTATAGCCATTCTTATTTTAAGGGGTCATAGGAGTCTTAAAAAATCGCAAAGTAGGTACTAAAAAGCATAGTTTGATCTTTCATGTAATTTTTTAACTACTCAATATATAAGTATAATTTTTTTATATGTAATTCTCTAAGATTTATTTTACATAAAACAAATTTTAAAATTTATGAAACTTTAGCCAAAACTAAAATAAATTATATTAAACATAAAGCTATTTGAACACATTGGGATTAGGCTTGTGCGGCAGATTTTGAGGTCAAAATTGAAAAAATGACCAAGAAAATGACTTTATATTGTACAAATATGTACAAACACAGACTTATACCTAAATTCTCAGCTCAATTTTAATTAGAAATTATTTTAAAAAAAATTTAAAATCAAAGTTTTAAAATTTAATTTTTTTTAGAAAAAAGTTCTTAAAATAATTTCTAATTAAAATTAAGCTGAGAATTTAGGTATAAGTCTTTGTTTGTACATATTTGTACAGTATAAAGCCATTTTCTTGGTCATTTTTTTAATTTTGACCTCAAAATTTGCCGCGCAAGCCTAATCCCAACGTGTTCAAATAGCTTTATGTTTAATATCATTTATTTTAGTTTTGACTAAAGTTTCACAAATTTTAAAATTTGTTTTATATTAAATAAATCTTGTAGAATTACATACAAAAAAATTATACTAATATATTGAATAGGTAAAAAATTACATGAAACGTCAAACTTTGCTTTGTAGTACCTTGCACATTTTAAAGACTCCTATGACCCCTTAAATAGCCCTCGTGTAGCTCTAGTGCGACGATAATCCAAACCAAACCCAACCTATGACCCCTTAATGCATTTGTTGATATTGTTAAATGTATTCGTCGTTCTTTGAATGTGCTCTAGAAAGGAATTCGTTGTTCTTGGGAAGCATTCTTCCAAAAAGTTTTGAAACAAATAAAAGTCATTTAATGGAAGTGGGGGGGGGGCGCGGCGCGGATAAACCGCAAAGCGGGTAATCCACCTGCGGATAATCGGGAGTTTACTGTAGATGCAGAATCGAGAAAAGAGTTATCTGTAATTGCCACAATCTAACTTTCAAAGATTATTTAAAGACTTCTAAACTAACTAAATTGTGGGATACATTTAAAATGAAACGAAAATGGAACTTGTGATTTTTATAATCTAAATTGCCTTTATCTGTTTATATTAGTTTAGTATAAGGTTCTTGCAATAAAAAGTCTCAAATTTGTTGGTTATGTATTTTTCTTAATTGCCACTGTTTGGTCTTTCACATATAAACTTCGACTAATTCAATAAAAAGGGGACTTGTTACAGAGGAAGAGTTTAGTACCTTAAACTTGAAAATTTTACAGAATTTCTTGACATTTGTAATTGAATGACTGTCCTTTTGTTTATTTTACTTATTGCAATATTATTCAATGTTTTATTTTATTATGTTTGTGATAGATTAAATAATGTCTAGAAACTCGCCATATCTGGCAATTACATCCATGCACTTGTTTAAAAAAAATTTCACAGTATGACCTAACTTTAACTTTTTTTTTGTAATGTAGTGCAAGTTGTAATTTGAATTTTAATACTAGTATTTTGTTGGTGTGTTCTTTCAATGCACATGAAATGCAAATAAGAATAATGGACTAAGGATTGAATATATATTTTTTATTCTTAGATTTCAGTGCCTGATGCAAATTTCTGTGATAGCAAAAGCCAAAGTTTTAGCAGTGATAGTATGAGTACTTCAGCGCCAAACTCGGGAGTAGGAAGTCCAAGTGTTGACGCCATGACAAAATCTTGTCATTGCATAGGCTGTGACAATGAGCCAAAAGAATGTATCCAATTGCCGAGGAATTCGAATTTAAATGACACTTGGTCAATTCCTCCAAGTGAAGATAATTCTGAAACTCTAAGTACAACTTCTTCCAGTAATAACTTGACTGAAGTTCTCAAAAGTCTTACACTTATTTTAGAAGATGTTTCTGACTGTTATTCTGAAGTAAAGGATCTCTCAATAATATTGGAAGAAATTGAAATTATTTTAAAAGTAAGCGCCTGAAAGACGATAATTTTTGTGTTATATTATTATCTATACAAATACTTGTATTATTTTGAGGGGTTTAAATGTGTATTAGGGTGTCCCTTATTTTAAAAAAGTTTCAAAATCAAAGACATACCCTCTCATTTTTTTCTTTTATGTCAAAATACTCAGAAACGAAGTATTATCCCATTCTGTTATCAGTTACACTTGCTGCTTTTCATTTGAAAATCACAAAAAAATGATAAAAATTCAAGTGTTTGCTGCACATATCAAATTCTGTAAATCCAAGAACAAAAATATCAATGCAAAAGTTATAAAGTACATTTTTCTACGAGTTTTGAGTTTACATAAATGTTCAACGAGCGATGGTTATCGGGATACATCAATATACACAGATACCTACTTTGAAAAGATTTCTTCTTAGCGTCTTCATAGCATTTCTTACGGTTTCATCATATACTGATCAAAGGAGTTGATGGTAAAGCCCACTGAATTTAGCTAAGTTTGAGGCTCCTTTTTCGCATTGGAGTGTTTACTTTTCATCATTCCACAGAATTATGTGATTCCTCTGAATTGCATGACAGAAGTTGAAAGTTAAACAAAGTTTTCTAATTTAAATGCAAACTACAAAAGATTAGTGCTGTTAATTTTCAATGCATATTCCTAACAATCAATTATGTGACTTTCTAGATTCTTTAGTAATAAAATTGGATAGCCATCTTAGGAGCTTTGCTTAATTTATGTATGTCCCCAAACTAGGGACATCTGACCCATAGAGATACATAACCCAATGCTTTTTTTTCTCAGCGTTGGAAAAGTTTTATAAGTTAGAAGTGGCATTACTTCACTTTTAATCAACTGACCACATCATGAAAAAATCCAACTGAATCATTGTGTAGATGTTTAGCAAAACAAAGATATCTGTTTTCATGCACTGAAAGTAAATTTTTGGTGCTATAAGATTTTTTGGTCTACATTTTCTGGTTTAAAGGAAAGATTTTTTTCAATTGGTTACTAGTTTTTTTCATGCTTTTAGCTATGATTATGAGTTAGTTTTTATATAAAAGGGAATTTTATAAATCCCTTTCACGCCTTTGTGCAGAATATTTCTCACCATTCTCCAGCAATTTTTTTTATGAAATTAAAATTGTTTTGCAGATGAAAATAATGCCTTGTTCCTATGCATGTAAAAAGATCTCCAAAACATTTATTACACAGAAAATAGTATAGGCACAGTACATCAAATTGTTGCATATCAAAATAAAATTTGAAAAATATGGCATATCTTTGGATTATGAAAACAAAGCAGTCAGGATTTAAAAATTCTTCATCTATAAGGATAAAATATATATATTTTTTCAATTAAAAGTTATGCAGAAGAGCTTCTTGTTCAGTGGCGATGTCAGTGTTTTGAGGAGCTTCTGCTTCTCTGAGCTTTGAAAGAAGTGGTGTTTTGTGTGAAAGTTATAGCATATTCATAAAATGTTTTTAACGTACTTTTAAATAAAATTGCATGTGGGACACTTTCTCCTTTCCTGAGGGGAAAAAAGGGGGGCAAATATTTATCAATAAAACTTCATTTGAGCTTAAGTACTAACTTTAGTTATTCATAACATTATTTATGCATAACTTTTAATTTAGTTCAATAAGTGTGGATTCAATAAGTTTGTTTTATATTTAGGGTGAAATTCATAGTACATCAGGCTCCAATATAAGCATTTCAATTGAAAGTGCTCTTGGCTGCTTTGATTTCTTAAACACAGCCATTGAAAGTGCTGAGAATGAAGAACTTGAAAATGCAAACGACAGGTACAATTTTTAACTGTTTTGAAAAAATATTGTACCTTTGTTAGATTTATATATAGTGATAACTTTTTTGTGTTTTAAATATTTACTGTGCCTAAATGTAAACATTTGGTCTTTTCAGCATTTTTTTAAAATGTCTAAATACCACTGATTTTGATAGAAAAAGGTTACACTAATTTCAAATGATCGAATTACATGTCTCAGAAAAATTTATTAGGTAGTAAACACAAAAAGAACCTCAATTGCTGAAAAAAAACCTCTCCACGCTTGGCCAAAGTAGTTGTGGCGAGAAGAAGGCTGTTCATAGAAAATTGTCTTTATAATGTAATGAATAAAAAGATGTATTATACATATTTGTTTGGTTACATTTTTAATGAGATATTATTTTAGCATATTTATTTGAATAAAACGAGAGAGACATAATCCAAACTGAGGTTAATAATTTTGTTTTCAGAAACTTGACTATTTATTAGGGGTATACCTATGAAATGACCCTTTTTTAAAGAAATTTTACCGGTGAATTTCGCATCACTGGGTGCGGGTAATAAATCGAAGTATGTACCATTAAAATCAGTAACTTTTGCTTATCTTTTTGGTAAATTATGGATTCCTTCGTGATATAACTTTGCATCCTGGGAGGTAAAAAACCAATATGCCCATTAGTAGCGAAGTGCTGCTCAGCCAGACCATGTTCCATGGATGTGAGGAAGTGATAGTCTGAAAGACCAATACCTGGAGAATATAGCGGGGGCAATAAAACATCCCATGTAAGGTTTTTTAAGGTGTTTTTAACGTTATTTGTGGTGTGAGGCCGTGCATTGCCATGGAGCAAAATAACTGTTCCATGTCTGCGAGCCCATTCTGCCCGTTTTTTGATAAATTCCCGGTTTACATCGGTTAGTTGTTGTTGATATTGATCAGAAGTAACTATTTCCCCAGGTTTAAGCAACTCATACTTAAGAAGGCTTTTTTTATCCTACCAAACACATAGAATTGTCTCTTTCAAAGCGATTTTCTCTTTAGAGTCAATGTTGAGGGTTGGCCTGGAACAGGATGGTCAAAATATTCCAATTTTCATCACCTGTGGCAATTCGATGATGGAAACACTTTCTTTGATGTCGATTCAAAAGTTGTTCGCATGTGACTTTTTTGTTCTCCATCTGTAACTCTGTTAAAGCATGTGATACACATTTTTCCTTCCTTGCGAATTATTCCCAAGGCATGAAAACGCTCACTTATACATTTCTGAGTTACATTCAACATTTCTGAAATATTTACCAGTGTCATTTTTGGATTTTTACCCAAAATTTTTTGCAATTCTTCATCTTCAAATTTTTTTGGTAGTTTTCTATTGTCTATTACATCAAAATCAGCTTCTTTTTAATTAAACAAACCATCGTTTTCAAAATGATTCAGATAGATCATTGTCTCCATAAGCTTTTTGAAGCATGCGAAAAGCTTTAGCAGCAGTTTTTTTTTTCAAAATAAAGTAATGAATTAAAATTTCCCGCAAATGGCCCTTTGTTGGCACGAAACATGACATCTTTAAAGCCTATAATGACTATGAAAAAAACACAGCAGTAACTAATGCCCCTGGCAGGTGAAAGGTTAAAAGTAGTCTGACAAAATGCTAGTAGGACGATTCCACACTTTTATTATCCCGGGTGCAGTGTCATCTGTTCATTTAAGGTCATTTCATAGGTATACCCTTAATAGATGAACTAAAATTACATATTACTTCAGATTATATTATGGAACATCCCCCCCCCCCATTGTTTCTTTGGCAGATGTTTTATCGAGTTTTCATTAAGAAAATTAAATATTTTTATTACACATTTTATTAAATACAAATTACATTAATTAGATTAATATTTATGTACCTCATTTAGTAAAAATACAATGATTCTGCATTTCATAGTACAAGAGATTAAAAAAAAACATTGTGTGGAAAAAACATACAACTAGGCACAAATTAAAGTTTTATATAAGTAAATAAATACAATTACTTAATGTGGAATACAGTTGGTAAATAAATGCTTTAATGACCCCTTTTTCAAATCAGTATTGCTGAGAATAAACATAACTTGTATAAATATATAAGAATTTTTCCATTGTAAACATTATACATTTTATTTGTAGGATGATGGAAAACTATGAGGAGAGAGCTCTTGAACAATGCAAAAAATGCAACACAGAATCAGAAGAAAATATTAAGCATTTTTGTAAAAAATCTAAACATACTTTAGCTACTTCATCAGGAAATGAGGATATTGATTTAGTTCTTAGTGATCATTTATTATATTGTACAAAATTAGTCTCTGTAAGTTTAAAAAAGAGTAATCTGATTTTATACTTTGCAAATATGACTTATAAAATTTGTATGTCATTCAAGTAATATTAGTAAGCTAAAATTAAACTAAGTAAGTTAAAATCTTATAAGCATATTTATTTTTCAAATTGAGTATTACTTGCAAATTTAGAACTGAAAATGTTTGTTATGTTTGCTTGTTTTAAAAATGTAAATTTTGATCATCATTACATTTTATTTGTGCATCAAAACTTTTATACATATTAATATTTTTTCCTAATATGAATTATCTATTTCAGTCTCTTATTTCCATTGGACCATTTAAATGTGTTGAGGATTTAACATTAAAGAAAATAAGAAAGCAGTTATCTTGTTTGTCTTCTCTTTTAAATATTATGAAGAAATCCAGTTTTTGCATGTGTAAGCATTTATTTTGCCTATCATATATTTTTTTAAAATTAAATTTTCCATTGTTTGTGATTTCAATGCAAGTTTTATTAAAATCCATGGCAGGTTTAAATTTAACCATTAAGATGAATGCAATAAAAGTTGATAGATCAATGCAAATTAATACAGCAGAAGTGTTAAAAACTTTCTTAATTACTAGGGTTGTTTAACCAAAATATATAGAGCGCTGTAATTTTTTTTACTTAAAAAGAGAAGATAAGTAATTTTGGAGTAATTCCTCTAACTTATTTGACAAGTCTAACTCTTATGGGTGCTTTTGCCAATTGCAATAAATGAGTGAATGTAGCGAAACCATGATTTCATTTAGTCATTAGGACTGATTGACACTATAGCAATCATTTGATGTTGTTGCTGTGACAGTTATTTTCAAATATCTGGTCCTATGGGTAACTTTTTTCTTCAAATCCTATTTAAGTATAAGTAGGGAATTTAACTTAAAGCAAAACTCCTCTGAAAGTGTAAAACAATTAATGTTTCTGATAGAATGTATTTTTATGTCAAATGGTTCAAGAAAAACTAAAATTGTTCTGGTTTCAATTGTTAATGCTTGCCTTTAATTGCGTTCTCAAAAAACTAGGATTTTTAAACTGTAATTGTGCTTTAATTTAAATATGTAACTGCTTTCAAAACTACATATTTTTTTTAGGTGATTGTTTTGATAAAAATGAAGAAGATATCCACCAAATTTGGTCTCATATATGTGATAATGGTTTATATTGTGTTGCAGACCATTTTAGTTTTGAAATGGAAAATGTTCTTCGATCAATAGCTGTACTAGACAGTTATATGGCTTCCATAGGTATGTAATTTTCTAATGAGCATTCAACTATCTTCTTTTGCAAAGTTAATGTTTTGTATTTCTATTTTAGTATCTCCACGACTGGTTTCTGATATTTTGGATTCAGACCATTTTGATCCGTCTTCAAGAGTTTCTGTGTTTCAATTTAAGTCTTATTTTCTCAATCACATCAAAGCACATTCCACAATTCTTGAATTTGTTGCAGATGGTAAGTTAATAAAAAATGTAATCCGATTTTTCTATTACATATTCAATGATGGGAAAGAAACAGTAAATTTATCCTAGCCTAAAAAGAGCTTCGCTTTTTTTCCCTTTACATTATAGGGTAAGGTGGGGTAAGTGGGCCACCTTTTTGGCATAATTCGACTTTAGACCCTCATACCACTGGATGTAATCGGCCCAACAACTTAATTTTTTTGTGGTCCATTCCCTCGTATGTCATTACTGTACCCATGACAACCTTAACACAAATTGGCAAATAATAATATTTAAAAAATATGTTTTTCTTTTTGGTCATCCGAGTGACCCACTTGCCCCGCAAGGTAGGGTAAGTGGGCCACCCCTAACATATTTTTACACATAACTGGTAGAGATATGGTGGGGCAAGTGGAATAATCTACATGACTTTTTGAGTGTTTGAAAAAAAAAGTAATGACGTATCTTTAATAGTTCTCCCATAGCAACTTTTTCTGGCATGCAAGCTTACTAAAAGAAAAAATACGTTAATTTTCATCTTGTCATTTTTGCATGTAGTGTAAAAAAAATGTTAGGGCTACAGATTTTAAACTGGCCTATGTCAATGAATAGGACTATGAATAGTGAATATGAACCTATTCACTATTCATATTTATATTAACTGATTCTAACCCTATGAATCAGTTAATATAAATATGAACCCTATGAATCACAAGTACATGACACTACAAAAAGATACTATGTTTTATACACTTTCAAAATATATAACATTTTGTTTTGCATCATGAACCGTTTGGAAATAAATATAAAAATAGTATGATGGCGTGAATTACGAAAAGATGCAATTTTTAAAATGATCACAAAAAGGACTGTACCTTGTTACATACTAAATGAAAATGATGCCATAATGTTTCCTGCATCTATTGGGGTAAATACGTAAAAATATTGTAACATATTTTTTTTTACGTCCATAATTCGGGAAATGCTAGGGGGGGTGGGGGGGGGGCCACTTGCCCCAATGGCCTACTTACCCTATGACGAACATAAAAATTATCTGTTGTCAATACTGCCTTTTAAAGTTTGTATAAGTGTTGTCAAGAAAACACAGTTCTTGGTTTGGTTAAATTATCATTACAGAACTAAACAGTCCTGCACAAAAGTTCAGGTACATACGCAGTTCATGAAAAAATCATCAATGTTACTTTTTTTGCAATAGTTTTTTTTAATATATATTCTCTAGGCAGCATGAAAAATAATATGGTAAAAATTTTTGCCATAAAATATAAATAAATTTGACTTCCATCAACAAATTAAAAATTTCAATACTTTCTTTGCCACAAAAGTATAAGCACAAGCTTCAGTTTTATGCATATTCTTTCCTGGAAGTGATTGGGTCATCAAAGGGGAGGTTTTTTAAGTTGCTTTAAAAGGTTGAAGGTAATTTTCAAAGCTTAGAACCATGCTGAAGGCAGATAAATTTTCGTATGTAGAGATTATAAGAATATGGACATTAAAATTCAAAGGTAAATCTTTTTATGATATTTCTACTGAATTAAAGCATTCGAAATGAGGTATTTATAGAGTTTTTGCACTTGGCGATCAATATCCACCTGAAATCGAGATCTGAAGACCTTGAATCACCAGCAAACGAGAGGACAGGCAAACAAGAAAATTGGCTTCAGATAAACATTGCTCTTCAAATCAAATTAAAAGCCTGATTATGGTTAAATTTTCACATAAAAATATCAGGAGGTGAATCAATGAATTTGGATACTTGATAAAATCCAAGCTGAAGCTCAAGCCGGATGACCAAAAAGAAAAACATATTTTTAAAATTTATTATTTGCCAATTTGTGTTAAGGTTGCCATGGGTACAGTAATAACATATGAGAGAATGGACCACAGAAATTAATAAGTTGATAGGCCGATTATATCCAGTGGTATGAGGGTCTAAAGTCGAATTATGTCAAAAAGGGGCCCACTCACCCCACTTTACCATATTTAGAGAATTTTCTGAGTGGTAGTCATTTTTATGGTTAATTTTTTCTGATGCTTTATATATTTTTTATTTTTACATTTATTTGTGTTTTTAATATTTTTTTAAAATTTTGTATCAGGTATTCCACAGTAAACTTCTGTGTAAATAGTCTTTTTTTTTTCTTTTGTCTACCCCAATCAATACAAAAAAAGTGTATGGTATTCTAGTGGCTTAAAGGTTTGCTCCTCTGATGAAATGACCTTTCCAACAACTTTGTTTTCTTTGTAATTTTTAATCACTTTTTTTATGTTTTATTATATATATATAGTAAACTCCCGACTATCCGCGGGCCACGATCCCCCCACACCCTTTCCTTTTTTCCCTGCAAAATTAATAATTTAATAAAATGCTATAAATGACTTTTATTTGTTTCAAAACTTTTTGAAAATGCATTCCATGAACAACGAACTCCTTTCTAGAACAATGTACACATTCGAAGAACGACAAATACATTTAACAAAAAAAACAATGAATGTGTTAAAATAAGAATGATGATAGGGCCCTGATGTGTGCCAAAATGTGTTCAACCAGATGCATATCATGAACAGATTTTTGTTAAAAAGCGTCACTTTTAAAATAAACTAACCGCTATTTTAATTGAACTGCTTTATGTGATTTTGATAGTAGCCAAATGCGAGAGAAACAAAAAAAAGTTGTCTTGATAATTCTAGACAAACTACAACTCATTAAAAAGGTGGAAAACAGATCCTCTAAATATCAAATGTGTTTGCAGTATGGCATAGGAAAAGTAACAGTGAGAGACATTTTGAAGTAAGTGTAAATTTGTACATACTATACGATTGCTGTAATTTACTTTTATGAAACCCATAAGGAATTTTAAGGATGCGTATTTTCTTCACTTTAGCGAACTATCCGCGAATTCATGTATCCACGAATTCACTTATCTGCGGATGCCCCGCCACCCAATTCCTCAGATAATCGGGAGTTTACTGTATATATATCTATATACATAAAATGGTGACTTCTGTTTGTTTGTCTAAAACGCGAAATCTAAAAAACCACGCAACAGATTGTCACGAAATTTAGAACAAAAATTCATCTAATCTCCGGAACAAACACAGGCAAATAATTTTTCGATTTAGACCATTCCTTCTATCTTTTACGAATGTTTTTATGTGCCCCTTTATAGAAAAAATACACCACTTTTGCACAAATCGGATATTTTTTCCCCTTTCGTGATGCCATTGGGCAGAAAAATTTAAATAAAGCTTTTTAGAAAGCAATTGAATTTGAAAATGTTTAATTTGTTTTATATTTGTTCATTGCAGAAATTGCCTTCAGAAACTAAATTAATAATTGGAAAAAAATAATTTATATGTTTCAAGTAATGTAATCATATCAGTCTCCATTCTATTATTTTATTGTGCCTATATGATTTTAATTAGGATTTTTTTAAAAGCATAGTTAAGTTTATACTGAACCATGTTGTTTTTTGAAGGCCATCGCACTACAGATGCATATTAGGGTTTTATGTCTTCTTTTTTTTCACCAAATATTTTGCCAAACTCGCCAAGTTATTACAAAAAACGTGCAAAATGAGCATTTTTTTTAATAAGCTGGTTGGTTTTGCGATGGTCATTGCACCAGAGCTGAATGGTTGTATTGGTAGCTATATATTTTCCTCTCCAAATTTTTCAAACACGCCAAGAGCCGAAATGTTTTTATTCAGGAAATTACTATGACATTATCTGTTAATTTTATAGCATTTTTTAAATTTTTTTAAGGTAATATAAGTAACTGGATTCTGTACTTTATAACAAACAGGAAAAATAACATAATCTTATTATATTATAACAGATTAAATGGTAGTATGGTACAAATACTTGGATCAATTTGGTATTTCTTTTTTCCAACCCGTGCAACACTGTATACATCAGCTAGTATATATACAGTCGAACCCCGCTATAGTGAACCTGGGATATAGTGCACCCTCGCTTATAGTAAACATTTTTAGTGGTCCCTTCCGAACTCCTATTTAACTAATGTTATTTTATATGGATATAGTGAACTACTTAGAAAATGGGTGTTCGCTCATAGTGAACTTAAATTTTTCTTTCCTAAATATTTTTTTCTGTTCTCTACATTTTAAGTTATACTATAAGTGGCAGCGAGATAGCAATTTTTAACAATGTGTCATATTTCAATTTTCCTTCCCATCTTATTGTACTCAAACTTTACCTGTTTCAAAGTAAACATACCTTTTCTTTTCCCCCTCTGGGTTCCAGAAACCACCCTTTCTTTTCTAAACATTATTCATATCCCCCACCCCACTCATACACACTTCCGTGGAAGGCTTGTCTGGTCAAACAGCAATACCACTCTTGTTGCAACTTACCCCCTCCCCCTTGAGAAAAATGAAGCCCCCTCCCCTCCCCATTCAAATACCCAGCTTCCCATTTTTTATTTTCAACCACCCCTTGAAAACTGAGCATAAGTGGAACTGTCCAATTGTGTGTGTATTTAACCTGTACTTCTCTGTTACTCTCTTATTTCTTTGTGAATGATTTTAGACCCATTTTGAATTGAAGGAGACAGTCTGAAAGATGGTGGCTTCTGTAAAGAGAAAAGCCTAAAAATGCCAATTTCTTTTCTATAATGCAGACGTGTATCATGAAAACTTAAATATTAGTTACTATTTAACCGAATATATTGCATTCTTTTTGAATAATTATTTCGAAAAATTTTAATAATTAATATTTTTTTAATTTATTAAATAATTAGTTTTTAATTCTATTATTTATTCAATTAATTCCAGACATGTAAAATCATTATTATTCTTGTTAAAGTTTTATATCGTAGAAAATTTTATTCCAGAAAAATCGAATATAGTTAACCAATTGTTGGTTCCGTAGAGGGTTCACTATTTATAGGGGGTTTCCTCTAAAAATTTCCAGAAGACCGCAATTACATTCCCAGAATCTTCCTATCGTGAAATCACCGGAGCTTCGTGGATATTACGATCGCCGGAGTTTCGCGATATTACGATCGCCGGAGTTTCGCAATATTACGATCGCCGGAGTTTCGCGATATTACGATCGCCGGAGTTTTGCGATATTACGATCGCCGGGGTTTCGCGATATTACGATCGCCGGAGTTTCGGGATTGTAGGATCGCCGGAGCTCCGAAATATAAGGTTTGGAAATAGGATTTTTTTCTGAAGTTTTGGGATAATAGGATCCCTGAAGTTTTGGGATATTAGAATCGGGGACGTTTCCGGATATTAGGATCGCCGGAGCTTCAGGAGGACATTAAAATCGCCAGAGTTCGTTTTATTAAAATCGCCGGAAGTTCGGGATTATTAAATCGCTGGAATTTCGGTATATTAAATTTCGCCCGAATTTCAAGATATTAAAATCGCTGGAGATTCGGGATTTTGAAATCGCTAGAGTTTCAGGATATTGAGATCGTCGGAGCTTCTGGATATAAAAGTCGCTGCAGTTTATAGATAGTGGGGTTGCAGAAGTTTTGTGATGGTAGTAGTGTGACCAGATTTTTTTTAAATAGTAATGCTATAACTCACTCATGTGAAGTGTACCTAGCAAGAATATAAAAAGGTTTTTTTTTAAATAGCACATTTGGTTATATTATTTGGAATAAAATGTATGAATTGAACAGATTTAGTCTATTATACTGTCTTTTTTTTTAATTATGTTTTGCTACCGATTTATCTGCTCAGGCCTCCCAACTGGTCCCTTTTTTCCCTAAAAGTCCTTTTTTACATCCCAAGTCCCTAAAACTCCTTATTTCATGAACCTGGTCCCTCTTTTCCCTTTTTCAACCAATTTTTTTTTGAAAAATTACTCTGCAGTATGAAACTATATTCTTGAAAAGAACATTCGTAGTTTTGAGAAGCTTCAATTCTTTAAAACCTGATAAAGTCAATCTAAAAGTTAATGCAAACTTTTTAAATAATGGCACCTTCTTTGCCTGTAATGTATGACCAAGTAGAAGTGATAAATGCAATTAGAAAGTGGAGATAAGTGCAATTAGAAACAATGAAATCTGATGACAGAATTGATTGAACTGGTCACAGTGTTTTAGTTTTAAAGATGTTTGTGGCACTTCAAAATAATCGAATATATCCATTTAATTAAGGCAGCATTGTCACTTTCCCATGGTCAGGCTGAATTTGATTGTTTTTTCGAAATCTGGAAGAATCATGACCGATGAAAGAACATCAATGGCTGTGCGAACTTTAAACGCTCGTTTAAATATTGTGGATGAGCTACAAAGATACTGTATCTTTGGGCATACAGTAGCGCTCATAAGTATTTTGACAAACTCAATTATCTTATTTTAAAACAATTTGTGAAAATCATGAAGTTTTTCAGTCAGTTTTTATCAGTTTTTAAGTCTAAGATAATAAGTGAAGGGACGTTAAATAGGTCGCTAGAAAAAAATACACTAAGATCTTTTTGTATCAAACATACAAAATGAATTTTATTGGAACTTATTGCCACTCAAAAGTAATTTGACACTTCTATAAACGAGGATAAAACCTATTTTCTTTAGTAAACCTTTGACAAAACAAATTGTTACTCCTTGTAACCTGAGTAGCTAATACTTGGTTGCATAGCCCTTAGACAGCTTGGCATGGAGTCAATCAGTTTTTTAATAGCTCTGAGAGGAATTTGGGCCCATACCTCACGCAGTGCTTGAAGTAAGGCTGCTTAGCTGGTGATTTTACATCGCCTTATCCTCTTGTCCAACTGACTTCACCTGTGTTCAATTGGATTTAAAGTCACCAGAACTTTGACTTGGTCAATCCAGCATGAGAACATTATTTTGAGTAGGAAAGTCTTTAACATGTTTGGAGGCATGTTTTAGGTTATTGTCATGCTGAAAAAGCCATCCACCCTCAAAAACTTTTTCAGCATGGTTTTACATGTTTTCATCTAGAATCTGAGCATATTTGAAGCTGACCAACACCGGCCCATGAAAAGCAATCCCGGACCATAACATTGCCTCCACCGTACTTTACGGTGGGGACTTGGTGACGAACATCAGACCGAGTGTTCACAGAGCGTCTAACATACTGTACACCGTCTGATGAAAATATATTACATTTACTTTCATCGCTAAATATAACGTTTGCCCAATCCTTCTTGGTCCAAAACTTGTGCTTTTCTGCAAATGCTAGTCTGGCCTTTTGTTTCTTCCCTAAAATTAATAGTTTCTTACTATTACGTCGGCCATTCAAACTTTGGTCCGAGACACAGCGTTTCACGGTGGATACGTGAACATCTACACCACCTGATGCTTTTAAATCATGCTATATCGGCAGCAGTAAGGCATAGATTTGCAACCGATCTCTGTCGAATAAGCCTATTAACCTTCTCTGTTGTTTTTTTAGGCCTGCCTGACCTTTGTTTACTATTAACTGTGTCTCGGGATTCAAATTGACTCTTCAATACTCTCACAATTTGCCTTGAGATATTTAAGTCTCTGGCTACACTTGCTTGTGACTGACCATCTTGTAATGCCACAATTGCAGCCTCTTTGAGATCAGTAGAGTATTCTCTAACCTTGGGCATGTTTTTATTTGCATTCTGGAATGTCAATACAAATGTAAACCACACTGGAAACACAATAAAATGGCTTTTAATTTAACTAGGTAGGAAAAAAACACACTTGTCAAAATGCTTTTGATCCCAGTGTTTTCTAAAAAATATGTTTTTTCTACGTGTGCTTACTATGACAGCTTTCTTCAGCGGTGGTTAGATGTCAACAGCTGCACTTTGCTCACAAGACTGAAACGTTACGGATCTTTTACAAGACTGTGCTCTCTAACGGCAAAAACTGTTTTGTCAAAGTACTTTTGAGCACTACTGCATGAGAATAAACCTCATTTGGTTCCAATTACTAATGAATTGATTTATTTAGCCCTAAAAATGTGACCCTGCTACCTGCTACGAAGAATACAAGATATCACATATCTTGTTATTTTGAGGTCCCTTTTTCCCCTTTTTTTTAAGACGATGAGACCCTTTTTTCCCTAGGGACAAGTTGAAAATCTGTTGGGAGCCCTGTCTGCTAGAAATGCATTACATTTTGTAATAAATAACATTTAAGCATTTAGATCTTATTGAAACAGTCAAGACATGACATTAAAATATTGTACTGTACTGCAAAAAGCATGCCTGGTCTTGGTTCGAAATTCACGGTTGCTAATCGCATAATGCAGCCAAATCAAATTCTACAATTTTGCAAATTCAAAATTATTTCAGTCGCATGTATTGCAACTAGTTTTCTAAAATGTCACTATTCGCTATCAACTTTTTAAAATGGATTCCAAAGATCTTGCTGAAAATTATCTTAAAGTTGCAATTTCCAGCAATATGAAATTTGTCAAAATTCTCTATAATGTGATCCTTAAATCGCAAAACTTTGCCGATACACATAGGATACCGTTCATAATGTCTAGAAACTCTGGCGATTGTTATTTGTGATTCCTTAAATTTAAAAACTCCAGCTCTCCTGAATTGCGGAACTCCAGTGATCCAAAAAAATGTGCATTGGCTCCTAGATTTTTAGTTAGTAGCATGAATTACTCCTAAATTTTTTCATCCAATTTCTAACACTTGTCTGGTCACCTTAGATGGTGGAAGTGTTGGTGTTTTGCACGATTACGGTAATAACATATGGTTTTTGTGATAATATGAATCAATATTTGGATGCAGATATCAGTTGTAGATTATTCTTATTAAATTAGTGAAGCTTGTTCATTAACTGGAAAAAAACACAATTCCACTTGTTTCAGAATTTCTAAGGCATGTAAAATAAAAATATTTAGAATTTGGCTACATGTTTATGCATTGATCAGCTCTAAGCCACATTCTTTTAACTATCAATACAATATTAGTGTCATTCTTTTCGGATTTTAGGCTAATTAAGTAAACTTAAACTGACATGCAACCTTGTTTTTTAAATTTTTGATTCATTTGACATGCTTATATTGAGAATAGTTGTTGTAATTTAAGTTGCGATGAATAAATTGTTCTCAGTTCTATTTTAATTTTTTTTTTTTTAGAATACAAAACTTATTGACTTTTTGAAATTGTTAAAAGGCTACATTGATGTATGTCTTATTTGTATATTATTGAAAAGAAATTCTAACTAATCTCTATTATTATAATTAATCCACATTTGTAATCAATTTCTTTAACCTATTTTTTTTATGGAGAAGGTAAGAAAAAATGCAAAAAAAACGCTTTACATTTAATCTGTATACTGTATTTTATGATTTAAAGTAATTTTAAGGTAAATGAAAGGACATTATTTTTTTAAGTTGTCTTTTTATAAGGGTATCAACATTAATTTGGTCAAAGGTCAATGGAATTAAATTTGCTTTTTGTGTTTACTCATTTAAATTGTCATAAATTCCACATCAGCCTTGTTTCAGATCAGATCGATCATAATAAAATAAAACGTAAAAAGGAACCATCAGTTCATTTCCTTACACTTTTCAATTCAATTCCTTGAGTTTTGTTAAATTGTATTTCTAAAAAGTTATGTGGCTTAGAGTTGCTCACTGATGCAATCAAAGTTAAATCTATATACGATGATTACAGATTTAACTTTGATCCACAAACCGGTTTAATTCTGTTACCTGAATCTGGTGACGGAAAAAAAAAACTTGCATTTTTGAAATTCAATGGGAAAAGTTATTTGAAACTTTTTATTTAAGTATAAAAACTGTTAAAAAAACAATGAAAAATAATTGAAAATCCTTTAATTTTTAATTATAAATACCGTATTTAAACTTTAGGCAACTATTTTTGCTACTTTTTTGATAATCAGGAGACTATTTTTGCTACTATTTTGAAAATTATAGGCTACTAAAGCAATTTTTTTTTCCTAAATTTGACTGGCAACCCTGTGTATGTAAAAAGTAATTAACACACAACTTTTAACATTAAACGAAAAAGAATTTGTAGACTAGCTGATTTACACTTATTAAAAGTACATAATGTAATAATGCTTTATTTAATGTGATTTAGATTTTAAATTTAAAAAGCTTTTAATCTCCTTTTAAATTGCATTTACACTACAGTTACATGGAATTACCTTTATAATATATATGGGTCATTCTCTGTAAAAGGGACTGATCGATGTCCCGGAAGCTTTGATCTTAATTTTCCAATTATATATGCATGTTTGTGATTAATTAATTTAAAGTGGTGCACAACCTAACTAGTCCCACTTAAAAAATATCAAATAATTACAATATACTTATATAAAATTATATTTAAATCAGATTTTTCACTTCTCACACTGTCCCTGTGCAATTCTACCATGATTTTTAATTTTATGTCCCTTAGACATAACTTTTTTAAAAAAAGTAATATTTCTATACCATTTTCTCCTATTGTACTAAAAGACTGGTTCTTATATAATTGCAAAAGGGAATTTTAAAGCAAAGACACTCCAAAAAAATTTTAGAACACAAAACAATGCAGAATAGTCCTTTCCGTCGTGTGTACCGAATGTCATTTTTAATTGAGGGCTCAAGCTAACACATTTTTGAGCTGAAAATTACATTCATTTGGATTTTAAATTAAACTAATACTGTAGCTTAAGAAATTCCTTCCATTAAGTTTTGGCTTTTTATATTTATAATGTGTTTTTCTCTAACTTTGTCCCTGGGTTTTGGTTCATTCACTGACCTCATTCCTAAAGTCAGGCTTGGTACATTTCCGCGGAAACGCGGAAATCCGCTTTTTTGATTCGGAAATTTATCATCCCCGAGATCGATGCAAATCTGCATTAAAATTCGTTTGTGTGTATATATGGGTAGTGGGGAGCGTAGCGTCGGAACTCGGAAGCAAAGAAAAAGCAATCGCGCGCCGTAATGTTACGATCGCCCGAGTTCAGAAAAATAGGATCGACGAAGTTCCGCTATGTTTTGTTCGCCGGAGTTTCGCGATGTCATGATCGTCGGAGTTTCGCAATGTTATGATCGCCGGAGTTTTGTTACGTTACGATCTAAGGAGATTCGCGATGTTACGATCGCCGAAGTATTTTAATTTGGTGCAAACTGAAGTCAACATTCAGAATAAAATTTAATTAATTTTTACTCATTATTTAAATTGTTCTTATATTTTGTCTGATTAGGAATAGTTAAGCCAATTATCTTGTTAATATATATTTTTGGTTATAAAAGTTAACTATTTGTTTATTGTTGCAAAAATTAATCGTTCGCAAATTGGAATATTTTTGCTATCGTAATTCGTATAAGAAAAAAAAGTTTCAGCTTTTTTTTTCTTCAGCTTGTACCATGTCTGTAAAGTGATGAAGAGAGGCACTGAATGAAGCTACAGTGATTCGTCAACCATAAAACCTGTATTTCAGAAAGCTCACATTTCAGTTAGTAGCCACATATTTTTGCTAAAATTCACCAATCAGCTCAAAATTAAAAGAAACTCTGTGAAGCTTTATTGCTTTCCTTACAGTCTCCCAGGTTTAAGGTTAATTTTTGCTTGATAATTGAATTTTTTTTTCTATAAATATGTTTAAGTGGAGTACAAGAAGTAAAAAAAAAAACATTTTTATTAAACTGGAGTTAGATAAATGAGGAAACGATAAATATTTAAAAATGTGAGAAAAATGTCCATTTTAAACATTTCTTATTTATTTGACAAAAAATAACGAAAGCATGAAATCGTAAGGTAAATATAGAATTCTGTGTTTTTAAACAAATTAAAAGTTGGGGAAATTAAGGATTTCAAATTGATTGTTAATATTGATGATTTTTTATAAAAAATATTGTAGAATTATTCATAGAAAATTCTAAAATGTTTAAGTTAAACAGTGTGTCAACCGTCAGGAAAGTCAAGAAAAAGTCAGGAAATCAGAAAAACGATCAAGAAAGTCCGCAAAAAGTCATGAAATTAGAGCCAAGTTCACGAAAATTTTAAAAATTGTCATAAGACAAATTTTTCCCAGATTTTATAGTGTTAGTATTTTCTAGTCCTCATTTGTCTGGAAATGCCCTTGAAAAGTGTTAGATTTTTTCCCCTAATAAGTGTATGATGCAATAGCGGCTTGAATTTGCTCTGTATTCTATCAAGTATTTTATGGTTTGATTTGTAATGTTTTCTTTAACGAATAGTCAATTAGATTTGACAAATCTGGTAGACACCCTGTTAAATGTTTTTTATTAGGTCACCAGCATTTTCCTGGTTTCTTTGTATTGCAAATTAATTCTAGTAATAAAAGTATTTTATATTTCCCCTAAAAAAAACGGTTTCCGACTACCGGTTGTACGGTTTCCGACTGTCTATTTTTAGCATCCAAGATTCTTTAACACTGTAGCCAAATTAAGCCTCGTAATTTTCAAGCCCGTCAAGTTACAAGGTCGTAACCTGAGCAGGCACCCATAGCAAACCAGTGGAGCCACCGTGAGGTTGTTGGGGACTTTCAACTAACCAGATTAAACTACCATGTCTGTCCCAGCGTACTTAATACACATATGAAGAGACACACATAACACAAATGAAGAGTACAGGGGGGAAGAACCTCTTGATTTATTAGGAGCCTTCCCGTAATTGTCGGTTTTTCTTTCGGTTCTTCATTCACGGTACAAATGTCCACTTATCTCTGGCGTGAATCAGGGTTGCCGCGAAGGAAAAGAAAAGCGAGTAACCGGTTTCTTTACTCCAGTTTAGGCATTTTTTTTGCTATCATTGCCAAAGAGGCCTATTTAGGAAAGCCTTCTACGAAATCTAGCGGTGATCCCCTTGTACTCTTCGAATATCCATGCCCATATGCTGGGATTCGAACCCGAGGCTCTGTGTTGTCAGCTGGAGCGTTCCTTTTCCACCATTTCATGAGAGTGATTATGCGTCTTCTTCTGGATTGTGATTAATATAAATGTCAATTATAAACCACAGTACGGTTAAAAAAAACTATTTCTATAATAAGAAATATTCAATTAAGCAAGTGATGTTAAATAACAGTGAAAGAAAAAAAAATTTGCCAATTTTTCCCTTTTCTTCATTCGAATCACTAGTATTTTCGTAGTAACTATCCTTAAACGTAGCACAGTAACACTTGAGGCAAGTCCAAAAGGCATGCAGTGTATTCGGTGCCGTATGAGCTTGTATAATGTTTTTCGCGCACGCTAAGTACCAAAATGATTCGATACTAGTTGTCTAGTATGATCTAAATAGATGAATTCTTTTATCTGCTTTGTTTATTTTGTACTTGTTATTTTGTTTTTTACTGATTATGGCATTTAGCGTCTGTTGGTAAGATTCTTTATTTTTATGTTCTGTGTTTAAGTATCTTATATATTTTTTCATTGTTTATATATATATATTAGGGTGTCCCTTATTTTACAAATTTTCGAAATCAAAAAGACATACCTTCTCATTTTTTCCTTTTTATGTCAAAACACTCAGAAACAAAGTTTTATCCTATTCTGATATCACTAACAAGTGCCGCTTTTCATTTGAAAATCGCAAAAAATGCTAAAATTTCAAGTTTTTGCTCCACAAATCGAATTCTGTTAATCCAAGAACAAAAATATCAATTGAGAAACATTGGAAAGAAGTGCAAACTTTTTTTGGAAAACTCGCAAAATGATCCTATCCACTCCCCATAGTAGAAGAGAATTAAGCACAACAATACTGCATAAGAGTGTCTAAACTTTGGTTTATTCTACCTCAATATACATAAAATAAGCGCAAAATTTTGTACTTTGAAAAAGTACGAACAATCCATGTTACTCGATTTTTTTTTCGGTATCCCACAGTGCTTTTTAAAAGAAATGCACTTTGGGTTTCACCAATCATGTTAAAACTAACAGCACAAGTAAAATGTGGAATTATGATTAGACCTGTAAATGTGGCATTTAAAATATTTAGGGTAATAGCCTTTATTTTTTATTGATAAGAACATTTTCCTAAAAGCGTTTTTAAAGTTGTTACAGATCCGGAAAAGAAGAGTGTGCAAGACAGAGCTGCCAATGAGGAAAATCGCCTAAGACATCACTCATCATCAACTTTTGTTAAACATGACATTGTCCCCAAAAATCGCAGGGAAAAGTTCTCAAAATGAAGAGTCAGCTTCAAGGGAACTATTACCTACTTTTACAAAAAGCAAGCCGTTACCGAAATAATGGAAAGACATAATTACCCCAAGACTGGTAGCAGCTTTGGACAGATGTCAGTTGAGTGTAAGAAACTCTGTTTTTATTCTGAAGGCAACAATTTAAGCTTTTGAATACTGCACTGATGAGTTAGCAGTAAACAAGTGCTCCATTTAACGAGTTTGAACAAAAACTCGTAATGAATGGACTAGAGACATTGTACTTGGTTTTAAATCCATCGTACCAGAAATGGTTACTCTTCACTGGGACAGTAAGCTGTTACCAGATCTAAACTCTCTAGAAAACAAGGAATAGCATCTCCCCATCGTTATTACTTATGAAGATTATGTTGTATCCACGAACACAGAAAACTATTCCCTGATTGAAAAAACGTCAAAAGGGATATACCCATTTTAATTACATTTAAATGCATTAGTTACTATTGTGTTGTTATCGCGATTACTTTTAATCTTTTGTTATCATTTTAAACTCTTAATTCAGATGAAAACATTTGAGGTAATTTAATCAAAGTGTCAGTTTTATGATATTCTTTATAAATACAAAACCAAATTATAATCAATAAATATTAATATTGAAATATAATCTATTTATCTTGTTTATTTTCATTTTAATGTTAGTAACCTCAGACCCACAGTATTTTTCTTTTAAAAAGCGCTATGGGTTACGGCCCCTCTACAGTGCCCACGTAGCGGCCCTGCCCCTTAAAAAAAATTGAGGAACATGGATTGTTCATACTTCTATATTGAGAAAGAACAATTATGTAAATTCAAAACTTGTTGAAAAATGTGTGCGTTATAACTTTTGTATTGACATTTTTGTTCTTGGATTAACAGAATTCGATATGTGGAGCAAAAACTTTAATTTTTAGCATTTTTGGATTTTCGAATAAAAAGTCGCACATGTTACTGATATCAGAATGGGATAAAACTTTGTTTCTGAGTATTTTAAGGAAAAAATGAGGGGGTACGTCTTTTTGATTTTGAAAATTCGTAAAATAAGGGACACCCTAATATATGTACAAGTTTATTATTTGTTCTAAATTATAATAAAATAAATATTTATATTTTAGTGCTGGCAACCGAAGATTTAAAATCCAAAGAAGTACAAAAATGCTTTTATGCAGTTTCTGTGTTGTCAAAAATTATTCCATCTTACCACTCTCTGTACTATGTTGGTTCTCTACTTACTGATTCTAATGTGGACCTTCAAAATGTAGCTGGTATGCTTTATCAAATATTCGATTCATTTAAAAAAATTGCATTTTATCTTTTTTGAATAAATTAGTGTTTCTGGATTGAATTGAAGAAGTTTTAACTTCACAATTTAAGAGTATGAAAAACCTAGCATAAAATATATGGAGAGCTCCCTCAAGTTCCCAGATTAGGCATAAAATAGAGAATAGACAATTTTCTTTCCAATTGCTTAAACAACGCTTTTTCAATATTAATTATGGAAAGCTGCTTGAAAGAAAATGGTAATTCACTTGTTCTTGCAGAATATGATCTGCATACAATAATCATAAAGAGGTTTCAATAAAAAGACATTAAAACAAATTTAAATATAAGGTACTTTACAAAATATCAGAAAAAATTAAACAAGTAGAAATGTCTTCTTATTTTAAAAGATTGTAACTTAAATGTGTATTGGAAAAAATAGGACCTTGTTTTTGGATATAATTAAAATAAATAAAATTATAAAAATGGTTATACTTTTCTTAATTGTTACACTACTAAACCATTGTTTATAAAATTAATTTGAACATCTAAGTAGCTCAGTGAGGATACTTCTCAAAGAGACTACTGTCCCTCAATGACCGATTTTCATCAGAACACAGGGTGGTCGCTCCCGAAAAGTTTAATTGTGCATTCATTAACTTATATTTCACTTTAGATAATCAAAAGAAAAATTCTTATTCACTTCTAACTAGATATTTAACATCAGTTTAAATATTGCGTTTTTATTTTTCACGTTAAAGAAACACTAAAAGTTACTTTTGAATAATAACTCATGAAATTTATCATTAAATATTTCAGGAAAACCACATTTATGCTATCAAACTGTGGGAAAAATAAATTGGTTATTTGATAACAACTATTTGTTAATATGGACTTGTAACAGTTGGATACAAGTTTTACTTTTTGATTTACTAATAAATGAGTCTTTATTATAAGATTAGTAAGAATAAATAAAAGCAATAGTTAAAAATGTTAATATTTTACCCAAAACTGCACATAAAAGGCCGTTAAAATAGTAAAATATAAATTTATTTAAGTCTAAAATTGAATTGAACATACTGCAGTAAAGCATGACTGTGAAATCTAACTTCACACTACAGTCAAACTCGTTTATAGCAAGCTCTCATTTAAAGAGAACTCTGATGTACCGAGAGAAGTAGGAATATTTGTTTGCTCCAATGTTATGTCTATGGAAGTGAAATCGCTTGTTACGAACAAGCCTCAGGTTTAATTAGGAGTATTTGTCTATTTTTAAAATTAGAATTGACTCAGCCATCAGTTTTTAAGGTTAAGTCTTTTCAAAGAAAAGTTTCCCCTCATGTCTATTGTTTAAGAAAATTCCATTCATGCCTAACTATGAATAGGAAGAATGGTCAAAAATCCAATAGAAGCAGACGTTTTTTGAAGCAAGATATGTCAACCATGAGGTGTTTTTTTCGAGACTCTTTTTCAAGCACTCAAACTTAACTCATTAGTAATGTTGTGGTCTCTTCCTGCCTATTATAAATGAGTGCTCTAGTAGATATTTAATTAAACCATATTGACACAAAACTACAATCAAATACGGTCTCCCACTATTTTTTTGGACTAGCCAAGGTGGTGCTGTTGTTGCTGTTACAGCTTCAGCACTAGAGAAGTTGCCTACCATTTCTTCTACCTGCATACTAGAGACATTGGTAACTTGTCATAAAAACTATCCAAAAGAAGTTAGATGATTTATAGAAAATTTATAATTTATTATTGCTAATATATTATTTTAATCATTAACTCCTGTTGACTCATTACAAATTTGTTATTTCTGCAAAATGAGACTTCTAAAGTAGCAGTAAAAGATTTTGAGATGTTATTGAATGTACATATTATCCTTTTTTTAAATAGCAGCAAGGTTAATTTAAAGAATTGACAAGTATGGCCTTGATCTACAAACTTGTACCAAATTCACTCTTCAACTGTGGACTTGTACATTTTGCTAAATTATGTATACAGTAAAGGGTCATAAATCTGCATAACTTAAGCGGATTAACCCTGTACAGATTTCAGGATTTGATGTATAACCTTAGAGCAACATTGTATGCACTTTCAAGACTTTAAGACAATGTTTGATTTAATGTGTGTGTCAGTCCTATATAAACCATTTTATCAATTGGTGGTGTCTTTTCCCCTGGCACCATCTGTTTATGAATGGAAAGTGGATAGAAAGACTTGGTTATCTTAAAAGAATATTTTTTATCAAGCACTTTTCTAAACTTACAATTTATTTTTTAATTGTTTACACCTTGCCTAGTCCTCAATTTTTTCCTCTTTTAGTTTCCTATCTGAAGGCTGTGAGCTCAAATGATGGCCTTCAAGATAAGGTAGGAATATTTAAATTTTTATTTTCATTGCTGAACTAGAAAATTATTTATTTTTTATAAAGCTAGTGTATAAATGAATTTTTATTATACCATTTACAGCAGGGGTTCCCAACAAAATTTTCTCGAGGACCCCTCATCGAGGGGCTATTGTGGCAAGGACCCCCATTAATTTCTAATCCTAAAATTAAAAACTGAGATAAAAATTAAGAGTCTTAATATTTTATACGTTGTTTACAGTTACAACAGAGTACTCCATCAGTATACAGTTTTAATTTTTAGTTCTTAATGAAATGAGTTAAATCTGTCCTTTGAGCCCATTATTTCTAAAATAGTAGGTTCCAAACTCGAAACTTACACTCTGAAATCCGAGCGCATGTCGAGCCAATTCCCATATTTGTTTTCTCATGAAACACTCGAAAGAAAATAGTTGCTCACATTGATATGTTTTTGAAAATGGTAGGATCTTTTCTCATTGCCAAATCTCAAAGTGTCTTGTAGCCTTGCGTGCTGATGCCCAGAAGTATATAATTTTATCACCAATGAAAATGTTTTTCATCGTACCACAACCGGACAGATCCGCAAGTTGAGCTTGCTCTTCTTCAGTGATGCCTTGGATTTTGGAGTATTTCTTTATAGCTGAAGGCATCTGTCGTTAGGTTCATTAAAATACTCTCTAATAGTGGTGGTTAGGCTGCGTAGATGCTCGGCTACATTGATCAAGAATTGTTTTAAAGTAGAAAAGTTAGTTAGTGACTTGTTTTCTATCCTTGACTTAAACAACTGACATTTTTTCACCATAGCTTATCCTCAACTTTGAACATGTCTAAATTTCTTCCTAGTAAACTCAATTTTCACACATTCAAGTGTTCAAATACATCAGCTAAGTATACGAACTGAGCAAAGCCATGAGCCAAGAGAAGTTAGTAAGCAATTCCGTGTTCTTTGTGTCAAGAAGGAGGAGACGGCATCTTACTTCCGTATGAATAATTTGCTCATGCTCACTGCCGATCTGTTTACACAACAAAGAAAATAATTTTGATTGTAGAGGTCGAGTTTATCTGCGTAATAAATTTAGTGTCCTTCCTTCCTCAATGGCACAACAGCCCCGGGTGGGCCCTGGCCTTTTCAATCAATTTCCTCCAGGCCTGCCTCTGCCTGGCAGTGGTCTTCCAATTTGAGCCCTTTAAGATTGATTCTCTTTCCACGCAGTCTGCCCATCTCAGCTTTGGTCGACCCCTGGGCCTTGATCCAATGGGCTGAGCCAAAAAGATTATATTTGTCGAACGCTCTCTGTTCATTCGCATGATGTGACCAGCCCATTTAATTCTTTGAATTTTCATAAACTTGACAACATCAGGCTCTCTAAAAGCCCGATAGAGTTCTGAGTTTGAACGTCTGTACCAAGTACCATCAACTTGTTTGCCTCCAAAAATGGATCTTAGGATCCAACGTTCGAAGATTCCCAAAGAATTCTCATCTTTCTGTGTTGTTGTTCAAGTTTCTGAGGCATATGTTAGGATAGGTCTGATTAAGCATTTGTTAATTAGCAGTAAAGTATTTTTTTAGTAGGTTTGATTTTAAATATTTTTTTAATCCATAAAAACATTTACTTGCACTATTGATTCTTCTTTGTATTTCGGGTGCGATATTGCCATTAGCGTTAACTTCAGAACCAAAATAAAACTATTTACTTTTTCAAACTTGTATTCACCAATCTGCAAGTGAGTTGTAGACTCAGTTATTTTGGTGCATTGCATATACCGTATATACTCGTGTATAACCCGAGAAGTTTTGGTCAAATTTAGGGCCGTAAAAAACGGGGTCGACTTATACACGAGACATCAAATTTTCGAGGGGGAAAAATCCTTAACTAAAGCTAAATTTCAATCAAACTTAAGGTTTAACTACTAACTATTGAAAATAAAGACACAAAAACGGTTAAATTCTAAAGATGAAATAAGATTGGTATCTTTCACAATCTCTACCATAAACGTGCTTAGTTCTCGGCGTGATGCGTATTTTCACGTGTAGGTTTGGCACAGGGCAGTTCAGTCAACCAGTCTTCAAGAGGCGTAAAGAAACGTTGTCAGTCCGTGACCTTGGCAGCGGGGTCTTCACGCTTCACTAAACATAGTTTAAAATTAGCTTCTCCATTCAGGGTCAGCAATGTCAAGGACATCAAAGCGAAACCTGTTTTTGTGTGATGCGTATTTGCACGTGTAGCTCTGGCACATGGCAGTTCAGTCAACCAGTCTTCAAGAAACGTTGTCAATCAGTGACCTTGGCAGCATGGCAGCGAGGTTTTCACGCTTCACTGAACATAGTTTAAACCTAGCTTCTCCATTCAGGGTCAGCAATGTCAAGGACAAAGCGGAAACCTGTTTTTGTTGGGGTTGAAATTTTGCTTGCAAGTAAAAAAAAAAATTACGGTCACGTCATGAGCCGGTTTCTTCTAATATTTTTTTCAGAAGGCTCTAGCTTATTTCCTACCTCGACTTATACACGGGTTACCGATTTTGGAAGGATATCTGGTTAAAAAAAGGGGGGTCGGGTTATACACGAGTATATACGGTACTTGGTTTTTTCCTGGTTAATAGTGAGATGTATTTTTCCTGCCTCTTTTTCCATGGATAGAAAAGCTTGCTTTAAGTCAGATTGTATTCGCGCTATGATGTCAATGTCATCAGCAAATGCAAAAATTTGTACAGACTTATGTAAGATATGTCCTCTGGTATTGATTCCTGAATCTCTGATAATTTTTTCTAATGCCAAATTGGAAAGTAGGCATGCCAATGCATCGCCTTGCCTTACACCATTTTTTACCTCCATTGGTTCCGAGAAGTCATTTTGGATTTTAACTTTCTGCATGGTCTTACACAGTGTAAGCATGGTTTACACTGTCGTAAGCAGTTTTGAAATCCACATATAGGTGGTGGGTACCGATTCCAAATTCCCTGGTCTTTTCCAGAATCCGTCTTATGCTGAATATTCGGTCAGTTGTAGACCTGCCCTTCCTGAATCCGAACTGGTATTCACCAATGATGTTTTTTACAAAGGGGCTAAGTCTGTTAAGTAGAATGTTTGAAAAGACTTTATATTCTGTGCAGAGCAGGCTGATTCCCCGGTAGTTAGAACATTCAAGAATGTCTCCTTTTTTGTGTATAAGACACACAGTGCTGTGTTTCCATTCTTCAGGGAGTATCTCTTTTTCCCATACTGATGATAGAATATTATGTATGGCCTTTAACCCGTCTGGTCCTGAGTTTTTGATGAATTCTGGGGATATTAAATCTGGGCCAGGAGCCTTGTTTTTCTTAAGTTTTTGAACTGCTTCTTCAACCTCAATCATTGAGAGAGGTGCAATATACTCTTGGTTAACATTTGGTGAGAAGGACTCTGTATGTATGCACTCCACATTAAGTAGGTTGTCGAAGTGTTCATTCCACCTATTAAGAATGTCAGTTTTATCACTTAGAATATCTCCATCTTTATTTCTGCAGAGGTGGTTCTAGGTTTGAACTCTGACAACCAAAGTTAATGCCACGAAAGAAAGCTCTGCTCTCATTAGACCCTTGGAGATGTTCAACATCCTTAAAGAGGTCCTTGTAGAAAACCTTTTTCTTCAACCAATTGACTTTTTTTTCTTCTCTTCTTACAGTTTTGTATTTCTCTACTGATGTTCTCGAGTGTTTTTTACTGAGCATCATATTATATGCATTGTTTTTTCTTTGGGTCGCGTTGCGACCTTCTGTATCAAACCAATCCTTTTTCTCAGCTCTTTTTATTTTGCTTATTACATTATCACATGTATCCAGTAGGGCTTCTTTGAAAGAAGTCCACTTTCCATCAATGCAATCGATATTTTCGATTGCTTTTTCATCAAGCTTCATAGTTAGATGTGACTGAAAGTCAAGCCTGACTCTAGGGGTTTTTAATTGTTCACAGTCGAATTTCTCAAGACGTTTCCCATGACATTTAAGTGCATTAGATAGTTTGGCCTTGATCCTATTCATTACCATGTAATGGTCTGAGTCAAAGTTGGTCCCCACGATAGGTTCTAATATCTTTATGTCTGTCATATGTCTAGCAATATATGGTCAATCTGGTTGGAGGTATCCCCATCTGAAGATCTCCAGGTCATTTGGTGAATTCTTTTGTGTTGTAAAAAGGTGCTGGATAAAACCATGTTATGTTCTGCAGCGAAGTGAATGAGCCGCTGTCCATTGTCATTTGTTGTTTCATGAAGGCTATATTTTCCAATAGTTGGCCTGTGCTCTGCTTCCTTTCCAATTTTAGCATTTAAGTCACCCAGAATAATTTTGATATCGTAGTTATATAAAGAGTGCAGGTTCTCATAGAAACGTTCTTTCTCATCTTCATCCTTGTCTTTAGTAGGTGCGTGAGCATTTATAAGACTGTAATTAAAGAATTTTCCTCTTAGCCTAATTTTACATAGCCTTGAAGACTTTGGCACGAAATCCATGACAAGATGCCGAATGTGTTTGTCCACAACAAAACCCGTTCCAAAAATATGTCTCTTCTTATCACAGCTATAGAAGATTGTGTGATTTCTCTTCTCGATTATTCCATCGTTAAGTTACCTCATCTCTTGCAGAGCCATTACATCAGCCCTGTAATTATCCAGCTGTTCCGTTAAGAGTTGAAGCCCTTTGCTTTTATACAAAGAGCGAATGTTCCATGTTCCGATTCTCAATTCCATGTAAGATTTGCCAGGTCGTCTTCTAGATTTCGGTCCGGATTCATTTACTTGAGACTTCGCAACAAGATTTTTTTTGCAGGGTAGGGTTGTTAGTCCTTCGCCCAACCCCCAACTTGGAGGACTAGTCCCCTGATATAATCCCCAGGGACAGGGTACCCGGCTATACCCCCGGACACTGGGTGCCCATTATAGTCGCCTTCTACAACACGCATGAGCTACGTTGGGACTACATTCCTACCCCCCGGTCACCACACGGGGCAATAAATTTAGTATATATTTTTTTTATTCTAATTGCATCTTGCGGACCCCCTGGCATAGCTCGTGGACCCCTGGGGGTCGGCGGACCACCAGTTGGGAACCACTGATTTACAGAATCCTTAATTTAAAAACTAGTTACAAAAAAAATTCTATAGGATTTTGTGGTATGTGCTATTTTCAAGTGTTAAGTTTTATGCATTGTACTGTACTCCATTTATTAATAATTGATTCCCACTTGATTTTTTTTTAATTAAAAAGTTTAATACTGTCATATTAAATTATGGCCTACTAGAGTGTTTGTTGTTCTTGCTGTTTATAATACAATAGATAAGATCTAATATATATACATAAATATATATATATATATATATATATATATATATATATATATATATATATATATATATATATATATATATATATATATATATATATATATATACATACTTTTTTTACAAATATCCATATTTAATAGATTGTGCTACTAGAATATATATTTTAAAAAATTGGCTTCTTTGCAATCCCCTGGGATCATCAGATAGGTAATCAGGGTGAAATAGTAAGTAGAGTCGATCAAATCATGCTCTTAAAGTCAAAGTTAAACAAATATTTACAGCACTGAAAGAAAATATTCTGCAACTAAATTATACAGTGCTGCAAGAATAGGTATTTTTGATCACTGAGTGTGACTTTTTAACCATTTAAAGCCTTATTTTATTGAACGTAATGGTTTTTTTTAAGGTTGATTATGTAAAAGTTTGGGGCATGTATAAAATGGCATATAGAAATCGAGCCAAATCTATTTGTTATTTGATGGTTTTTAAATTAAATGTATGAAGTAGACAATCCTTTTATTTTATTGATCAAATTAATTTATCTCTGTGGCTCTTCCATTATAAAGTAAATATGGTGTAAAGAGGAGAAATGTGTGCTTAGGACGTAAACAGTTATAACATTTCCCTTATATTTTATTACAAAGTATAGTTTAAAATTTTATTACTGTAATATTAACCTTAAGCGAGTATTTTTGTCATTGTGAGTACTTTAAATAATAAAAATAATTGACTAATAAAAATATAATTCTTGCTAAACGCAGGCACAAAAGTTAACATTTAAAAAGTTTGCCATATTTAAATAAAATCTTAGCTCAAGTAATAAATCTTTCAAGGAATTTTTTTTTTTTTTAAATTTATAGAAAGTAATGGAATTTTTTGCAGGTGACATCATCTTATTTAAAAATGCTTCTTTCTGGTAGTGTATCTTCAAGATTAGTTGCTTGTAAGTCTCTAGAACTGTTACAGGTATGAAATTCCATTTTCTTTTATCTATATTTAACTGGTTGAATACCATAGGCTCACATAAGTTTGTCACAGTTTACTGAATTTGTTTAATTTTCCTTAAACGCCCATTTGACTGCACCATTTTGTTACCAAGTGCAATAAAAGTTTCATTTATAGCCTACCCACAGCATTCATTTGTTGCTTAAAAATTGAGTTGCACTTGAGCTATGTTTGTTGCTAGATCAATTTCAAGATAGCATGGAACGATGAACTGTTGTCCGAATGTCTTAGCGTGGTTTAGTTACCTGGTAACTAGATATTCCATTATAAAGTTTTGTTCGTTGATTTGCCCTATCAGTTACAGGTTAATGGACAATTCCCACATTTTGTTTTATTTGACGTAAATAGGTGAGCCAAAATACAGGCCGAAAAATATTTTGCTCTCCAATGCGTAGTTATTTTTATTTGATTTTAAAGTTAGGCTTTTTAAAAGCGCACGAAAAACAGTATGTTCCACGAGGAATTGACTATGATGTACATGTACATAACACGTGGCCAAATCTCCTCAGTTGCGTATAGCGATAGGCAGGATATTTCACAAATCGTTTTGCAAAACTTTCTATTTTCGTTTTATTTAATGTGATAAGTTTGTATTTATTATTTAATAATGGCATATTGCTACTGCTTAGTTATCTAGTGTCGTAATAGGACTACAAATGCTTCAGAAAAGAGAAAAGATATATTTCAACTTGCAAAAGGTATCGGTACAGCGAAAACGATGGATTTCAGCCATGCAACGTGACCCAAAAAAAGAACCAGTGTTTAATAGGATTATGGACTGACTTAATTATTCTTTAAAAATATAAATATACATGTAAAACATGGCAAAGAAAAAATGCAGAGCCGTAAATGCACAAAATTAGATTAGTTATTAGATTTTTTTTAAGTATACCTACGGATAACATGTCAAATGTATCAACTTAGGATATCTCAAAACATTGTTAATAATGTTTACTTACAGACTTCTACGTTAATAGTATTAATATTTTTGAAAAATTCAGTATTTTTTTCAAATTTTTTCTTTTATTCCGATGGTTAAAAGTTGTGCAAACAAAATGTGTCACGCTTTTTACACGTTCAGACGAAATTAGGCAATTTTCTGAAAATTCTGGACGACGACTTTTTGCTTTCTACAGTAGTACCTTTATTCATATTTTTTTAATGTATGACTTGAATTAAAAGTGTAATAATAAAATCTGAAGAATAAATTATGATATTTTATCAGAATAGGAAAATTGTGTTCTGTAAAAACGATAATTTTGTTATGAATGACTTGTGTTTAATTAGAACATTTTAACAGCACAAAATACTATTAAAACTTTATCAATAATAACACAATTCGAAAGGTAAAACAAGAAAGAAATAACCTTTCACAAAAACTTTTTTAAAAAGCAAGTAAACTATCCAGCACACCTTTAAAACAATGAGCTTCTTGTGTGAAATAAAACAAGCTTGGAAAAAAATATTTGTACTTCTGCCGAGAAAGGGAATTTGAACCAGGGACCAAATGAATATGAATCGCTTACGCTACCACTAAGCTACGATGTCCATGAAGTATAATGCTCAAATTGCTAATAAGCCTCAGTCCTGCGCAGTTACTCTACCCGTATTGCGTGTATGGTGCCCGTGAACGTAGACACTCTTAACTTTTTTTTACTGTAGCTCACATTTTAAAATACATGCACAGTTCTCGAACAAATGGTTTGAAAATCAAACTATAAAAGTTTGAGGGAGTTATTTTCAAAATTGAAAAAACAGTAAGGTTTAAAAAAAATTCAAAATTTTGACTTAAAAAAATGAAAACTGCTTTTAAATATTTGTTTTTATTGCTTTAAAATGTTTATTTAGGGTAAACCTTATATCTATAAAAACACTATAATTTACAAGTTTATGTTATAATTACTAAAATGTTTGTGGTACCGTATCCCTTTAAAATATATTTTTTTAAATTATTTTTTAAATCAGCTTATGATCAAATAAATATTAAAAGAAAATAAACAAGAATAGAAAACTAACGCAAAAGAAAGTTATAAAGCAAAAAATGAACCTTAAAAAAGCTTGGAAGAATCGAAAAATCGCAATGACTGAAGTAGCTAATGAACCCTACCTAGTGTACATGTACGTCACAGTCACTCAGCCAATAGCAGAACGTTTCAAACAAGAACTTAAAATTGATGATTTTTAACATTGAATATTTGATAACAATTTTTTTTTTACATTTTAATCTAGATATTTGAAATCAGCGTTGTTTATTTTATCAAAAATGTATTTTCAGTAGTTTTTAAAAATATGGAAACTGTCCATTATATCTACTTGTGTCATTAAAGATTGTTTTGTTGTTGTTCTTATGACCAATAATACAATAAAATATGAGTGAGTCTTGAAAGTCTTGACCATTGCCTCTGGTTTAGTTAATTGTTGCCACAATATAGCAAAATGTTTACAATTTTGAAATCAGTGTCCCTAACTTAATGTAATGTGGCAGCTGTGAATTTTCTGTATGCATTTCAATGTGCTCGAGATTTCTCTTTTGCATTTTGATAATACACATATACATGTTTAAAAAAAATTGGTCACATGATCTGACTCATGGTCATTATTATGATATGGCCGCCATTTTGTTTTGTTCCATTGTTGACATATGAAATATTTTTATATCAAAGTAGGATCGTGTGATATGTCATTTTATATGTTTTCGAGTATTCTGAATTCAATGGTAGCACCAAAAAAGGTGTATCTGGAATAGGGACTGACATAAGCAGCTGAAATGACCTAAAATGTGGTAATAAATCGAACCAGATATGACTCATTGCAATGTATTTTCTTTATGTATACATGAAAGATTGTTATTACATAAAGGTAATTTTACATACTGATAAATATTATTAAAGATTGTTAAGTTACACATATAACATTTATGTTACATTCTGACATAATTTTTTGAGAGAACATTTACAAAAATAACAGCATGGTAAACATCCAACTCGACAAGGGCAAATATTGGCACGGGCACATTTCTGGCAAGTACATGGCAATACAAGTTCAACTGGACGCACAATTTCAGATGTTATAATAGGTTTTAATGTATCATTGTCATTCATGTAGCCATAGCATAAGGGATCTAGTTTTTCATTTCAACTAAGCACATTCATCCACATATGGCACTGGAGGTATGAACGCTTTATGTGAAGCAACATGCTTGATGACTGAGGGCACAGCGATTTAAAATACAGTCATTTCATCCGATGGTATTGTCCAAAACGTACCAAGTCACAATTGTTTGACTCTGATCCTGTTACAACTGCAATGAACTTTTCTGCATTCTTAATCATTTCTTCATCAAGTGGAAGACTTCCTAAATTGTTTAACAGTTGTGCAGAGGTATTAGCAGCTTTCATTGCCATATGTTTTGTCCCAATTTTGCTGGTTGAGTCACACCCTGTCAGCATGTGTTACAAGAATGTTAGAATATGTTCTCGAAATAGGAAATCCTTTTTCCGTAACTGATGTCAATGGAATTTTCAACATCACAACTGGAGTGCATTTTAGTACCGAACAACGTGAATATCTACTACATATTACACAAAATGGAGAAAGTGCTTACCATACTTTCATTGAAGAGAGATTCATTACAAAAACTGAATATATTTTGGATCCTGTTCACAAGATGTTTCCAAAAAGAACAAAAAAGCATACACACTTGCACAATCAACACAGAAAGACACAAACGATACAATTCGTTACATAGAAGTTGCCCGCTGTAGAAATTTCAGCTTCGAAACACTGTTGAAATATGAACTGACGTCAACATTATATTATCTTACAGATGACGGTTTTTTAAGGAAACCGGACAAGGCCCAACTTGGTAGAGAATTAGAAACCAATTTCCTAGCTAATGATGCAGTAATGAATCACCTTAAACCATCTGAACTCAATAGTCATTGATTTTATGACATTTGCCAGAAAAGTTTCTGTAAAACTATTGAAAATACTGACATTTCGAAATTTCTATGAAGTATTGTGGAGAAGTTTTTTAAGAATGTCTGAAAGTTGTACACGTATAAATATTGTATTTGATTTGTATGCTCAGAAAAGGATAAAGCACTTTGAACGACTTAGAAGGAAAAAAGGTTGTTCCAATTGATATAGCCCTAAATAGCCAAATACACCTGTTCCAGTAAATATGGATATATTCTCGGGGTGAAGCAGCAACATGACCATGTTTCAGCAATCATTCATCAACTGGTAGGGTAGGGTAGGGGTAGGGTAATATAATCGTTTCCGGCTGCCTATTTCTAGCCTCCGCCAGGAGCTTTAACACAACCAATAACGTCTCGTAATCTAGAACCCTGGTCAAGTAACGAGATCGGCACCTGAGCGGGCACCCAACGGAAACTTCGAGCGACATCGTATGCTGACACCGTCGGGACTTTGGACTCCACAGATTTAACGAGCACGTCTGAACCAGTGTACTCGGGCCCATCCGTCACGAGTTGGATTTTTTCTACTCTTTCCAGTACAGATATCCGATTTATAGGATGACTGGTTGTAAGTGGGATTCGAACCTGAGAGGGTTGGATCCTGAGGCTCATGCCTTAACCACTCGGCCACGGAGAGGCCTCAACTGGTTACAACAGCAAAGTTTTGGACAAAAAACAGTAAACTTAGGAGGATGCCACAAGGAAAGACCAAATAAGTGTATTAAACTTTACCAGAAGGCTTCAACATTTGTTTCGGCCCTTTACTGTACATGTGAGGAAGCAATGACAGAATAATGAAACACATTGACCATGCCGCAAGTTTTGAAATCATTGAGAGAGTAATAATAGCATTAGTTGATACAGATGAATTAGTTAAGGGAATTTATCATTTTAAAAATACATTTCAACCAGCTGGAATACAAGAACTTTGGGTTTTCTTTCAGAGATGTCCGTCCATCACCTAGATTTGTACCCATACAATAAATGAGTTCAAACATGAGTATTGAGCTTATAAATATTTTGCTTGCTATGCATAGTTTGACTGGTTGTGACTCAACCAGCAAAATTGGGACAAAACATATGGCAATGAAAGCTGCTAATACCTCTGCACAACTGTTAAACAATTTCGAAAGTCTTCCACTTGATGAAGAAATGATTAAGAATGCAAAAAGTTCATTGCAGCTGTATCAGGATCAGAGTCAAACAATTGTGACTTGGTGCGCTTTGGACAATGCCATCGGATGAAATGTCTGGATTTTAAATCGCTGTGCCCTCCGTCATCAAGTATGTTGGTTCACATAAAGCATTCATACATCCAGTGCCATACGTGGATGAATGTGCTTAGTTGAAATGAAAAACTAGATCCCTTATGCTATGGCTACATGAATGACAATGATACATTAAAACCTATTATAGCATCTGAAATTGTGCGTCCAGTTGAACTTGTATTGCCATGTACTTGCCAGAAATGCGCCCTTGTCGAGTTGGATGTTAACATGCTGTTATTTTTGTAAATGTTCTCTCAAAAATTATGTCAGAATGTAACATAAATGTTATATGCGTAACTTAACAATCTTTAATAATATTTATCTGTATGTAAAACTACCTTTATGTAATAACAATCTTTCATGTATACATAAAGAAAATACATTGCAATGAGTCGTATCTGGTTCTATTTATTACCACATTTTAGGTCATTTCAGCTGCTTATATCAGTCCCTATTCCAGATACACCTTTTTTGGAGCTACCATTGGATTCAGAATACTCGAAAACATATAATATGACATATCACACGATCCTTCTTTGATATAAAAATATTTCATATGTCAACAATGGAACAAAACAAAATGGCGGCCATATCATAATAATGACCATGATTCTGATCATGTGACCAATTTTTTTTAAACATGTATATGTGTATTATCAAAATGCAAAAGAGAAATCTCGAGCACATCGAAATGCATACAGAAAATTCACAGCTGCTAGACTAATGGGAAAAAGTTGTTACTCATTGGTTCACCGACAAAAGGTTTAAATTCACTGGGGCCATAAATGCGATACTTGAACCCAATTAAAACCTTAAGGCACACAGATACATATAAGCAAAAAATAAACTGTTTTTAAGCACAATTTTTTTTATCTTAACCAAAGTCTCATTTGGCTGCGTCATTTTGTTGCCAAGTCCCATAAATGAATGTAAAAATTGTTAAGAGTCATTTTTTTTGAAACTGTGCCAAATTGAATAGGGGCGGGAGAGTTGATGTCTTCGATTTTCTTGAAACTTTCGCAATATGTTAGTAGTACTATGATAAGAAAAGTGAATTTCAGGTTTTTTTTTAATCCGACTTGTTTAACCTTGAGAGGAGGTCAAAGTTCGAGGTAATGGACTAATGGTGTACATTATATCATCCTTCTACTTTTATAGGCATGAGTGTTCCATGATTTTTTAAAATAAATCATGGCTTTAAAAGTAGAACTAGCTTTTCTTCTGTATCCATACTACTTGATACTAGGTACATGTCAGCATAATTAGTTGAGTTGGTCACTCGTGGCTTTGAAGGTCAGGGTCCTTTAAAACAGTCATTTTTCTGCCTAATTATCTGCTTAAGACAAGTGACCCACAAAAATAATTATTGGAGTAGTTGCACACACTAGGGTAGTACATCGAAAAATCTAAAACACCCTGGGTGGCCCTTTACTTTGGTCATCTTTGAGACTCTGTAACTACCATTGTGGAAAAAAGGCCATGTTCAAAGGTCAATTACTCGAGAAGGCAAGAGTCAATAACTGAGAGACACAGTTGTAAATACACTTCAGATATTCCAGTTTTAGACCCAGGTTAAAAATCCATGGTACCTAAATTCTTTTTTTTTATTATAGTCATTTTTATATCTCCATTTCATACTGTGTGTCTTTCATACTTAAGTTCAAAGTTTCACATTTTAGATCATAGATGGTAGCATTATTCAAAAATCTTCAAAATGTTTAGAAATGATCAAAATAAATTCTTTGAAATTGATTAAATTGTAACCTGGGTCTAAGAATACAACATTTGAAGTGTATTTTCAACTGTTTCTCCAAGTTATTGACTCTTTGCTTCTGAAGTAATTGACCTTTCTAGTTGGTGTTTCTTTGGGAATGATCAAAATGGACTGTATTAAATAGAATAATAAAATAAGTAAGTTATTTACCATAGATTTGTAACCTTAGTCTAAAGTTACAACATCTTGAGTATTTACAGTTGTGTCTCCAAGTTATTGACTCTTTCCTTCTATAGTAATGTGTTTTTGAATTTGATTATTTTTTGGGAATGTTAAAAACGAACTGCACAAAATGAACTGTAATAAAAAAGTGAGTTGCCATATGTTTTTAACCTGTGTCTAAAACTACAATATTGAAGTGTATTTACAACTGTGTCTCCTAGTTATTGACTCTTGCTTTCTCGAGTAATTGACCTTTGAGTATGGCCTTTTTTCGAAAATGGTCATCTTTGAGACTCTGTAACTACCAAAGTAGAAGGCCACCCATGGTGTTTTATATTTTCTATGTACTACCCTACTGTGTGCAACTACTTAAATAATTATTTTTGTGGGTCATTTATAGCTTAAGCAGATAATTAGGCAGAAAAATGACCTTTTTCAAAGGACCCTGACCTTAAAAGCCATGAGTGACCCACCAAACTAATTATGCTGACATGAACCTAGTATCAAGTAGTATACATATTTGAAAATAAAAAATCATTGAACACTCATAGCTTTAGAAGTAGAAGGATGATATAATGTACACCATTGGTCCATTACCTTGAACTTTGACCTCCTCTCAAGGTCAAACAAGTCAGATTTTTAGAAAAACTTCAATTCACTTTTTCTTATCATAATACTACTAGTATATCCTGAAAGTTTCAAGAAAATCGAAGATATCAACTATCACAAGTTGTATCCCTTTAAAAAAATGACTCTTAATATAATGTTTATTTGATTGCTTAACACTGTATCACACTAGATAGATGTGTGAGCTAAGACTTTAATTCCAACTAACAATTCTGAATGAATGATTATTTAACCAAAATGTTTTTGCAAACACCAAACTACTAAAGTGTTGAAAAGCATAATTTATACCTCTCCTCACAACTAGTCTATTGATCCAGGTCTTAGTTTTAAAATATTGACCGGTTAATGGCTGACATTTGTTGCTTTTAGCGTAGAACAGCTAGAAAGTTCTAGCAACCACGGAGGCTATGACTTCTTAGTTCTGTCGCTGAACTGTTCTGAACATTACACTGCAGTTGTATCTTGAGACAGTGCTGATTTAAGTAGCTGTATACCTTAAAACATGAAATTCATTCAAATTCCACATTTTTATTATTTTAAGCTATATTGGCTGGTTATTTAAAAGCGTAATTTATTTTTTCATAAATCAACAAAGATGTTTCTAGTGTAAATAGAACAAAATTGTCACTGGTTTAGTGAGCATTTACCTGGCAAGTTTCCTGACAAGGGCTTGTTTAAATGCTTAAAAAATATTTACAATTATTTTCCTTAAACCAACTAAATTACATTTTGCTGTTGATCTAAAGACAAATGACAGTGATTGTGCCCTCTAGAAGGGAGAGTTTAGGCTTTATAGCCCATTACCCAGCTCGCTAGAAGATAGTTACAAGAGACACACAAAAAAGGACGACACAAACACATAGACAAATAACAACATTTATTGACAAGCACAAACATCCATGCCTTTACTGGGATTCGAACCCGAGCCCAGCAGCTCCAAAGGCTAGCATACTAACCATTGCGCCGACGGGCCGGCTTATCTAAATACAAGATTTATATGATTTTACTTTATCGCAAAACACATTTTCTCCAAAACTATTGCTTCAATTTTTTTTTTTCCTCAGAAAGTAAATGAAGGTTTTGAACTTGTTCAAAGTCGTATCTTTGATTTTGATTTTGTGTTTATTTGAAATTGAAAGAAAGCACATTTTATAAGCCGAATTTTATTTTTTTAATTAATATCTCAGTAAATTTTTTAGTTATCGAATTTTGGTCAATGGCTGTTTTTAGGCTAAATATTAACTAAAATTCTCAAAAAAGTCATAAGTAGAAATTACTAATTTCAATTTTTTTGTCCATTTTACAACATTTGAATTCTTGATGAAAAATTTTGACATAAAAGTGTGTGTTTTTTTAACATTTTATTTTAATTTACAAATGCATAAGATTACATAAGATTTGATTACAAAAGAATAAGTATGTAATGCACTTCTGGGTTAGAGTATATAATTTCCAGAAAAAAAATTATAAATGTGTTATACATGAATTTAGTTTAAATAAATTAACTTTTAGGCAAGGAATTGCTTTGAGCAGCTTTCTTATGTGGCTTTGAATGATAATGAAGTCAGCATTCGTGAAGCAGCTAGCAGTGTTTTGAATTGCTTTGGTAATTTTCTACTAACTATTTTTGGTCTTAGTATTTATTTTTGTACCAACTTCATAATTTTTATTTAATTTCCTTTGTACCTTCATTTAATAATTCTGTATTAGATTTTCATGATTTCTAATGTTTTGAGGGTGAAAATTTATCAAAAAAAATAATAAAAATGTCTGGATTAGGGCCTGATGGGGTAAAATAGGTCATGGTTTAAATACTTGAAAGAATTGTTATGTTCACATTGCAATGTGCTAAAAAATTATCAGTGATTTTTCCAATGGTTTTCAACAATAGCTTTTTTTAATGAAAATTTAAAAAAAAAAATTAGGTAATGTGTAGTTTAAAAATTTAATTCCAATATTTAATTTCTTCTTACTGATATTTTGAATGTAGACATTGATTCACTTTGTCAGGAGTAACGCCCAAAGATAAAATGAAATTAGAATGAGTGCTTTATTATTATTGCTTGCTGTCTAATAGTTACCTCACTTGTATGAGTAATTATGATACCTGTTTTTTCCTCACCAGTTCTAGCTCTAATTGTTAAATAAAGAAAAACTGATTCAACAAAACTATCGTCCAATGATATCCTTATTTTTAATATTTTGTCAGGACTCCTTAATCAACCCTAAATAGTAAATCGTTCTATTACTGCATGCATTCATATATATTTAAGCTATTTATAGCTATTCCTTTTCAATGTTGTCTTTAATTTTTATTTTTAATAGGCTGCTTTAATTTTTATTTCGTAATTATTTTTTAGGAGTATTGGAATCATAAAAGACAACGGGGATTTCTTTCCCATATATTACAGCCTAAAAAAGATTTATTTCACTGAATTGAAGATTATATTGGTTAAATATATCAGCTATATTGTTGGTAGAAGCTCACAAATGCAAATTTGAACTGCATATTAAGAGCTTATTTGTTTTTTAATCCAGTCCAATGTAAGCTATTTTCAATTCACCAAAGATATTAAAGCAGTCATTTTCTATTTTCCTAAATATGTGTCTTGTATAACTTAACATTTATGTATATTTTAATAGTTTACTTATATTTTACACCTTATGCTTTTTATTAATGATTGATTAGTTTGGGAAATAATTATTCTTCTCACTTAAACATTGAAATAGCAAAAACCTTTTAGTTTTTTCCCCCCTTAACAGCATGGTACCTTAGTACAAAAGGGCTACTGTTCATTATTAAATGGTAACCAGAAACCATTCAAGTTTATTACAAGCATTATTTTTTATTAGACTATTTTAAAGTTCGGAGAGGGATCTTGTGCATTTATTTGTCATGAAATGAAAGTCAGTGTAAAGAAAAGGTCTTTTTTTGTTTATTTCTGGTAAAAAGCCCGTCATTTAAAGCTGAATTTGATAATTTAGTTTCAGCAACACTTATATTTGTAGCTTACTTTGTTGCACAGTTTCAGAATTCTTTAATGTGGCTTTAATGAAAGAAACAAAATTAGCTAACTCCTTTTCAAGTCTAATTGTTAATTTACCCTGATTAAAAGGTGTGTTTGGCTTTTAAAAAATGCATTTTTATTTTGATCTATTTAAAGTTAGTTGAATAATCATATCATGCAAGTAAAACTTGAGAGTAATTATGTCATGATATTATAATAAATTTTCAGTATGTAATAAGTCTTTTAGAGGATAATTTGAGTTTCATACTCTTTCCTTTGTAGATGGAACAGAAAATTTTGCTTATGATGACTCTTTCTTTTTAGAGTAACCTATATGTTAATTTCTTATGAATAATGTGATTATATGAAACTTATTTTTATGTTTTATATGAATATGTGGTCTATTTCTTGGAATAACAGTTTAACTACAAAAAAATAGAATATTTACCCTATTTTTAAAAAAATATTTATGTTTATCTTTGAATACAAAATAATGCATTTATCCTTTTTTCTGAAAAGTATAATATTATGCAACTACAAAGTGTTTTTATTACCTAAACAAATCAATGTACTGTTAAGAAAAACAGAATATTTTTTTAAATATGATATAACAATTGGAGGTTAGGGATTTTTTCTAAGATATATGTATTTAATTAATATGCATAAATTGCAACCAAGAGAGTAACCCAAATCTCTTGTGCCATGTGGGTTGTTTTTAAATAAATTTAATTTTTAAACTATGTCATTTTCTCTGGTTGCAGAACTTTTTGAATATAAAGTGTCTTATTTCAGCTATCAAGAATATTCCAGCTGCTGTTCAGGTTTTCTTAATTAATTTTTTGTTCTTTTATGCGGATTTTAAATGATGTCAATTAAACTTGCTGCCGACTTGCCCACTAACGAAATTGCTAAATATTGGATTCCGAAAGTTGACAAAAATATATTAAAAGAATAGATCCTTGAGTGATTTAATCTTAATAATAAAAAATACATTCAATGCAAGAAATGAATATTTCTTTTTAGATTTAGAACTTCCGATTTCACTATTTTGAAAACAATATGTTTGCATTTATGCTTGTCTTTTTAGAGAAAGTAATAAGATTTCTTTTATATAATGTTTAGAGGATCAATTTTAGTTTTAACATCATCAATTCTGTACAGTTGTCATCTTTCATTCAATGTGATATACACAAATGCATGAGGGTCATTGCCAAACAATGTTTAGAAACCATGTCCTGATCCTTCTGTGACTTTAAATTATATTTTCTGTTTAGCTTCTAATTTATTCTTTTGATGTACAAGAGCAATAAGAAAAGTTCAAAATGGTAATTTAATCTTTTCAAAATTCAAACCCTAAACTCTGACATATCCACTCTGTGGACTGTCCTTATGAACATCTCATAATATGAAGTATAATATTCATTAAATGCTATAAGAAATAATTGCAAAATTTTGGTTGATATAAAAAAAATATATGTTAGTTTCAAAAATGTATTAATTGTAACTCACAAAATGAGTCCAATACGCGGATGTCAAATTTAATGCTCTAAATAAAATGAAATGGCTCTACCAGGCACCAGACTAAGTTTAAAGGAAGATAAAAATAAACATCTTGCTTATAATTTAACTATAACTGTTTAATTATTTTCGTATTGCTGTTAAAAAAAAACTTCTGTCTGTGATAACTTCATTTGTCTATATCACTTGTTCACTTTTTAGATTTAAATTAATTGTAACTACTTTTTTAAATATTTTTATTTCTTTTGCAATCTTCATTCCTGTGGTATACTTTCACATTGAACTCAGTGTGCTTCTATGAGCTAAGCCTTTTGTTCCGAAAATCGAAATTGTGTATTTTGTTCAATATGTGGACATGCTTTGGTCAAAGTAGGCATGATTTGGCTCTGAAATGGACTCACTTTTTGAACTGAACTATTATTTAAATTAGGATGTTATTTAATAATAAACTTTGCTTTTGTTTAAAATCCCTAAAAATTGCAAAAGTGGATGAAAGTAGCACATGAAGGTTTTTTTTTAAAAAAATGTCATTAGTTTTTTGTTGTTGCCAAATTTGCCCCGATTTTCTTCCCCTTAGATTGGCATTGACCTATATTCACTATGCATGCTTATATGACCAGTCCAGTTTATTTTGTTTTTTTGTGTACTTTACTGAAAAACTAGAAACTAAGAGAAGCATTTTATTAAAAATAGATATTGATCCGAAACTTTTGCCAAAGAGTAGCTTTTCATTTTAGTACATTTAGAATGTATGAAGTTTGTCTCTATTTGGTCTAGTATAATTTAGACTGATTGCGGTAACATTTAAAATGAGCTTCAATATCAATGTTCGTTTATTTTCTGAAAAGTGTATTTTTTAAGTGCATGCAACTATTTTTGATTTTCTATAAATTTATTTGATATTTTTTTGTGTTATGTTGATTATGATTGTACGATTAGTCTTTATTCTGTGCAATAATTTATTTGTTTACATATCCTTGTAAATTAGTGAGCTTGACAAATTACGAAATTAATGGTAATAAGGCGGATCTCTATCGAGGTTGATTTGCGCCAAACATTTAACTAGTCCATCTAGACTCTATTAGTCATCAAAAAACTGAGTCAATATTACCTTCAAATTGACATGTAGTTTGTATATAATCTGTTACTTTTTATACTAATTACCATGTAAATACTTGTATTTTTTGTGTTATTGAAAAAATTATTGTTATGCTACAGTACAGTTAGATTGTATTTGGCCTGTTTTTTCTGACCTGTTGATATGTATATGATTGTTATTTTCTCTAATATTGTGCCATATATGACATACCAAATATTTCAACTTTTAAGGAATTACTTTCTGACATTTCAATGTGATAAGAAAATAGTTTTTACACTGGTTTCATTTGTATTACATTATTCATTTTTTGTATTTGAAAGCACATTTTATATTCAGCATATGTGATTTAATTTAATGTACTTCTTTAGTTAGAAAATAAAGTTACTATACCCTATTCTCTTGTCATGCATTTTATGCTGTATAAATTTAAGTTTCAGCAAAATTGTTTATCTTGCTTTTACTATACCTTTTAGATTTTAAGACACTTGTATTTTTATTTAAATTTATTTGAAAACTATAATCATCAATTGCATTTAGTTGGTTGCTAAAATTTTTACTTTAATCATTGAAACTGAAATTGCATGGGCATGAATACTAGTGTCAGAAAATACTAATTCCTGAATCTAATAAAGATAACGACTTTCATCCTTTCTCAATATTATTAAGTACTCCCTTAATGACAAATAAATTTAAATTCATTAAAAAAAAGTTCTTTAAAAAATCCTGTTTATTTTGAAGCGGTTTTTTTAAATAAAATCAATTCACTGGTTTGCAACCAATGTATGTATATATATGATCAATTCTACCGTAATTTTTAATTTTATATCCCTTGGGCATAACTTTTTAAAAAAAATTAATATTTCTTTAAAAAATTTTCTCAATATACTAATAGGCTGATCCTTATAAAATTGCAAAGCGGAAATTTAAAGCGAAGAAAAATTTCATGTAACAAACCAATCCAGGAAATTCCATACCATTTCCCAAATGTCAAATTTTTAGTTTAGTGGTCAAACTAACACATTTTTGAGCTAAAAATTACATTCATTTGGATTTTAAATTGAACTAATACTGTATCTAAACAAATTCTTTCCATAACATTTTGGCTTTGAATATTCATAATGTGTATATCTTTTATCTTAACTTTATACAAATACAAAAATTGTCGACCAACAACAGGCCAGGGGCCCAGTAAGGTTGGTCCAAAAAATATCTAATTCCTTACCAGTTTCCAATAGTTATCGAGATTCTTCTTAAAATCTTCCACTCTCTTCGAATACACAACATATTCTGGTAAAGCATTCCACTCATTGACGACTCTATTGTAAAAATAATGTTTTCTAACCTCCCTTCTCAAGCATGATTTATTCAATTTCTGACCATGCCCTCTGGTCCGGCTATTTAAGGTAAAACCTAAGCCCTCCATGTCTCCCTGTTTAATAAACTTGAACAACTGAATTAAATCACCCCTTGATCTCCTATTTTAAAGGGAAAACATGTTTAACGATCTTAATCTATTACCATAATCAATACCCGATAAACCCTTAAGGGGGTATGGGACACTTTCAACTTTTTTCTTTAATATTGCAGATATCAATATAATTTTTTTTCCATAAATGTATACTATATATACTTACACTTTTAGATAGTCAAAGGTTTTAAATTATCATTATTTATTTTTTTAAAAAATAAAATGTGTCAAAAAGTGATGTCTCTTATTTTTGTTATAAGTCAAAAACTTATTTATTGGCAAACCAATATTTAGCATTTTTATAAACAGAAAAATGTATTTAACAAACAGTCTTTACCGATTTTTCATATTTGCCATAGTTTGTTTTTAAAAAAATATTGAAGTTTTTTTTAATAATTTCACAGGTTCACTTTTTGTATAAAAATTAATAAATAAAAAAATAAATTATTTACAACTAATCCCTAAAGACAATTTAAAGATAGATGTTTGAAAAATATGAGTGGAAAATTTTGACACTCTATGGGCAGTAGATTTTGAGTTATATCAATTTAAAGTCAAAAAATCATCGAAAACACGATCAAGGAGAAAAACAGCTTTGAAGTTTATCACTTTCCTTACTGAAGCGCTCCAAAATGACCGAACAACTAAGGATTCGATAACGTTATTCCTATCTAATATTACGAGGAAGCAAAGATTATAAACGTGGTTGGCCAACACGGATGTCATGACACAAAAAACTACACGTCTCGCGTTCTACTGCAGATATAAATAAAATTTTTGTTTTAAATTATTCTAAAATATTTGTGTTATTTTTTATGATAATAATAATTTTTTTTATTTTTTTGAAGATTTTGTGTCCTATACCCCCTTAATCATTTTTGTAGCCCTATGTTGAACCTTTTCAAGCATTTCAATATCTTTTCTGAGAAATTGGGACCAAAACTGAACAGCATATTCCAGATGTGGCCTTACCAATCCCCTATACAATGGCAAAATAATCTCTTTAGATTTAGAAGTGATACTTTTTCTAATATATCCTAATATTCGATTGGCCTTCTTACTTGCTTCAACACATTGTTTACTCATTTTAAAATCATTGTTCACAAAAACTCCTAAATCTTTAAGAAACTCACTGTCTTGAATACTTTCTCCCTGTAAAACATAAAAATAATTAACATTGTTCTTGCCCAAATGCAAGGTTTGGCATTTATTCACACTGAACGACATGCCCCACCTTGCAGCCCACTCAGTAATTTTCGTTAGATCACTTTGCAATTGCTCAATTTGCATGACCACTCCAAACCGAATCTACCAATGAATGCCTGGAATCGGTTTGAGCTGGAGATTCTCGTTGAGTTGACGGCATTCGAACGTGGCATGGTTATGGGTGCCGACTTTTCTTTTTTAAATCTGAAATAATTAAAAAAAAAAAGAAATTTGCTATCAACATCGTCGAGATTTCCGAATATCTGTCTTTACCCCTCTTTCAAATTCCGTTCTAATTTACTAATTAAAAAAATTCATTTGAAAGGTGCCATGACAATGTGTACCATTCTTTTCTGTCGTATGTCTGTACATCCGGATGGTCATCAAATCAATGTCTGGGTGGATAGAGACAGTAAGCAAAACTATGCATTACATAGGGGCCCCTAAAAAGTTAAATGGCACATTTTTCTTTAAAATTTAATCACTAAAATTTATGAAGAAAATATTTTTTTATTTGCAAATTTTTAAAATATGTATAGTTTGAAACTAAAATTGGACCCGAAATGCTCCGGATTGCTCTCCTAGTGAAAAATTCTGTTCTATTGTTTAAAAATAATGCAAAAAATATTAATTTCGTTCAATTCGTTACAATTATGCAATGTTCATGCTTTTTAATTTTAAAGACAGCTTTAAATGTGTATAATAAAATGAAACATTATGCACCAATATGAGTACATCAAAAATAGTAAAATTTTTAATTTAATTCTTCATGCAATATTTTTTACTAAAAAAAAAATGACCGGTTGTCTCAGTTGGCTCGAAATAATAACTGGAAAAGCCGTTTTTTGTCCTGTGAGACTGAGAAGAAAGATTTTATTCCCTTCATATCCTGTTTTGGGGATCTAGGGGGGGGGGGGGGGGGAGTCTGGTTGTCTGGGTCTCAGTCTTCTATCTCTTGCTCTCCCGTCCCCACTTGTAGCAAAAAGACCAGGCACAAGACTAATGGGCAAAAATCACCAAAAAAAAAACATAAGGCACTAAAATTATTGCTGGGGTGTCACTATAGGTCGTAAGTACAGGGTGAGGCAAACAAAACCGGCCCCGAGCTAGAGATGGGAATACGTTAAAATGCTTGGCGAGAAAAACTCTTGAAGCCGCCTGAAACCTGTTTTTGCATTGGTTGGATCGGATTAGCTTCACATTAGAGCTACTCATAGACTAGTGCCGAGTTCAGATCTTAGTTCGTATTGTATGAAGACGTCCCATAATGCAAATTTAGGGTCTTGCAATCAATTTAGAATGTTTTGTATTACCAAATACAAAAAGGTCCGATTCTCTAGGATAAATAACGACCGAAACAATCAAATAATCACTAAATCTTGATCAGCTCTACTAACCTTGTTTATATTCCATTTCAACTAGCTTTTAAGGGGTCATAGGAGTCTTAAAAATGTGCAAAGAAGGAACTACAAAGCGTAGTTTGATCTTTCATGTAATTTTTTAACTACTCATTATATAAGTATAATTTTTTTATATGTAATTCTATAAGATTTATTTAATATGAAACAAATTTTAAAATTTATGAAACTTTAGCCAAAAATAAAATAAATGATAGTAAACATAAAGCTATTTTAACGCATTGGGATTAGGCGTGCGCGGCAAATTTTGAGGTCAAAATTGAAAAAATGACCAAGAAAATGACTTTATATTGTACAAATATGTACAAACAAAGACTTCTCATCTCAATTTTAATTAGAAATTATTTTTAAAAAAAATTTAAATCAAAATTTAAAAAATTTTATTAATTTTTTTAGAAAATAGCTCAAAAATAATTTCTAATTAAAATTGAGCTGAGAATTTAGGTATAAGTCCTAGTTTGTACTTATTTGTACAATATAAAGTCATTTTCTTGGTCATTTTTTCAATTTTGACCTCAAAATTTGCCGCGCAAGCCTAATCCCAATGTGTTCAAATAGCTTTATGTTTAATATCATTTATTTTAATTTTGGCTAAAGTTTCATAAATATTAAAATTTGTTTTATAATAAATAAATCTTGTAGAATTACATGTAAAAAAATTACACTTATACATTGAGTAGTTAAAAAATTACATGAAAGATCAAACTATGCTTTGTTTACCTTCTTTGCACATTTTTAAGACTCCTATGACCCCTTAAAAGCGTAGCGTAGTTGCCGGCAAATAAGTCGCCAAGCGTTTGCTTGGGCTTAATATTGAAGCGATCAATAGCTTCAGTAAGTAAGCCTGTTTTTGTATTGGTTTTAGACTTGGCAACATTTCTGTCGTATTCTAATCTCCATCTCGGGGCCGGTTTTGTTTGCCTCACCCTGTACAATTCAATGCTTGGCCTCACGATCTTTGGTGTTGGGCAGTTTATAATATTTGACTTAGTGAGGAATCGATGATGAATTTTTTCTTTGTTTGGTTCGAGTGTTTGTGTCATTCATAAGTTGCCATACAAGGCCTGTATAAAGGTAAGTTATTAATAACAATTTCATTAAATGTCAAAACTTAATATAATTGAGCTTTCGTAAAAATATAAATTTCGCTTTAATATGCACTATTTCTATATTTATATGGACATTAAGGTAGCCGCCTACGATCGAGGCCATTTTGTTTAAAAACGTAATTTATTAAGCATTTAAAGATATTTGTAACATTTATGTGGCGAGCCACCAGCCTAGTCCTGTCTCAAGTTTTTGCTGTGCTGAACCTACTATTGTCTGTAACTACTTAAACTTATTCAACCAAACACTTAAAATTTAATGTATCAGTTTTATTTTGCAATAGTATAGCAATGTTACACTGCGATCCAAAAGTTTAGACAATGACGTTTTTGTAGCTGTAAAATTTAGAATTGGGAGAGTAGAATTTCAAGACATTCCTATATATATTAAGGAAGTATTTTGAAATGCTATAATTGAAATATAATAGCTAGATTTGCTATAAAAATTTTTTTTTTCATAAAATAAAATTTTGTATGGTCCCAAAAGTTTAGACACAAATACGAGATTATGCTAATTTAAAGTACATAATGACTTAATTTCGCATTTTTATCGATGAATCATATATTTTTTATATGATAAATTAAAGAAAAGCGATATCCGGTGAACTAAACAAATTTAATAACGATATTAGTAAAATTTTACACCAAAAAGACAATATAGTCACTTTAAATCTTTATTCAAATCATATTTGCTTCAAATTTACAATTTAACATATCTAAATACGAACCGAATGAATACCAACCCATCACCTTATAGTTTTGCCACGAATTCGTAGACTTATAGACGTTCATTGATCGATTTTCTTGATGAAAAGTGCAGTATTTCCCATATAAAATCACAAAATAGCAACAGATTATTCTTTTTTTCACTTTAGTACAATGCAGAGATAGTCACCTCTTCAAAAACACCAAAAAAATTCGGTTATTCCAAAGTAAATTCACTCTACACCATTACAAACTACTTTGATGCTAGAGTTTTTGAGGGGAAAAACCGGTGTTTTGAAAAGCATATTTTTCAATATTCGGTTAAACCGAACGTGTTTAAACAGCACTAAAGAGACCGGTTAAATTGTAACCGGTTCAAAGAAACCGGTTTTTCTCAAGAAACTTCAAATTTTAGTATGAAGAAGGAACTTTCGTAATTGTGTGGAGTGAACTTGCGTTAAAATTTCCTACTTTTTTTGTCGTTTTTGAAGAGGTGACTATCTCTGCATTGTACTAAAGTGCAAAATAGAATGATGTGTCGCTATTTTGTGATTTTATATGGGAAAGATAGCACTTTTCATCAAGAAAATTAGTCAATGCATGTCCCTAAATCCACGAATTCGTTGCAAAACTTAAGGTGATGGACTGGTATTCATTCGTTTCGTATTTAGATATGTTAAATTGCAAATTTGAAGCAAATGGGATTTGAATAAAGATTTAATATGGCTTAATTGTCTGTTTGGGTGTAAAATAAACCAATATCTTTATAAAATCTGCTTAGAACACCGGATATCGTTTATTTTTTAATTTATCACATAAAAATTATATAATTCAACAATAAAAATGCGAAATTAGGCAATTTTGTACTTTAAATTAGCATAATCTCGTATTTGTGTCTAAACTTTTGGCACCATACAAAATTTTATTTTATGAAACTAAAAATTGTTATAGCAAATCAAGCAATTATGTTTCAATTATAGGTTTTCAAAATACGTATTTAATATATATAGGGATGTTTTGATATTCTAATTTCACAAATCTAAATTTTACAGCTAAAAAACGTCATTGTCTAAACTTTTGGATCGCAGTGTATTTTATAATACTGTGGACATAAATGACAGAATTCAAAAGATAGAAACTTTTATTAAATTCTTAAGAGCCAAAAACCTAACTAACTTTTTAAACGCCAAAGACAAACTGAATTTCAAAAAAAATAGAACTGCGCTAGATGATAGACAAGTCGTCGAGAGAAAATGAAACAAATACTCTCGTGGAATAATTCCGCACAAAATAATGAAATAATTTCGCTACAGACTCCCCCTCTGGATTCGCCGACGTCCCGGCAAGGATCCAGCAAGATTGTCTTAGTTCAGTTTTTCTTGGGACGGCCTCTCTTGCGTAGAGGGTTTACAGGGCTCCCGTAGTCGTGAGTAGAGATGTGAAAAAAAAGAACACTATGTTCTTTTGAACAGGTTCTTTAAAAAGAACTGGAGCAGTATGCTCCTTGCTTTTGGAAAAACCTGTTCTTCTATAATTAACAATTTTTCATCAGAGCTTATTTTTACATTAACAAAAAAAATTATATTCATCTTCTACTTCTAATTCCGTTACTCGGTAAATCATTAATCATAAAGTTCCTAACAAAACGAGCAATAGCCTCTCCTCATAGTTAGTGAGTGGGTTTGGACGAAAAGACTTCTTCTCATCTTGCGTCACCAATGCCTGAAACGCTATACCCACTATTCCAGCAATGAAACAGATTTCAAAACGATTTCGATGAAAGAGCACTGAACAGGGTGTTCTTTTGTATGCTCTTTTGGGGGTAGTTCTTTTTGTACGGGACAGTTCTTTTTCGTGTTTCACAGGTTGCTCTGGGAGACGTTCTTTTTGCGTAAGCTGCTTTTTTTCACAGGTTGCTCTGGGAGACGTTCTTTTTGCGTAAGTTGCTTTTTTTCACAGGTTGCTCTGGGAGACGTTCTTTTTGCGTAAGCTGCTTTCTTTCACAGGTTGCTCTGGAGAACGTTCTTTTTGCGTAAGCTGCTTTTTTTCACAGGTTGCTCTGGGGAACGTTCTTTTTTTGCGATGAGCACAGCTCTTTTAGCATTGTTTTGAACGGTTGTTGTTGAGCTCTTACATGCGTTTAAATAGGAGGATCGGGTATTATCGTACTTGTGTTTTGGATGTGTGCGTGTGAAATTTTTTGTTTATTCATTTTTTTTTTAAATTTTCCTTGAGTTTCAAAATTTAAGTTTTTGGATCAATATAAGTTTTTTTAGAGAAAATATAAGTATCAGATTTAAAATTAGCAATTGGATATTTTTTTGAAATTGTATACATTTTAATACATTTGAGAAGTAATATTATTTTTTTTTAATGTGCTGAGTGGCATGGTTTCCTGAGCCTCAATAATTGTCGATTTTCGCAAAGTTTTAAGAAGTAAAACTTTATATTATTTTTCGAAAACTTATAAAACTAGGCAAGTAGTTTATTATAAATTTTAAGTACCTTAATTTTTTTAGCTGTAAACTATTTGATTTATTCAGATATTTCTTATTAGTCATAATACCTCCCCCCCCCCTCCAAGGATCGATAGAGACATATTTTTGTTGTTAAAAATCATAAATTCAATTAATTGGTATAGTTAAGTTTCTGGTGTGAACAAGCAATTTTTTAACTCTCAAAACCTACCAAATTTCTAACTAAAAATTTGCATTTTATTTTTTTTTCTGGCTCATATGTAAGCTTTTTTTTAAATAATTCTAATTACACTGATATGGGCGGTAAACTTGCAGTATCTAGGCTAATGGTTTGGACCATTGTTACAAGCATTTGATAACTCTGACCTATGAAAAAGTTTACTTATAAACGGATTATTTCAGAGTCCAAATTGACCAATTCAAAGTCGTGGTTGCTGCAGTTTACGAGCCCATGGCAGTAATACAAGGTAGTTTTATGTAAGTTTTATTTTAAATATTTAATTCACCGAAACTTTTTATTTTATTTCCATTATTTTAAATGTCGCTAGAATACCACTTTCCTACAGAAAAAAACCCGGCTGAAACCGGAAACTACTGGTAGATCGGGGAGCGGCATAAAGTATAAACAAATCTTACATTTTACCCGTTTGCGGTTTATTTATGTGTGGTAGAGGTAGTAAGAGAATGGAAGGGCCGCGTTCAGGGTTGTTAGATTATGGCTCAATGCATTCGTTTTGACTAACATTTGAACCGCACTGCTGATTAAATTTTTTTAAAAGTAGCCGAAATTGTTCTTACTAATGATTTGGTTAGGTTTGAAAATCTTCAAATTGTTATTTTATTACTAGTTCAGTCTTGAATATTTTTAAAACAATTTGTTAATTTTTCGCTTTTGAATTTGTTTATTTGTGCTTTTTACCTTGTGGGAAAGGACTTAATAGAAGATATTATTTTGTAATTTTGGCTTCTTTTGAGTCGCAGTTTAGCTATTTTCTAGAAATTTCATCTGGTGATCCTGGTAGCAGCTCTAATCAATGTAACACTGTTTTGACTAGATAACGCATTTCTTGGCGTCTTTGTGTGATAGTTCGTTCCAAGATTCCTCTTCACTCGTATGGAATTATTTTAACATATCAGACTTGGGGAAACGTTTAGTAGGAATTTGAAATAATTTTAATGCCTTAATTCATTGCCAATAATTTATATAATCAACAAAAAATAAAAACAGCGTTTAAAGTTTATGTATTTTAAACAAAAAAACACACTTTATTTATTTATCTATATAATATAAAATTGTAATTGTCGGATTCTTGAAAGCCAAGTGACTTACACGGCTTCAGCCAATCAGAAACGTCAGAAACGCTGTAAGTAAGTGTGGCGGTGTGCTTGTTTTGTGCCGGGGCTGCTTCAGGTTGCTTCCCGTTATTTTGGTAATAGCATAAGCGCTAGAGCTACGTAATGCAATGGAGCAGTCCCACGGAAACTAGCCAGATTGTATAGATGAGCATTCTTGCATCGACAGTATCCTCATATTAGTCTTGCATGTTTGTTTGCGGAGCAAACAAATAATTGCGTAGCAATTCCCGGGGGTTGGCGAGCAGTAGCGAGCAGGAGGCTTTGCCCCTACTTTAATAATAAAAATTTTAAATTCAATTGGAAATATAATCGTTTGCATATTTCAAGTTCGTCCTGAATTTTATTGATACTTTCCTAAATTCTTCCCCATATAAAGCAACTTCTGTAAAAAGAACAGGTTAAAGAACTGTTCTTTTTAAAAGAACAGGAGCAGAGAGCTACTGCTCTTCAAAAAGAGCATAAATATAACATCTCTAGTCGTGAGCCTCAAGGCACGGGCGTAGAGCGGATGTGTGGTACACTCCTAATGGCACGTCCGGATTTTCTGGATTTGCCACTTCATAGCTGGTTAGCGAACGTTGGGTCTTCACTATATACGGTCCGTCGCGTCGTGGCATGAACTTGGCAGATTTCTTGTTAGCTCTGCTGCTTATAGGATGAGTGGAGACCCAGACTTTATCACCAGGAGCGTACTGCACTGCATTTCTGCGCTTTTTGTCTGCATACTCCTTTCGCTGATCTTGTTTTTCCTCCACTCGGTCTCTTATTTCCCGACTCAAATTTGCAAACCTACACAAGTATGGTGTGATTTCCGCTACGAAGTTGTCGTTGTGAATTACACTCCGTAAGTCGTGATTCACGTCGTCAGGTGTGCGCATTTCTCTTCCAAATTGTAGGAAGGCAGCAGAATATCCTGTTGAGGAGCATTGAGCAGAATTCATGGCAAAACGAATCATTGGAAGTTTTTCGGACCAAGCTGTGTGAATGCCGCTTCCAACTAGGATAGCAATACGAGGTTTTAGATCTCTATTTTTCCTCTCAACTGGGTTAGCTTGAGGGCAATAAACTGGAGTAAGAATTTGAGCAATATCCAGTAGATTACAGATTTGCTGCATCACCGCACTGACGAACTGAGAGCCATTGTCAGAGATGAGACGTCTCGGTAGTCCGTATCTTAAAATTACTTCTTCTAGTAAGGTTATAGCACACTCTCGGGCTGTGGCTTCTTGAAATGCAAAAAGTTCTACCCATCTCGTTGCTGTATCCTCCACGATGAATATCCATTTTTTCCCATCTGGTGTTTCGGGTAGAGGGCCAAAAAGATCAATTGCCAAAGTCTCAAAACGCTGGGAATACACTGGTGTTCTTAAAAGTCCAGCCGGTTTCTGATTTTCGGCTTTATACCGACTGCAATCAGGGCATTTCCTGACGTAGTTGGAGATGTAGGTTCTCATTCCTGACCAGTAGTATCTTTTGGAGATCCTCTGAAATGTTCCCTCTTCACCATAGTGACCAGCGGTTGGAGCATCATAATGTTCTTTTAGAATGTTATCCCATTCTTGTTTGGGCACTACCAACTGTGCTTCTTCTGAGTCAGAATCTGGTGAATATCTGTAGAGCACTCCTTGGGTCATGAGGTAACCACGATTCGTCCAATTAAGGAAATTCTCGTTCTTGGAACTGTTCAAAAGTCTCTATTATTGTCTTCAAGTTTTCATCTTTGAGTTGTTGTTCCCTAATGTCTTTAGGCGACCTGGTGGGGAGGTCTACCATAACAGCACAGGACTCGCACTCTACTTCACCATGTGTGCACTGAGGTCGAGATAGCATATCCGCAACTACATTTGCTTTTCCAGGCACGTATTCAAGTTTTAAGTTGAATGATTGTATTTGTAGGGCCCAACGAGCTAGACGTCCTGTTGGTGTTTTCAAGCTCAAGAGCCACTTCAGCGGTTGATGATCCGAAACAACCCGGATTTCAGCACCGTCGATGTATCCTCTAAACTTCTCTAATGCCCAGACGACGGCTAGCGCTTCTCTTTTAGTGGTTGAGTAATTTCTCTCAGCTGTATTAAGAAGGCGACTTGCGTATTCTATTGGGTGTTCTTCCGAACCCTGACCTTGACTAAGGACAGCTCCCAAAGCATAGGCTGATGCATCCGTTCTCAGAAGGAATGGTTGGTTCTCGTCTAGTTGTTTAAGGACTGGTGATGAAGTCAGGCTTTTCTTTAAGGTATCAAAGCTGTTCTGCTCTTCCGAACCCCATGTCCAGCCAGTTCGTTTTCGTGTGAGATTGCTCAGTGGTTTTGATATTCCAGCAAAGTTAGCTATGAATCTTCGGTACCAACTGCATGTCTGTAGAAATGATTGAACCTGCTTTACATTCTTCGGAGGTGGAATATCCATAATGGCTGACACCTTGGCAGGATCAACTTCAATTCCGGAACTTGTGATGTAATGTCCAAGGTATTTGACCTTTTGACAAACGAAGTGACACTTTTCCCGATTTGCTTGTAACTTGAATTGTTGAAGAATTTTGAATACTTGGCGCAAATCCTCGAGATGTTGTTCAAACGTTGGGGACATGACAATTATGGCATCCAAGTAAGCTAAAGTATTGACCTTTAGCCCATTTCTGAAAATGTCTATCAATCTTTGGAAAGTTGCTGGAGCGGTTTTCAATCCGAAAGGCATTCGAGTGAAGCGATAAACTCCAAAGACGCAAACAAAAGCAGTTTTGTCCTTATCTGGTGGATACATCTTGACCTGATGGTAACCAGCTTTTAGATCGATGGTGGACATATAGTTAGTCTCTGAGGCTTTTTGTAGCAGGTCATCCATCCTCGGTAATGGGTAAGGATCAGCTTTCGTGACGGAATTTAATTTCCTGTAATCTACACATAAGCGGAATTCTCCATTCGGTTTAGGTATCAGCACAACTGGTGCCGCATATGGTGAGTCGCACTCTTCTATAATTCCAGAGGCAAGAAGATAGTCCAATTCCTTCTTGAGCACCTCCCGGCGCGCGGGTGACATGCGATACGTTATAGTGGCCACCGGGGGCGCATTTCCGGTGTCAAAACGATGCTCCAGATATGGTGTAGGACCTCCCCCTGAATTGAAGGTATCCTGGAACTCCATTATTAACTTGTTCAATTGGGTTCGCTGCTTAGGAGGCAAGCCTTGTCCTTCCTCTTCTCGAAGTTGACCTTTGATTGGTGGCTCAACCTCTTCAATCTGGGACGCTGCTATGTCTTCAGACAGGACGTACGATTTAAGGACATCTTGTTGCAGGACTTCTGGTTCTGGAACAGCTTCTATTGGCCGTAAAAGGCTTACCGGTATATCTTCTTGGAAGTGAATCTTCCGCTTTGGGTTCTCACAGAAGTGCCAATTTTTGTTCTTCATGTTGAGTACGATACCAGTCTTTTCTAGGAAGTCCGTCCCAAGCAGAGTTCGATTTCCTTTTGCTCTTGGCAGAGCAAGAATATCTAATGGCACAGATTTATCTTCCACCCTAATGTTCACCTTGGCGGTGTACGCTTCTTCCGTAGACTTGCATCCATTTGCCAATATCGCAATCTTTGTGGGTTGGAATTTTACACCATTGTTCAGCAGACAGGAATATAAGATCTCCCCAGCGACCGATCTGGAAGCGCCAGTGTCTGCACAAACTCGAGCATTTACTCCTGATATGTTGGTGTCAATCAAAGCCAGTGGTGAGTTTGTTGTGTGGTAGGCGTGCATGGTCAAGAAGTTGACAGCAAACTTTTCATCTCTTCCTGGTGAACAGGTGGGACATTTAGTTTTAATCACTCCTATTCTGCCACATCCATAACAACTGACAGTTGGTCTTTCCACATTTAAAGTTTCATTTTTAGGGTTAGAGGGGAACGTTTTCGTTTTTTGCTGACCAGGTTTGGAATTTCGGTTAAACTCGTTACCTTGACGACACTTCGGAAATTCATTCCTCTTAGGCTCTTGAGATGTAGCCTTTTGCCTTACGCTTCTAACTTCGTCGTAAGAGTCCAACTTATTCGCTAGTTCAATAGGGTTTACCAAATCCGACCAGTTGTCCAGGAAATGGTCTCGGACATTGGGTGGAACGCGACGCTTAATTTGATCACTGATCACCAAGTCACACAGAGGTTTAAACTCTGTAATTCCAAGTCCTGATATCCATCCGTCAAAAAAATTCTGCGAATCAAAGTAGAAATCACGCCACGTAGTGTCAGGACTTTTGCGATGTTGTGTGAACAACTGGCGAAACTTCTCGGCACTCATCTTAAAACGCTTTAAGGGGGTCTGGCACCTCAAAATCATTGAAAAAATTAAAAAAAAATTAGTGGCTTAAAATACTATATCAACCTTTATTAATAATGTCACAAAGTTTTAAGAGGATTGGAAAAATATTTTTGACATTAAAGGCAATTTTATTTTACCCTTTCTTTAGTGAAACTGCCCAGATCGGCCGAACGACTAAGGATCCGATAATGTTATTCCAATCAAATATTACGAGGAAGCAAAAATCCTTCGTAAGGAAATGAGTTAACAATAAAAACTTTAAATTGGTTTTTCTCGGTTTTACAATTTTTGAATCATGTGAATGTTTGGGGGCACATAACTAAAAATGTTATTCATTTAAATACTTGAATTTTTTTATGTGTAATTCACAAGTATATTTAAACATTTTAACGCAGGGAATAGTCTGTAAAGTTTTTACTTTTTTTAAAAAAAAATCTTTTAGGTTAAAAATATTGACATTCTTCAACGATATTTAAAAAAAATCATATTTAATCTAGTTTTTAGTTTTTCAAAATAATCTTGTGTTAAAATACTTAAAAATGTCTATAGATGAAACTGTGAAAATTTGAAATGGATATATTAATTAGTTAATTCTTGAGATGCCCCCAAAGTTGGACAATTTAACATGGGCTTCTATAGAGGTGCCAGACCCCCTTAAAAGTATTTGCTTCACATAGTCGTAATCTTGAACATTTTCTTCACTTTCTTGAGCAATAAGTTTAGCAATGTCTTTTGGGAGAAGACCGACCAAATACACAACCCACTTTGTGACTGGTATCTTTAAAAATGTTAACTGTCTTTCGAACAGGTTCAGGAATAAACTGATATCATCACTTTTTGCATCGAAGCTAGGAATTAACTTTTCGAATCCAAATTTTGGAAACTCGGTGTCGTTTGACAAAGCGGAACCCGATGAAGAATTTGGATTTTCCAAATGAGATTGCAATCTCAGTTTTTCCAGTTCGAATGATCGTTCTTTTTCAAGATTCAATCGTTCTTGTTCAAGTTTTTCTTCTTTTTCTTTAGCAATTCTTTCCTCTTTTTCTTTAGCAATTCTTTCTAAGATGATTTCTTCAAGAAGCGCTTCACATATTCCAGTTCCTCTTTATAAACTTCACTTTGCTGAATGTTGTTTTTTATTTCTATGACTTTGTTAGTCACATCATACTCTATATTTAAGTCCTCGGCTAATCTTTGCAAATCCGACTTTTTTGCTTTCGCAAAGAATGACATGGCGTCAATATAAATCTTATATGCTATCAAATAGTTAAAAAAAATCCTTCTTGTTGTAAGTATGACCACGTATAAGTAGCAATTCACTATAAACTCATTAAAATTATCAGGGATTCTAAAATAATCTTCTTCAGGTTCTAAAATGTTCCTAAACGAAATTTGAATTGGATAATTCAATTACCTTTAGTTCCTGAGTTCTCAATTAGCAAGAAAAAGTAAAAGGATTTTACTTATCTTTCTTCTATTGTGAGTTATACATCAGCATTTAACATCGGGTGATGTCGTTATTTGATATCCCAATCGACGAACTTCTATAACGGAACCGTTGAAAAGTAGCCATCTTGCATCGTTTCCTTCCGTTGAAAATAAGCTAACTTCTTTCTACCAGTTCAAAGTTCACTAAAACTAATTCAAATATTGTAGATCGGGCCACGAGTTGGAGCGCCAATTTATAGCAATGTTACTTTATAATACTGTGGACATAAATGACAGAATTCAAAAGATAGAAACTTTTATTAAATTCTTAACCCTTTCAGTCCCAAAAATTTACTACACTACAGAAACATCTGATATTCACAAAATAAGCTTATTTTAGGTCAAATATACGAATTCCATAAGAAAAAAAATTCATTTAAATTTTTTATATGGTTTTTGAAACAATGCCAAAAATTTTTAACTGTGGAAAACAACAAAATAAATAAATATATATTAGACAAAAAACACTTCGAGTTATATATTTTAAGGTATCTGACCATATTATTAAAAAAAAAATTTAGTAATTATTTTAACCGAAATAGTTTAAATTGTGTTTTAAATATGTGGAACTGAAGTGAACTTATCAAAAATCAGGAGAAATGCTTGTTGACTATTTTCTAAATAAAAAAAATAGTAGTTCTGACTTCTATTGAGATTAATGTAAAATATTGTCTGATAGAACAAAGGATGAAGAATCGAATGATGTGTGTTTGGATGTCATAACGGGACGTAAAAATTTTGAAAAAAATATTGAAGGTGATGATGCCAAATGGCATCACTGGGACTAAAAGGGTTAAGAGCCAAAAACCTAACTAACCTTTTAAGGGCCCTCATCTCAAAAATTAAAACATCAAGTCGAGTTTTAAGAAACACACCATTCGATGCCTAATTTTGAAAACAAGAAAATTTCAAAATTTGGGCTTTGAAATTTAATTTTTAAGGGAGATATGGAGCTTTAAACTTTAAAAAAGACGATTTTTGTGCCAAGAATAACACATGTTCAAAAACGCTAAATTTCTCCAAATAATTTTTTTCATACACAGAACAAGTTCACTTAACAAACGACAAAAAACGAAAAACATTTGATGATTAGATTTTTAATTAAAAATTATCAAAAATGTCTAAAAATTAAAAAATTTTAGGGGGTCACAATTTTGAAAATTACCGTCCGAACACGTTGCAATTTCTTCTCATGTAAGTTACGATCGTGATAAAGCCTCCCTAAAAATTTGGAAGCATAATTTTAATTAGTTTAAGAGCAGTTGATGACAAAAAGCAATTCTTTCGCAAATCCCCCCCCTCCCAGCAGTTTGGCGATGTTGGCTATAGTGATTAGAAAAAAAAGGGAGATGTAGCCAAATGTAGTTGCTCTGCCTAGGCGGGGGGTAATATGAGACGTATGTGGGGGGAATGAGGGAGAGAAATGTGAGGTATATTGTCTGTGGTATAGATAACTGGAAAGTGAGATAAGAGGCGTTCTTCGTTTACTATTTTTGGTTTGGACTCGTAAACGGTGCTGATTTTCTGAATCGTGAAAGGGACTGGTCATTTTTTTTTCCGCTTTGCTTCAAGTGACGATTGTATTTTTTTGTGTCATCTAAGGCATTTACAAAAAGTGTCTTCTCCTTTAAAATTTAATTTTGGATTTTTTTTCTGTCAATAGTAATAAAAAAGCTGTTTTTGAATATTTTTCCTAGTACCAAAAGGGGTAAATCCGGTACCATTTTTTTATCATGAAAACTACTAAGAAACGGTAAAATAAAGTCATCAAGCATCGAGGCCATACTAAAGGACCAAAGGACAAAGATACAAACGAATAGCTGCACAAACCTTAGAAGTGAGGAATAAACGGCCCTGCGGTTTAATGCATTATTTTTCAATTTGATAATTTCGTATAATACATAAATTTAAGGGTATTTAAGCATTTTTTAATTCATACATTCCTTGAAAAAGGGCGAGATGCCATTAATTTCTATTATTTTTTAGGCTTTCATCGAGTGTTAATTATTTGTTACAGATATAGGTTTTCACTTTATAATTTTTATTTTAATAAAAATATTACGTATTTTATAAAATAATATTACCAGAGGACGTACATAAATGACGCCCTGCTCAATACTAGATATTTAATTGCGGGTTAAAATAAATACCGATGTCTATGGGCATCTTTATTGTTTATGAAAAGATTTGGGTTTGTACAGAGAAAGCAATCCAAATATTTGACGTTTTTCGAATCGTTTACCGATTTCCAAAGTATTTTTACGGGGATAATTTTTAATATAAAGGACCAAATAGAATGGGCGACCCTTAAAAAATTCATGTCCGTGGCTTTGTCAAAATCGACTTCCTACAGGTCCTACATTGCTTAATCAGGCCCTGCATGGGCGATTAGGGTGGGCCGAAAAAAACTTTTTATTTTATTTCGGATCGCTATAGTGCGGAAAAGTTGCCATTGGTAAAGACATGAAAAATGCACTAATTATTATTTTTTTATTACCATATCTTCCGTTCGCGCAATGCCTTCAAAGTTGGCGAAAAATTGTTAAAAACTGTAATTTTTTACAATTTTTTTTTAAAAAAAGGCAGATGTTTTTAATTGCGTTCCTATATCATGAATTAACTACTAAAAGTATGTAAAATCCAAATATTAATGCACTTATTAATAATAAATGCTATAATATATTGTATAATAAATTATTATACATTTGTGTCAGATCTTCCGACCACTCAACGTAGTATAAAATTGGGAAAATTCGTATTTTTTGCTAAATTTCAAAGTTTTAACTTTTTGTAAATTTTAATCATGCAACATGATATAGGAAAGCAATTGAAATCATCTATAGGGTTTTAAAAAATTATGAAAAATTACGGTTTTTGACAATTTTTGCCAACTTTGATGGCATTGCGCGAACGGAAGATATAGTCATAAAAAAATAACAATTAGTGCATTTTTCATGTCTTTACCAATGGCAACTTTTCCGCACTATAGCGATATGAAATAAAATAAAAAGTTTTTTTCGGCCCACCCTAATGGGCGATCCTTGGATTACATTCTCTGGACCACAGGCTATCATCATTAAAATACTGATGCAATAACAATCGAAAATAAGTTTTGCCAGCTTTCTAAAACACTCTACTTTTCAATATTTAAAGTATACATTATGTCATAAAAATAAATAGCTTTCCTATAATTAGAATCAGCATGACACGAAAATACAAATCACTTTCAAAAGCACGGTTTTTTTGTGTGTGTGCAACTTTTAGGCTAAAATATTTTTTAACTGCTTTTCTTTCCGGACATGTAACACCATCTCTCGACTAAAAATTTAACTTTTAAAGATCTGAGGTGTTTATATTGAGAGCATTGTCTATAATGGGTACAAGTATATACTTCATAAAATTTGTGTTTTCTGCGCGTTTTGGAGGGTGATGATTCTAAAAAAAGTTGTTTCCGAACATTGTTCTATCCTTTTGTCTGAAGCCACTTCACAATTTGAACTAAACGAGCAGAGCAACACACTTTAAATGTGGCTCACGAGTTCCCAGTACTTGTCGATCTTCATAATAAGGTTTCCGAGAAAATTGCGCATGAGCAAGGGTCATTAGGGTCAAGCTGCCAATAAAATTTTTAGGTTTTAAAGTTATTAAAATTAACATCTTATATCTATATTAAAATGTGTAATAGCAAGAAAGGAAAAAAATGCATTTTCATTTTTAAATTAAATGGAGTTAAAGGTTTTAACATTTTATAAAATATAGCCTATTTTGATGTCGTCTGATTTTTATTGTAACAAACATAGATAACTTAGCAGTGAACAGATGGTATAATTAAAAAAAATTGCACCTGTTCTATGGAGATCGCAGTTTCGCGTTAAAACAACATTACACCGAACATTCAAAGCATCTGGCTTGTTAAAAAAAAAATGAATTATGGGTACAAAAATAGTTTCAAAGCCATTTTACATTTGATCTCTAAAGCTTATCGAACGCATTTCGCGCAATGTTCTAAACTCCTAAAATAACTATGCATCACGATTGTAAAAATAAATTGTTTAAATGATCATGTTCTACTGTTGTAGAAATGCTGTAAATGAAGTAAACATTATACGACTTTCAATTACTGATTATTATTTAAAAGTTATTATATTTATAAAGTATTTTCAATAACTTTCAAACCTACAAAGTTCTATGGCAGCTACTCCTTGCAAATGCAAAATATAGAAAACTTTATACTTGGTTCCATGTACTAGTCGGACGCCCCAAAATAAAATTTTAAGACTGTATCTATTGCACCGAATAATCGGTTACTAATATTCGGTATTTTGCCACTTTAGCCGAATATTCGGTTTGGCCGAATAGTGGAATTATAATTATTATTTTTCAGATTTCTTCTGAAACATCGAAAACTTCCCAAACAGGACTTGTTTTCTTTTTTCATAGACTCAAGTACCTAAGTTTTTGCTATTTTTATTTATAATGTTGAATCAAACTCTATTCATATTGTATTAAATAAACAATAATTGCTGTATCTATCACAATTGTAATTTTGTTCAAAATACACAAAATTAATTTTGTAATTGTATAATAATATTGTAAGACACGGTTTTATTTATTACTTTTTTGACTAATTTTCATTCTACATCGGATCTACCTACTTCTGTTTTTGTTTTCATACTTCTGATTTCGTATTGTTTTAATAACAAACGAGTACTACTTTATTGTGTGATGCTTTAACTAAAAATTTAATGGTTGTATTGTATTAAAATTATTGTGTGATTGTATATATACTAAATGTGAAGTCTGTAGCTCTTTTATTTCGAATTGTAAAGTAGTTTTAGTCAGACAGACAGATCAATGGAAAAAAACCAATTTTTTTTAGTATGAGCACCCTCAAAAACGTGTAGAAGGCACAAATAGTTTCATTACCATATATTTTATTCAAGGTAATTGAAAGTTTTTAACAACTTTAAAAATTGGACGGGTACAAAGAAGGGGGGGGGGGGGTAGTAGGACGTACGAATAGAAACAAAATAACAGACGTACAGACAGGTGGCCAAACACTATGCATTGTAGTCATCTAATTTTTCACTTTCGAACCAAAAAAAATAATTTCCAAATTCAGGCACTTTGGATCGGAAATTGAAAGGGATATATATGGACGGACGGACAAAATGATGGACGGACAGGCAAACGTATTAAATAAAAGATCTTATGAAGTCCTATCTTCTAAACAAAAAAAGAATTTTGAAAATCAGAAGTTTAGTACAAGAATTATGAAACAATTATGGACTAAAATTACCTAAAAAATGTCACTTATCTCGTTCTTCCACTTCCACTAAACGACTGCCAAATTGTAAATTTCGTGTTATTACGTAAATTACGATTAAGCCAAAAGCCACCAAGCATTTTGACGATCCATACGGATATATCATGCAGAAAAAACTATGATTTTGTGAATTAGAGAGAAGTTGCAAACTAAAAGCTCTGAAGCACATTTTGTCTCTTTTTCACCTTTTTGTCACTTAGCGCGTTCTTCCACTAAGCTCTTCAATTTAGAAATTTTATTTAAAAACTTTTAGATTTTCCAATCATTGACGCAATTCGCCTTAGATTTAAAAAAGAAATTGAAACACCAGTTTGTTATATTTATAGATAGATATTTTAATTTTAAATCAATTGTGGAATTAGGCCATGCAATTCATATTTTTAGAATAATTTGCCTTTTTTTTTTTTAAATTATTTAAAATTTGTCTTAATTCACTCCGTTGATATATGGTACTAGCTTTTCTTCTTATATACTTCCAATTCCAATCTAAATATTTTATACTAATCTTAAAAATATTAGTAACAATAAACAGTAGTAATATTAGTCATGCATCATAGAAATGCAATTGTAAAAGAATTTGATGCAGAACAGTTTTTTTTTCTATATCGTGCAACCACAAAATCTTCACAACTAATAATATCATCGAAAAACCATATGATGTAGACATTTCTTCGTCTGGTTGGACTGGGCAATGATAAGAAAGACACAGCAATACCCCTAAAGGGCCCTTTTCAAATAGAACTTTCAAAGTGGCATTGGATAACCGTCCGCGTCCATCAATTACGACTGTCACCAACCCTCTCCCCCCTAACACTAGGTTGTTCCCCCCCCTAGGGTTGCTAGTTTTCACTAACCAGTAAGCTCGCCAAAGAATTCCCAAAAAGAAAAGTCGGGTTCTTCCCCGCTTCCCCCCTTATCAGCTATGTGAAGTAAAGTGAAGAAGCCACGCTCGAAATCGGAGGGCGAGCGAGGGCCCTTAAACGCCAAAGACAAACTGAATTTAAAAAAAAAAATAGAACTGCGCTAGATGATAGACAAGTCGTCGAGAGAAAATGAAACAAATACTCTCGTGGAATAATTCCGCACAAAATAATGAAATAATTTCGCTACAATAGTTAATTTTTATGCAGATATCTTATGGTTATTTAAACCCATTGCAGCACTTGTTACTATAGCTAATTCACACGCATAACGTGTAACATGTCGACAGTAATTTGAAGATGTAAATATGTAAATAAAATAGTCTAAATTTTATCTGTTACCATTTTCCTATATTACCAACGAAAGCATTCTCGCAACCTTTAAATACAGTTAATGAAGGCCTAATTATGACTTCGCCTATATCTGGCCTCACTTATATACAGAAAATATAGAGAAAAAGCAAAGAAAAAATGAAAATGTAAACTCCTTTTTAATGACTTTTTAGCTATTTTGTAGTAAAATTAGGAAGTAAAACCCCATTATTCAAAACATTGATTTAAGATATATAGTGAAAAGTGGAAAAAAGTTATTGTTTTTCGAAGCTCAATACTCAGGGCTTTCGTAGAAAATTGCATTTTTAAAAAAAAAAATTACTTCTAAAACCAGCTATAAAAAATTAAATTACATATTGAACCCTAAGATTCTAGGTAATTCCTTGTAAAACAGTTTGATGAATATGCCCGAAAAAAAATTGGTGAAGATATCTTTAAAAATATACATTTTGCTAAATCATGTTTTGAGTGAAAGTTTGTAAAGCAACATTTACTTCTCAGAAATGCGTTCGGCAGCCTCTTATGTTAAAAAAAATGTGCTTCGAAAAGGTAAAGAACTGATCATTTATATTGCCAGATTACTTAAGCAAACTTTATAACAAAGAAACTTAAATAATGTAGCTTTGTAATAACACCTTATATAATAAAATTTAATTAAAAAAACTAAGAAAAAATATTTACTAATTAAATATAAGCATTTAAAAAGTTAGTTTCTGTTTTGAAATAAGACTTCCGGTTGAATTCGACTACTTTTGTTAATTATACAAATAATCATAACTTCGTTTCTGGCAAAATTAAACTTTTGGCACATTTGGAAACTTAAATAATTGGTCTACTAAGCTAATTAATAAAAAAATAAATCTTGAAATCCATAAAAATAGGTATTTTAGCGTAGGCGGATACCTTAAGGCAGCGGTTCTCAACCGGTGGGTCGCGACCCTCTGGGGGGTTGCGAAGAGATCCTAGGGGGGTCGCAAAAAGTTTAAAAAAAATAAAAAATGTATTTAAGTAACGTTTTATACAATTATTTTACAACTAGAATGGAAGAAAAAATCACCCCACATAATTTTACTTTATATCTTGGAATTTACATTTCAACTTTTTTATGTTATTATTACATAATTTTAATTATAATACGTTGCGTTGCAACAAGCTAATAAGAAACTTGTGCTCGTCGGAACTTTTAAATTCGTAACATAAATGGAAGTTTTCCAAAATTAGATTTCTCAACTTTAGCAGCACAAACATTCAGTTTCTTTTAGAATCCATTAATTTTGTCTTGGTTTTTGATTAATGTTATATTTCGATCTTGTAGCTCGGTATTTTTAGCATCTTGTAAAAATATCAGCATTTCTTTCAGATCGCAGCTCAAATAACTTGTTCAAAACTGTCCCAGGGGACAGCCATCGTAAAATAAAAAATAAAAAAAAATTACCCCAATATAATAGTTATTAAAGAGTACAGCATGTGTAGGGAGGGGGGTCGCGAAGTTGTTTTGTGGCAATAGGGGGTCGTCACCTACAAAAGGTTGAGAACCACTGCCTTAAGGGGTCACAGGAGTCTTAAAAATGTGCAAAGAAGATACTACATAGCATAGTTTGATCTCTATTGTAATTTTTTAACTACTCAATAAATGAGTATAATTTTTTTATATGTAATTCTACAAGATTTATTTATTATAAAAAAAATGATATTAAACATGAAGGTACTTGAACACACTGTGATTAGGCTTGCGCGGCAAATTGTGAGGTCAAAATTGAAAAAATGGATAAGAAAAGGACTTTATATTGTACAAATATGTACAGACTAGGACTTATACCTAAATTCTCAGCTCAATTTTAATTAGAAATTATTTTAAGAACTTTTTTCCAAAAAAAATTATTAAAAAATTTAAAATTTTGATTTTAAATTTTTAAAAAAATAATTTCTAATTGAAATTGAGCTGAGAATTTAGGTATAAGTCCTAGTCTGTACATATTTGTACAATATAAAGTCCTTTTCTTATTCATTTTTTCAATTTTGACCTCACAATTTGCCGCGCAAGCCTAATCACAGTGTGTTCAAGTACCTTCATGTTTAATATCATTTATTTTAGTTTTGGCTTAAGTTTCATAAATTTTAAAACTTGTTTTATAATAAATAAATCTTGTAGAATTACATATAAAAAAATTATACTTATACATGTTGTATCAGCGCCATCTGTCGGCCACTTATTGAAACTCTGCCCTTAACCGCCATCTTTTTGTCACTAGTAAAGGCGGTAAGGGTGGAGAGAGGATGTAATTCTTCAGAGCTGCACTTAATTAAATGGATATTTCTACACTAAAGAGTTGCTTTCTTCTTTACTGCCCCTCCTCCTTACTAGACATGGGGGCTCACCGCCGCCTTGCCACCCGCCCCTCGTCGCAAAAATCGATATTTTTTAAAAATTTTTAATTTAAACTTTTACAAAACGAAAGTTCAAGTCCCACGAGGTTCAGACATAAAGTTCCTCTCCACGGTGGGCAATCACGAACTCATGCACAAAAACGAACTTTTATCTACACTGCAATAAATCAGCGATGCCAAAATCTCCATCGTCACGAAAAAAGTGAAAACTCCTGCTTCAAAAGGAACTTCCTGCGCCATCGTCAAGCGATTCCTTCTTCAGCCGCCAAGCCAAAGTCGCCATCGCATTCGCCATCGTCGACCCCATCGTAAAGTGGTATTTCTCCAGCCGTTAAGCAGAAGACGCCACCCGTGAGTCAGCCATCTTCAGCCGCTAAGCAGAAGACGACGCACGACGACGAGGTCCACAGCACGTCAATCCGAAAACCAAAAGTACCCTCCATAAAACGGATTACATCGTCTTCAGAGCACGTAAGAAATTCTACTACATCGCCGACGAAACGAAACCAAAAACGACCAAAAAGGTAAAAGTTTTCTTATTTTTTATTCAAGATGTATAAAAATACCAAAAAAGAAGATTTAGTGAAAGTTGCTTTTGAATTGGACATCGTACTTCCAGAAAATTCTACGTTAACTAAAATTAAAGAGCTAATTGAGTCCAGTGAGACCTACACGAAAGATAACGAATTCGTTAAAAATTTAATTGCACAAACGGTAGATGAAAGAAATGTTAAACTAGAAATAGAAAGAAATAAAGTAGAAGTTGAAAGAAATAAAGTGGAAGTCGAAATAAATAAATTAGAAGTCGAAAAAGTAAAACTCGCACAAATCAAACGAAATATAGAACTAGCTTCCCTTCAAAACAATGCCGAAACTCAACATAATATTTCGAAAAGTTCCGAAACCGATGATTCACCTAACATCGAAAATCTTATTCGTTCTGTTAAAACTCTTTCAATGCCAATCCCTAGCCGTCCAGAAAATTACAGCTTATTTTTCGCATCGTTAGAACGAGCATTTAATACGAAGAATATTTCGGATGAGTTATTGAAGTCAGAAATACTTATAAATATGTTAGGCGAAAAAGCAAATCACATTTTATTAAATATTTCGGATAATGATATCCAAGACTACGAAAAAGTCAAAAATACAGTGCTACGTCAGTTCCAACCAACCGCACAGGATTGCCTAATTAATTTTCGCCGTATGCAAAGACTCGCAGATGAATCACACGCGCAGTTTGCTTCACGATTGCAAACAACTTTCGCATATTATTGCAAGATTAGAAAAGTCAGTGACTTTGACACTTTATGCCAATTAATGGTTTCAGATAAATTGTATTCTACACTTGACCGAGAGACTCAGTCATACATAGCTGTCACACAAGGCGAAGAATGGCTAAAGCCAAATGATCTTGCACAAAAAGTTGATATATTTTTTACATCACAGCGTAAATCTCTAAGCAAAGTAAACCGTCGCCAACACAACAATAACACCTATCAACAACAACAAAACAACAGACCACCATACAATAATCGGCAACCATATAATAACTTTCGTAGACCACAAAATCAAAATTCCCGTGGAACAAATAATAATCGCTTCAATCAACGCAATGTAAACAACCAACGATCTGAAAACGAGTCAAACGAGAATAACAGTCCAGTATTACAAATAGCTCCGACAACACCCAATCCACGTGATCACGGTTCCCTTCAATATGAAAATGTACTACTTAACAATAAAAATACGCGCGCTATTATTGACAGTGGCTGCACTCATATTTGTGTCAAAGCCGATTGTTCACCCAAAACGACAACATACGATGAAGAAATCACATTAGTTTCTGCATTTGGCGACACGTACGCCGCCAAATCCGCCAAGGTAAAACTCTCGTTGCCACAAAGACAACCGAAAACATACGATGCCGCTATTTGTGAAAGTTTATTTTCAAATCTAATAATCCCCCCTTCAATTTTCCAAGAGCTAAAAAGATCACAAATAACACAAAATGAAAGTACACTCTCTCCGAAAACAGAAATCCTGCAACAGGAAATAAAAAACAAATGTCAAAATACTATTCACATCGCTTCGAAACAAGTTGCAGACGAAAAGTCTACGAATCACGCTGGCGACTACGTGTCTACGAACGAAGAGAGCGTACGAGACGACGCGCCAATCGCCTGTCAACCAGACATTAGGGTGGATTCAAAAACACGCACGAACCAATCAGAGACAATTAGGGAGGAGCTATCGAGGAGAAATTCGCTCACGCTCGGGAACGAAGAGAGTAGATTTTTTTTAGCGGAACAAGTTGATGTGTCTAACCGATTAAATTTTGATTACGCCACCGGTAAAAGTTTAGCCTATTTTCCCGTAAAGCACGCTTCGGCGAATGATCTTACGTCCGCAATGGATTGTGACTACGGTAATGACTTTTATTTTACACACGTTCGTAATACGGATATGAAGAAACGTTTTTCACATTTAATTGAAGAATATAATTCGAACAAATTATCAGATTTAGGAACTTACGAACATCAAATTTTCGCTTCAGACGTACAAGGGGACAAGCCCATATTGCAAAATGTAAACAAACCATTAGACACTACGGGGACCAACCCAATATTTAGTATTGTAAGTGATGATACGCTTTTTGAAGATGAATTTTCTCACATATCCGATGCGAATATACGAAACACTATTATGAATATGGTTAAAACTTATAAACCGAATAAAATTAAAAGTACTAATTATCAAATGAAATTAATTCTGTCAGATGACACACCTATATTTCAAAGACCACGCCGTCTTGCATTGTCAGAAAAAATTGAGGTAAATAAACAAATCAAGGAAATGTTACAAAGTGGAATAATTCGAGAAAGTTTTTCAGATTTCTGTGCACCAATCGTTTTGTGTAAGAAAAAAGAGGGTTCAACAAGAATTACAATCGACTTTCGTGCCTTGAATCGGAATATCGTAAAAGAAAGATTTCCTTTACCCCTTATCGAAGATGTTTTTGACAAATTACAAGGTGCATCTGTCTATTCGAACCTTGACTTAAAAAATGGTTTCTATCACGTTGATGTTCATGAAGATAGTCGTAAATACACTTCTTTTGTAACACCAGACGGACAGTACGAGTTCACAAAGATGCCTTTTGGACTATGCAACGCACCATCTGTTTTTCAAAGATTTATCCAAATTGTTTTTCGAGATCTTTTAGAAGATGGAACTCTGATTCTCTATCTTGATGATTTGATTGTACCCTCATCTGATGAGTTTGAAGGTCTACAAAAGCTCAAAAAAGTTTTACAAGTTGCTTCGGACTATGGACTTGAGTTTAATTTCAAAAAGTGCAATTTTCTACAACGAAAAATAACTTTTCTCGGACATATCTTGGGAAAAGGTACAATTCGACCATCGTCACACAAAACAAATGCTGTTTTAAGTTTCCCTCAGCCCAAAATGACGAAAGATATCCAATCCTTTTTAGGTCTGACTTCGTACTTTAGAAAATTCATAAAGAACTATGCAGCCATTGCAAGGCCACTAAGTGATCTTTTACGGAACAACACACCTTTTCACTTTGGCACAGAACAACAGCAAGCTTTTCTACAACTAAAACAAGCACTCTCCACAGAACCTGTGTTACACTTATAAAAACAGGGATCACCATTACAATTACACTGTGATGCTTCATCTAAAGGTTTTGGTGCTATTTTGCTTCAAGCTGACAACGAGAACAACCTGCATCCCATTCACTATACGAGTCGTAAAACATCACCACAAGAAGAAAAGTATACATCATATGAATTAGAAGTTTTAGCAATAGTAGAATCATTAAAGAAATTTCGACATTATCTTGTAGGCACAAAATTCAAAATCTTCACTGACTGCCAAGCGTTTCAAAAAACAATGTCCAAAAAATAACTGCCTCCTAGAGTTGCCAGATGGGCAATGTTGCTAGAAGATTTCGACTATGAACTAATTCACAGACCAGGACAGCAGATGAAACATGTCGACGCACTAAGCCGATATCCTGTCATGGCAATACAAGTTGATGACACAACCAGAAAAATCTGCGAAGCTCAGTCAAAAGATGAGTTCACACTAAGCATTAAACAACTACTTCAACACTCTCCAACATCATAATACAAATACAAAAATAATATTCTTTACAAAATAGTCAATGACCAAGAGCTTTTAGTAATACCACAAGACATGCAAAAACAAATCGTACAAATTGAACACAATAAAGGACATTTTGGTATCAATAAAACCGAAGCTTTAATTAAACAACAATTTTATTTCCCAAACATACGTAAAACTGTTGAAAGTGTAATATCCAGCTGTGTACCATGCATACTTGCCTCACGAAAAACAGGAAAACAAGAAGGATTTCTCCATCCCATTCCTAAAGGTGACGTTCCATTAGACACATACCATGTAGATTTTCTAGGGCCACTGCCAAGCACAAACAAAAACTACAAGTACATCTTCACTGTGGTAGACGCCTTTACAAAATTCCTTTGGATATATCCTGTCAAGTCAACATCTTCAAAAGACGCTTTGGACAAACTTCAACTTCAGCAAACCACCTTTGGAAATCCTAGAAGAATAATATCAGATCGTGGATCAGTTTTCACCGCAACAGAATTCAAGAAATACTGCGAAGATGAGAAGATTGAACATATCACAATCACTACAGGTCAGCCAAGAGGAAACGGTCAGGTTGAAAAATTCCATGGAACGCTAATTCCAGTTATCTCCAAGTTATCCCTTGATGATCCGAACAAATGGTTCAAGCACATACCAGCTGTACAACGTGTAATTAACAGCACTATCTCTTCAGCTACTAAGTACACACCCTTCGAGCTTCTAACAGGAGTTAAAATGAAAAATAAAGAAGATCTTAACATCAAGAAAATTTTAGAAGAACAACATATACACTCAGTCGTCCAACATCAACAACAAATGCGCAAAGAAGCCAAAGCAAATATATTGCAACAACAAGAACAGAGCAGGCACAACTATAACACTCGTCGCAAGACTGCTACCAAATACAAACTTGATGATATAGTCGCCATCAAACGTACTCAGTTCGGGACAGGCTTAAAACTTCGTCAAAAGTTTTTCGGCCCATACGTCGTGACTAAAGTTCGCCCAAACGACAGATATGATGTACGCAAGACCGGTACAGGTGAAGGACCAACATGCACATCCACATCTGCCGACCAAATGAAGAGTTGGGCAAAAACCTGAACTTTGACTTTTATTTTACAAACTTTCTGAAGTCCAGAACTTTATTTTTTTTTCTCTCCCAAATTGTGTTAAGAACTTTTTGCACAGACTTAAAAATTTATTTCTGTTTAGTTCCTAAGTTAGTGTTATATAAGTGTTTTCTTCTATTTCATAATTTTCAAAAGAGAATTTTAAAGTGAGTTTAGAATAATTTTCTAGAGAAATGCTTAAAAGTATTTTATTTGTTTATGCTAATTTTTATAGTTCTTTTCAGTATTAGTAGTGAATTTATGTGTATTATTTGCTAAGTGTTTACGTTTAATTTTTATCTTGCTACATGTTTACTTTTAATATTTAGATAGCATGTTTTTATTTTATTCAATTGCTATTTGTCGGGACGACAAACGTCAGGATAGCAGAGTGTTGTATCAGCGCCATCTATCGGCCACTTATTGAAACTCTGCCCTTAACCGCCATCTTTTTGTCACTAGTAAAGGCGGTAAGGGTGGAGAGAGGATGTAATTCTTCAGAGCTGCACTTAATTAAATGGATATTTCTACACTAAAGAGTTGCTTTCTTCTTTACTGCCCCTCCTCCTTACTATTCAGTAGTTCAAAAATGACATGGAAGATCAAACTTTGCTTTGTAGTATCTTCTTTGCACATTTTTAAGACTCCTTAGACCCCTTAAGTGTTCCGTGAGTTACGATCCGTTACGATCATGATAGTATACAAAAAGTGTTGCAAATTAAAAAAATTACTGCTACATAATTTAAATATTTGGATGCTATTGATTCGCTACGTGTGCGAATTTTTATGATGCCCGCTGAAGGAAATGCTTAGCACCATGCCGAAAAAAAGAGGGATGGGGGGGGGGGTAGAGAGAGCCAAGGGGGCCCCGTCAAAAACAACTGCCTACATTCCCCTGCACTGCTTAATCCGGCCCTCTTTAACTCTGTCTATAGATATTGTTAGCGTCTTTTTGCTTCATCCTGAGAGTAAAAATCTAGTCGGTTCTTTTTAAAACTTTATAAGGTCCGTGGTATGGTTGTTGTAAACTATGGCGAACACTGTCTGTACGGAGAAATACGTAAGAGCATGTTTTCAAATCTTTGAATACAAAAGGCTTCTGCTTTGAATGCTGATGAAATGGAATGGGTTTCAATTCCTCCATGGTGTTTTTTAAATTCTTTACAAAATCTGATTGTGCTTCAGTACTTGAATTTTCGAGAAAATCACATGGCAATTTAATATTTTCATCATACAAGCGCTCTGCCGGGGTGGCTTGACAATCATCACGCAAGGTCGTGCGCAATTCAAGTAGAATAATCGGAAGTGACTTTGTTCAACTCAGATTTTCATGGCACATTATACAGGCTTTCAAGGTACGATGTCAGCGTTCAATACAGCCATTGGCTTGCGGATGATACGCGGTCGTTCTATTTCTTCTAAAACCAGGAAATCTTGAAAGCTCTTAAAACAATTGAGACTCAATCAAACCAGGTTCATATCATATTGGACAAACCAGTTTTTATCAATATGCATAAAAAACACAAGAAAAAAAATTGAGAACATCAATTTAAATGGAGACATATAAGGTTTTGAAAATGTTATTCAATGCTTTTTTGGCTATTTGAAAAGTTCCAATGATAAATTCGGTTTTTCTCTCTGAAGTTACCATAGCGCAAGACGCACCGAATCAGAGTATTCTCGTAGACACTTAAGGCATGCGTTAATAGCTAAAACACAGTGCGTCACAATTAAGGTGCAGTCACCATGCGTCAATGTTTTAGATGACGCACGGTGTACGAAATGCGGTTGTTTCATCCTCTATGCGCGCGCATGCCTGTACAAATTGCATGGGGATGCGCGCGCAATGTGTTGTCATTTTTGTTTTACTTTTCGTAGTGAGGACATAACCGTCTATAATAATAAAAGAAAGAGTCTGTCTGTCTGTGTGTATGTCTGTGGATCGCAAAAGACCTACTTAGACTGCTCTAAAAAATTCGAAATTTTTAATATAGATTCCTTTCAATACCTACGTGTGCACCTGAGGCTTAGTTTTTTCATATTTGATTGTGATTTTTAATTATTATAATTAGTTTTAAAAAAACGTCATCCACGTGGGATTGCGGGACCATAACAGGGCTTGAAAATACATGGACCGGGCCGAAACGGGGACTTGACGCCATCCTCTATTAGTTTGATTGATTGAGTTTGGTTGAGATATGCGCTCGCCCGAAGGCTGCTTCATCCTCTATTAGTGTTTGCTTTTTTAAGTGCGCATGCGCCAACACGAATTTAATTTTGTTTTGATTTTGAGTGTATTTTCAAAAGTAAACATGCTTCTAAGAGGAAGCAATGCGAAGTTAACGGGTTCCCAGTAAGGCGGGACCATACTGCTAGTATGTAATAAAAAGGTGCAAACTACGTAAAGTATGCCATGCTTAAATAAATTTACAATAATAATATTCTTTAAATTTTCAAATGCAAATACATTTTTTTTTCAAATGTAAAGACAAACGTATCATTGTATCACGAAAAGTATCATTTAGTACATTGCAAATAAGATATGCATACCTTCAATGTTTAAATTCTAACATTAACATAAGACATTCATAAGCCAAACAAATTTTGGTTGTTGACCCAAGTTTTTGTCTATTCGTTTTTCTAGTGAGGTTATAATTCACTAGTATGAGATATGAGGGCGATGCTTTGCATTGCAGTGCCACATATCCGGGGTTCGAATCCCGGATCGGACGAGGTTCACTCAACTGTCATCCCTCAAGTGGGTCGATCAAATGAGGGCCAAGTATGCTTGGGAGCTAAACACTGGAGGTCTCGCGTGAGGTTGACTTCCTAATCGGGACAAATGCAAAATTTAAGTGGGTCGATAAAATGAGGACCAAGCATGCTTGTAAACTAAACACTGGGGTCCTGAGTAGGCTGATCACCTAACCGTGACATATGCATAGCAGCCCAGAGCCCTAGATAACGAAGGCTAAATTGGGCACCGAAGGACTTGGCCCAACAATGGGCTGTTGCGACGAGGAGTTTAGTTTTTCAGTATAGGGCAGATATGTTTATACTTAAACTATACTGCATCTTACTAATACATTCATTCGAGTTTTTGAAGTTATGTTGCTTTAGTATTACTTTTTAGTATTATTTTATTTACTACATAAAATTTTCCAGGTAACAAAATAGACAAAGAAAACAATAATCACAATTATTGCCAATAAAAGTTTGCAGGTAGGTAAGATAAATTTAGGCAGACAGGTTAGTCATATACTAAAGGTAGAGTAGGGTAATTATAATGTAAGTAGTTAGGTAGGTAAATTAAGCAGGCAGACATTCAAACAGATTGGTAGTTAAGGCAGGTAATCAGGCAAGCAGGTAGGTGGTTTAGGCAGGCCGACAGGTATAGACAGGTAAGGTAAGGCTGGCAGATAGGTTTAGGCAGGGAGGTAAGTAAGCAGCTGGGTAGGTAGGTTAGACAGACATACATGTCTTCAGCATTGCTGTAGAGCAACGAGCTTATAATAGGGGTAGAGCGGCCTAGGGAAGGTTTCTACTACGGAGCCGGTGGCTCTCAGATAATTTCTCATACAGTCACGTGGTTTACCACGTGACTATGAGAAAGGGAAGTATATTTGGTAAGTTATCGTGTCGTTTGGCGCTTTTTGAAAAAATAGCGCCGAATTTCAAAACATTTTGTCTTTGTTTTGGAATGTTTTTTTGGTTGGATTAATGTTGCGTTAGACCTACTGATTATGTATATCATTTGATAAACACTTCAATTTAATTTATTAACGGCTAGGATATTTTTATGCATATTTGTAAAAAAATATATACAAATGTGTTGTGTGTAAGAAAACTTAAGAACACACTATTCACTTCATTCAACTAATTTTGTGAAAAATGAGCCAAATCAAGCTTTCTGAAATTTTTTATATATAATACTTCCTCCTTTCTTATGAACTTCGTTGCAGTTAAAAGCACAACAAGAAACAACCATTTTTGCAATAATTTAGCTGCTGCGAATATCACGAACCTTTCCTATACCGATTGCCACAGCAAAATACATACACAGCCTGCTCGTAGTAGGAGATGCAATCACGTGACCCTAGGAGGAATTCTCTTCATGTTGGTTCCACGGTATGGTTGCCATTAGCCGCTCTACCCCTATTATAAGCTCGTTGCTGTAGAGCTGCACAAAAGGATCTTGTAGTTGTAGGAGCATACTAACTCAACATAAAAATTAGAATAGACTGGGGAAAGGGCTAGTTAAATTGCCATATGTTTTTACAAAGATAAATGACTTAGTTTTCAAAAAATTTCATGTTAAATTCTAGGGTAGACTGAACAGTGAGTGAACAGGCCCCAGTGAATGAACAGTTGGTAAATACATTTTAAAAATAAGGATTGAAAATCATTCCACTGGATGGATTGGCAACACTGACTTCCTCCCATCTAGTAGGAAGCTATCTGACGTATGATTGGTTGTCCTGGTCACTTGACCTTTTTTTTAGAAAAATGCCAGTTTGTTTTTATCTGTGCAGCACCTTGTTTCTCTATTAAAGTAATAAGGCAAGTGTTCTGCCATCACCTCTTTTGATTATAATTAATGGTTCTTATTAATTTTTTTCCACTAATTCTATTAAGGATACATTGAATATGCATATTTAAGCAATGATTCTGATTGTTTCAAACATTATAGCATGAGTAGATTGTGAGTACAAGGGTGTTCAATAACTGGCTAGGCAAATTGTGATAAAGCCAATGAATGCACACATGTTCATTTACTGGGATTTGTCTGTGTTGCAGAAAATCAAAACAAAATACAATTTTTCTAACTTCTTTAGCCATTTTATACAATAAAACTCCAGTGAATAAATAAAAAACACCTCCTAACCAGTGACTGAACACACATGTTCATTCACGGGTAGTAACACTTTAGGCTAGTTCCAGTGAATGAACAATTTGTAATTATGATTTTGTAATGTCTAGCATAGCTAATATTTTTAAGGAAGTTATTTTATTGTAATTTATGTATGAATATAACGAATATTTTGCAAACTGTTTTTTATCCATGGCTGATTGAAAATGGTATCAAATTTCCCATTTTATTCTTTCTGGATGGTCACAAATCTCACATTAGCCTGGAATTGAGCAAATTTTGCTCAGAGAAACGAATCCTTCGCTTCAGTTTTCTACCAAATGCGACTAACGTACTTCAGCCTTGTGATGTAGGAGTTTTCCACCCATTAAAAGCATCATGGAGATCTTGTGTCAGACGTTGGAAGCAGAAATATGGTGGTTAAAAAACAATAAGTAAATTTAATTTTACCCCAATTTTCAAAGAAGCTTATGATGCATAGGTTGATGCCATCAAAATTCAGGAAGCTTTCAAGAAAAGTGTCATTTTTCCATTTAATGTATTCAAACACTTGAGTCTGAACTTCCTCCAGGCATGTTGAAGTCTTTTAATGAAACCTTCAATGTGAGTCCAACATGTTAAACATCTGAGAAACTGTACTTTTTCTATATGTAAAAAATATGTACCGAAAAAATATAATCATACGGTTGCGCTAAATCCTACTGAAGTTGAAGCAAGGGACAATGATACACTGCAAATCTCTGAACAGATTATGAACACATTGCGGAATACTATATTTGTCTCCTAGTTTAGATCACATTACAGAACCCTTTCTGGAACATATTTTGAAGTGCCTTTCCAAACACTTTATTTTGTCTCCCTTTTTAGATCACAATGCGGAACGCATTTTGGCACGCATTTCGAAACACCTAATGGAACAATATTTTCTTGAGAACACTTTTAGAACGTATTTGGCAACACTTTTCGAAACGCATTCGGAAACACTTTCCGAAACACATTTAGGAACGCTTTTAGAAACACATTCGGGAACGCATTTTCAAAACACATTCGGGAACGCTTTTTCAAAACACATTCGGGGACGCTTTTAGAACACTTTCGGAACTCCTTTCAAAACACTTCACGTAGGATTTACGGCACACTTTCAGTAACACTTTTATTGAGCAGCAGTTTGTTGAATGGTATAAAATTTAACACTTGCTTTAAATTTTTACATGCAAAATGTTTGTAGTCTTTAAAAAAACTAGTTCTTCTGTTTCATGTTCAACGGTCATGTCGACTTCTCTTATGGGCATAAAACAGAAGAATTTTTTTCTTAAAGACTTCAAAACATTTTTCATAAAAAAAATTAAAGCACTTGTTCACTTTTTACCATACAACAAACTGCTACTCAATAAAAGTGTTACTGAAAGTGTGCAAAAATCATACCTAAACACTTTTGAAAGGTGTTTTGTAAGTGCAAAAAATAGCTGTCCTATGCCTTTTGAAAAGCATTTTCTGCAAACTGCCGTTCAAATTAAAAGTGTTGATGAAAGTATGTCAAAAAGAATTCTATTGTTTACGCCAGATACAATTCTCAAAGATATTCTATTTCTGCATATAAATAAAGCAGAAAGTTCCCTTGATATACCAAAAAGGCTTTATTTTGTTAGTAAATTCTAGTGACGTAATTTTTCTGGAAAAAGTCCTTGAATTTATAATAAAAAAAATGAAAATCTCCCGATTTCTGCCTAGGATTTCCTTATTTTTAAATCTAGCAGGTTGGCAACTCTGGTAAATGTCTTAACATTATAAGACAATCTAACAAAATGGTTAATAATAAAATGCTCATAAATAAATGTTACATAATTCATGAGTCAATCAACTCACAATTCCAAAATTTGACCAAAAACAATTTAAATTTTTGAAATTAGTTTCAATGAATTAATGCGCAATTATGTTAGAATTTAACATGGATATTTTTTTTTTTTTTGAAAATTAAGTTATTTATCTTTGTAAAAACACATGGCAATTTAACTTGCCCTTTCCACAGTCTATTAATTTTGATGTTAAGTTAGTATGTTCCTACAACTACAAGATGCTTTTGTGCAGCTCTACAGCAATGTTGAAGACATGTATGCCTGTCTAACCTACGTACCCAGCTGCTTACTCGCCTCCCTGCCTAACCTATCTGCATGGACCTTACCTGTGTTATCTGTCGGCCTGCCTAAACCACCTGCATACTTGCCTGATTATCTGCCTTAACTACCAATCTGTTTGAATGCCTGCCTACTTAATTTACCCATACCTAGCTACTTACATTAGTTTCTTACTCTACCTTTAGTATACAACTAACCTGCCTGCCTGCCTAACCTTATCTTACCTACCTGCAAACTTTTATTGGCAATAATTGTGATTATTGTTTTCATTGTCTATTTTGTTACCTGGAAAATTTTATGTATTCCATTGGAGTTAGAAAAAATATTAACCCTTTAACCTCACAAGCTAGGAGAATTTCTCATCCCCGAAATACGAGTTTTTCTAGGCAGGAAAAAAGCGAAATGGAATCGTCCTGTATCAAAAAATACACAAGTGATTACTTCGGCCGTTAGTCATCCTATGGAATCGAACCTTTTTGACTTTACGAATAAATAATATTCTAAGTTAATTGCATGAAACAAAATTTTCATAATGGGAGGTCTTCATATTAAAAATGTTAACAACTTTGAAATTTCTAATAGTGACACCCATATTTGATTATATAGAAATGTTAAGCATCCTCGAAAATCCCTAAATCTAAGTTTTTGTTACATTTGGATGAATATTTAACAAGTTATTCAATCGAATCACTTGATGCCCTATGGGGGACCATCTCAAGGTTGTTGGTTTAATGATGTTTATCTTCCTTTCCAAGGCCGTATTTGTTTATCAAGTTCATATATTATCTTTTACACATTCCCCTGAAGTGCAATTAAAAAGTATTTTGTGATTTACTCAGCGAATTATGGATTAAAGAAATTAAAAATTTGCATTTTGCTTAAACTTCCTGTCTTATATATATTTCTGCAAATATATTAAGGGGTTTCTATTAATAATTTTTTTAAAAAATAAATAATTATTATTTTAAAATATGAAAATTGCCTCAAATACCCCAATAGTGTACACATTTTGTTTGGGTTATTAAAATTACTATTCAGTAAAAAATTCGTTTCAATATCTTAATTATTTATAGATTGGGATAGTTTTTTGTGTGCAACTCATTTAACATTACGGCCCTTAAACTTTGCATGTCTCTAACTCCTCTAATAATGCTTAAAAACTAACAAAACTTGGTATTTCAGGTTAAAATATATCATAAATTTGAAATATGGACTCAAAAAGGGGTGTTGCTATTGAAAATTTTGAAGTTGGTAATATTTTTAATAACAATACTGCCCCTTATGCAAATTTTGTGTCATGCAATTAACTTAGAATATTATTATTTTACAAATTCAAGAAGGTCCGATTATATAGGATGACTAACAACCGGAATGATCGCTAGTGGATACTTTTTTTTCCACAGCACGGTTAATTTTTAACATACCCAACACCCCTATTAGTGAAACGAAACGGCCGAAAACGGCCTGGTAGAGCCGTCCTGGGCCGGTTTCGAGGTTAAAGGGTTAAAGCAACATTACTTCAAAAACTCAAATGAATGCATTTGTAAGATGCAGTATAGTTTAAGTATATACATATATGTCCTATACTAAAAAACTAAACTCCTCGTCGCAACAGCCCATTATTGGGCCAAGTCCTTCCGTGTCCATTTCAGCTTATCTATGGCTCCGGGCTGCTATGCATATGTCACGGTTAGGCGGTCAACCAACGCAGGACCCCAGTGTTTAGTTCCCAAGCATGCTTGGTTCTCATTTTATCGACCTACTTATATTATGAAAGGTTGAGGGAAACTCGCCCAATCCGGGATTCGAATCCCGGACCTGTAGCATGGCATTACAAAGCACTGCCACTTTGCCTCATATCTTATACTAATGATCTTAATCTCACTAGAAAAAAAACTATTGTCACCAACCAAAATTTAGTTGGATTATGAATGTCTTGCGCTAACGTTAGAATTAAAACAATGAAGGTATGCATATATGATTTGCAATGTACTTAAATGTTAAGAGATATTTTTGTTTTTACATTAAAAAAAAAGCTTTTGTATTTGAAAATTAAAAAAATATGGTTTTGACAAATTTACTTAAGCAAAGCATACTTTACGCCTTTTTATTACATAAGAATATTACGATATGATCCATAAACTGCCTTTGGGAAAAATAAAAGAAACACCAAAAAATTGCACAAAATAATTTTAATAAGAACGAATCAATTGACCGTACGTCAATACCATACAAAAAATACGACATACAACAAATACAATGTTAATAAAATTTTGATTCAAATATTCTTGATTCAAATATCAAATCAGATACCAAGACCCCCCCCCCCCCCCCGAAGTCAAAATAACTATTTTCAGATGTCTAATGGGATCGAGATTCGAAGTATAGATCATTTAAATATATATAGCAAAATCATAAATTTTAGAGTCAATAACAATCGATTTCTTACAATTCACACCTGGTAAGATGTATCCTCCACAGTTTAGATAATTTAAGCAGCCACGTCCCGCACAAACTTAAATATAATAATTTCAAAAAGATTCACGTTGCGGCTCTTAGTTTACTTGTTTAAACTTGTTGTCCTGTGTCTTCTGTGGTTTCAAAACTGTTGTTGTCCACTTCTACCCTCTGTTAGGAGTTTTAACATGGCCAACTACTTTTTGTAATCTAAAAGCACGGTCAAGTGATTAAAAGTGTTGCAACCTCAAATGTGCAAATGTACAAGTGTTCTATGAAGTATTTAAAATCAATTGAGATCGTAAAATAAGTTTAAAACTCTATCAAAACAGATATTCAATCCTTGTAATTTTCAACGACAATGTATTCGACCATGTGATTCAAAAGTGTTTGCAATATGTTCTATAATATGTTCCAAAAAAGTTCGCAATGTGATCCAAAACTGAAATTCAACAAATCCCTTAGCAGAACACATTCTGAACACTTTGTCAACGGTTCTGGAACGCTTTCAGAATTCGATCTATGCGACGGAACGCATGTGGAACACTATCGGAACAAAATTTTCCTGAAAGCGCGCTAAATCTGTTCCGAATGTGTGTCCCGAGTTTGCAGTGTAATGAGGGAATACTAGACATTGATTTCGAGAGGGATCCTTATGCGTTGTTGACTAAAGTAACATCCCATCCCATGATTAATAATGAAATTTCGGAGCAATCCACAAGCAAAACACCAAGCTCTGCTGGAGGCGTGTTAATCAACCTGGGTATGGAGCAATCTGACATGGAATCTTTGAACCTCTTCCATGTAAGCCTAGTTCACCTGGCCCTTCAAAATCAAGTGCTTCTGGAGCATCCCTCGGTGGAGACATCTAAAAGTATTACTGGACAAGAGAAGAAATTTGGAAAGATCATTTACATTGGCCTAATATTGAACAAAAAATTTGTTAAAAGAAAAAAGAAAAAGTTCCCCTTTGCAGGAGCTTCACTGAAGTGTCAAAAATTGAAAGAGGCTTAAAGCTGAAAAAGAGCTCAGAGAAGAAAGCAAAAATAGGAAACGAATAGAAAGAACATCTAAAAAAAGAAAAGGCTGAAGAAGCAAAAGATAAAAATAACAAGAAAAATATGAAAAAAAAAAAATGAAGAGGCTGAGACATCAGACATGGGCGGATCCAGAAGACGAAAATTAATTCTTAATAAAATATCAAAGTTATTTTATAATTTAGATTCACAACAAAGAAATCGACACAATAATAAATGTTTCAATAGAAAGTACACTGTGAAATATGCTTTTTTTTAATTCTTTTGTACGGAGAAGATAAACTGCTTTACGTTTTCAAATTTAAATTAATTTTTTTATTATTTGAATTTAATTTGTTTTATGTACAAGAGTAACATAAACGTTTTAAAATAATTAATTAATTAATAACCAAATCGGTGTATTTTTTAAAGAATTATTTATCATGCATTTTACATTAGATTTTTTTTTAGAATCGAGCAGAGTGAATAACAAGATAGTCACTCGCGCGAAAATTTACTTTGTAAGGTGCAAAAAATATTTAGTTTACTAAATTTATGTAAAAGAAAAATATAAAAAAAAGCACCAGCTTCAGCACCTACTACAGCAAAAAAAGCATAATTAATAAAAAAAGAAATAAAGCATAATACTCTGAACAGAGGAGGACGGGTTGTTAACACAACATACTTTAATGAGATCAGAATACAGAATGATTAAGAATACCAGGGAGAATTAATTGTATATCAAGAACATGGAGTTAAGTTGAGTTGCTACAAAATTACTGGTGTTTAAACTATTGTTCTTATTGTCTTTTTACCACTGACGTCGTTCGTGTAAATGTCTCAGATCACAACACTCCTCCCCATCAACTTTGAGGTTTCCGCGGTCGTAAGTTGTAGGAATGTCTAGGAGGTTCAGGAGCAAAGTCCGGGAGATGCGTGATGGATCGCTTAGGCTCTTCACTGGAACTTTGCACTGCAGGAACGGACTGTTGCTCTGCAGGACCCATCGGATCTGGTGGACTTGTCGAAGAAGGTGGTTCATCCGAGGCAGGATTGTCCGAAGTTATTGGAACTGGTGGTTCGGCTTTCCTCCTTAACATCTGATCCACATGGCATCGCTTGATCTGTCCATCTTCGGTGCGAGCCCGGTAAGAGACAGGACCGGTGGCTTCTATCACTGTGGCTGGAATCCAACGTGGGCCGGGATTGTAGTTTCTCAGCAAGATGGAGTCATTCTCTAGAAAATGTCGTAGGCCACGATCTTCACAACCCTGTCGATAGACCATCTCCTGCTTAGCTCTCCGCTCTTCTGTTAGATCCGGATGGAGGCTATCCAAAACCGTGCGAACCCTCCTCCCCATCAACAGCTCTGCAGGACTGGTTCCCGTAGTTGTGGTTGGCGTGCAGTGCTGCTGCAGGAGAAAATTTGCCAATCTTTCCTTCCAAGATCCTTGAATTATCCGACGCAGGGAGTCTTTAACTGTTTGAACAGTTCTTTCTGCTTGGCCATTGGCAGCTGGTCGTCTTGGAGCGATCAAAACTTGGCGAATAGCGTTTCGTTCCAGAAAAGATTTGAACTCAGAAGAGGTAAACTGAGGGCCATTGTCGGAGACTACCAACTCTGGAAGACCATGAGTAGCGAAGATTTCTCGGAGAACATCAATGGTCGCACCAGCGGTCGTAGAAGGCATTCGTTTTACTTCCACCCATTTGGAGAAGGAATCAACGAGTATGAAAAAATCTTGACCCTGGAATGGTCCCGCAAAATCCACATGCAGACGGGACCAAGGACGACTCGTGATTTCCCAAGGGTGCACAGGTGCTCGTGGAGGCAAGTGACGAGAGGATTCACAGTCTGTGCAGTTCTTGACAAAGGAGTCGATGTCAAGATCCATGCCTGGCCACCATACATTGGATCTGGCAAGCATTTTCATTCTCTCGATGCCAGGATGACCAAGGTGTAGAGCTTTTAGGACACGGAACCTTCCCGATGCTGGAATTATCACCCTATTTCCCCAAAGCAAACAGTTCCTGTGAACTGATAGCTCGTTCTTTTTAGAAAAATATGTTTGGAATTCTGAATCGGGTGGTTTATTGGGCCAACCCTTCAAAACGAAATTTAGGATTCTAGAGAGTATTTGGTCACGCAATGTCATTTTTGCAATGTCCGCAGCATAAAGTGGCGGGTTCTCTAGTTCCTCAGTAAAGAGAACTTCAAGAGGAGATGGAACCTCAAAATCCTTACTTTTCATGGGTAGCCTTCTTAACGCGTCAGCATTTTGAATCTTTTTTCCTGGTTTGTGAATAATCGAATAGTCGTACGCGTTTAGAAGTAAACACCACCTCAGCATTCTAGGGGACATTATCTCTTTGGTAGGTTTAGTATTATTGAAAATTCCTAAAATCGGTTGGTGGTCCGTAATAATGGTGAATTTATGACCGAATAAGAAATGATGGAATTTCTTTACTCCAAACACAATTCCCAATGCTTCCTTATCTATCTGGGCGTAGTTTCGTTCGGCAGACGTTAAAGTACGAGAAGCAAACGCAATGGGCATTTCTTTCCCATCGGGAAGAATATGACTCAAAACGGCCCCTAATCCGAAAGGAGACGCGTCGCAGGTTAGTACAATTGGTAGTTTTTCATCAAAAGGAACCAGAACGCTGTCTGAACTGAGTAGATTTTGTAGGGTTTTAAAAGCCTCGTCATGCTTTTTTGTCCATTTCCACTCAGAGTTTTGATCAAGTAGTCGATGAAGAACTTCTGCTACTGTTGCCTTATCCTTCAAGAATCCATTATAAAAATTCAACAACCCCAAAAACGCTTGTAGTTGCGTTTTATTCTCGGGCACAGGGAACTCCTGAATCGCGGTTACTTTTGACCTAGAAGGGTGAATTCCTTTCCTATCTATCCGGTACCCCAAGAAATCAACTTCACGAACTCCAAAAAGACATTTGTCTCGATTGGCTTTTAACCCGTACTCCATTAATTTAGCCAAAACATTTTCTAATCGGGAGACTAGCTCTTCAGTTGAATTTGCCACAATTAACAAATCATCAAAATATGGAACTACTCCTTCCATATTCAAGAACCAGTTCTCGATCAGATTTTGGAAAATTCCAGGAGCAACTTTTATACCAAATTGGAGACGTTTTACCTTGTACGCGCCTTTATGAGTAATAATTGTTTGGGCCTCAGCCGATTTTTCGTCAACTGGTAGTTGTAGGTACGCCTGTGCTAAATCTATTTTTGCGTAAAATCCCCCTCCTTTTAAGTTTGAAATCAAATGGTTCACAGCAGGAACGGGGTAGGGGTGGTCAGCCATAGCCTTATTCAACGTCACTTTATAATCACCACACAGCCTTACTTCCCCTGACGGTTTAATAACTGGGACAACAGGCGTGGTCCACTTAGGATCTGCTATTGGCTCTATTACCCCTTCTTTAAGCAACTTATCTAAAGCATTTTCAATTTTAGGTTTCATAGCGAGCGGAACGTTTCTTGATTTGAATCGAATTGGGGGACATTCCGGATTCAACGGCAAAGAAATAGGTTTTCCCAAATAAGAACCCAGTCCCTCACTAAATACATCACGATACTTGTAAAGTAAATCGTTGATGCTGTCAGATTTGGTCTCGTTTATTCCACCTAAATAAATTCCCAAACCTTCAAACCAAGAATATCCCAGAATATTGGTGCAACGCTCCTTTGAAACCAATAATTCTAGATTCGCTTTACGGTCCTTAAAAGTCACGAGAACTTCGCAAAACCCCGCAAGTGGAATTTTGTTTCCCTGAAAATCCCGCAATTCTACACGAGTTTCGCGAATTTCCGGTTTTTCATCCTGAAACACACGTTGAAAAGTGCTCATAGAAATTATCGAATAATAAGAACCCGAATCAATCTCTAAACTTAATTTTTTCCCTTTTATTTGTACCTCGATTTTTTGCTTAAACGACGAACTCTGTAAAGAATTAACGTATTCCTCCGGTATCTGAATTTCATTTGTACGAAACGAATTAGAATTCTTTTTCCGACATACTTTTTGAATATGACCTTCACCCTTGCAAAAATGACATATTGCGTTACGGAATTTGCATTCTGCACGAACATGATTTGATCCGCAGCTAAAACAAACTTTGGCATTCTCAATTTTAGAATTTTGCTGTTTACCCTTCGCGGGTTTTTTATGCTTTAAAAAATCCACTGCCTGCTGCGAATTTCTTGTAAACGAATTTTCCGAACGCATCAGCCGCGACTGAGCAGCAGCAGATTCAGCGGCCAAAGCCATTGAAATAGCCATGTCAAGGGTTAACGTAGACTCAGAGAGTAAACGTCTTTGAACCTCTTCGTCATTTATCCCGCACACAATTTGATCTCTTATCCTATTTGATAAAGTATTCTCGAAGTTACACCCGTCAGCTAATTTTCTAAGTTCAGTAACATACGAATTAAACGGCTCATTCCTTTCTTGAACTCGCTTATGAAATTTGAATCGTTTAAAAATTTCATTCGATTTAGGTGAAAAATGAGTTTTAAGTTTTTCTATTATGGTTTCATACGTAACCTCACTAAGTTTATTCGGAACAACAAGATTACGAATAACACTAAGTGTTTTCATACCACACACTGCTAACAGCGTAGCTCGTTTTTTAGAATCATCACGAACATTGTTTGCTTCGTTCTTACTGTCTTTTTACCACTGACGTCGTTCGTGTAAATGTCTCAGATCACAACAAAAAAGACTAATTGAGGAAATGGCTAGTTCTGACGCACGGAAATCTTTCTTTTAACATTATAACTTTATCAAAAAAAAAAAAAAACATTTTAAGTTTCTCGATAATTTGACATGAATAGTCCCGGTTTCATTGACATGGGCATTTTTGTGTTTATTCACTGCTAAGAACTGTTCATTCACTTGGCTTTTGTACCACTTTTTATTTGGACCCCCAAAAGACCCAAAGCAATGTAATATTAAGTCACCTCCTCTTTTTTTTTGTAGAATTTACATATAATGACAGATGTGTTGACATTGTCATACACCCAGAATTTAGATGTTTTGAAAATGTATGAATTTTCTTAAAACAAATTGTCCTTAAACGTTCATTCACTGGTTAGTCTACCCTACCATAATTGCGCATTAATTCATTGAAACTAATTTTAACAATTTAAATTGTTTTTGGTCAAATTTTAGAATTATGAGTTGATTGACTCATGAATTATGTAACATTTATTTATGAGCATTTTATTATTAACCATTATGGATTGGTTGACATATATTTTCAGGCTTGTGTGCTTGGTCGCAAGGACACGCTTATAAACCATCGTCAAGTAGGACAACACAAGACACACACAAACACATATGACAGATGTTGCCATCTGTCTCCACCTCCACAATTTAGACATGTCCCTGAAGGGGAGGGAAAATTAACCATTATAGTAAGATTGTCTTATAAAGTTAAAACATTTACCAGAGTTGCCAACCTGCTAGATTTAAAAATAATCAGATCCTAGGCAGAAATCGGGAGATTTTCACTTTTTATTATAAATTCAAGGACTTTTCCAGGAAAATTCAGTGACTAGAAATTACTAACAAAATAAAATCTTTTTGGAATACCAAGTGGAGCTTTTGGCATTATTTATATGCAGAAATAGAATATCTTTGAAAATTGTATCAGGCGTAAACGATCGAATTCTTTTTGACATACTTTCATCAACAATTTTAATTTGAGTGGCAGTTTGCAGGAAATGCTTTTCAAAACGCATAGAGGAACGCAATTTTTTGCACTTACTAAACACCTTTCAAAATAGTTTAGGTATGATTTTTGCACACTTTCAGTAACATTTTTATTTTATTGTGTAGCATTTTGTTGTATGATAACAAGTGAATACATGCTTTATTATTTTTTTTATGAAAAATGTTTTGAAATCTTTAAGAAAAAAAATTCTTCCGTTTTATGCCCATAAGACAAGTCGACGTGACCGTCGAACATGAAACAGAAGTACCAGTTTTTTAAAGAATGCAAACATTTTGCATGCAAAAATTTAAAGCAAGTGTTAAATTTTATACCATATACAACAAACTGCTGCTCAATAAAAGTGTTACTGAAAGTGTGCCGTAAATCCTACGTGAAGTGTTTTGAAAGAATTCCGAAAGTGTTCTAAAAGCGTCCCCGAATGTGTTTTGAAAAAGCGTTTCCGATTGTGTTTTGAAAATGCATTCCCGAATGTGTTTCTAAAAAAGTTCCTGAATGTGTTTTGGAAAGTGTTTCCGAATGTGATCCGAAAAGCGTTGCCAAATGCGTTCCAGAATTCGATCTATGCGACAGAACGCATGTGGAACACTATCGGAACACAGTTTTCATGAAAGCGCGATAAATCTGTTCCGAATGTGTGTCCCGAGTTTGCAGTGATGATAGCGAGAAATACCCTAAACTGGTGTAAAGAAACCAGTAACTCGCTTTGTTTATCTTTCGCGGAAACCCTGATTCACGCCAAAGATAAGTGGATACTACACACACGTTTGTACCGTAAATGAAGAACCGAAAGAGAAACCGGTTTTCGGTCGCCATTGTCCGCCAAGCCGACACAATTACGGAAAGACTCTAAAGAAATCAAATGGTTCATCCCGTGTACTCTTCAAGTGTGCTCTAAAAGTGTTCTGAAGAAAATTGTATTCCATTAGGTGTTTCGAATTGCGTTCCGGATTGTGATCTAAAAAGGGAGACAAAATAAAGTGTTCGGAAAAGCACTTCAAAATATGTTCCAGAAAGTGTTCTGTAATGTGATCTAAACTAGGAGACAAATTTAGTGTTGTGCAATGCGTTTATAATATGTTCAGAGATTTGCAGTGTATTTCAGCAGTACAATGAATCAGTACATGTGTCCGCAGCTGCAAAATCAGGGTTTGACGCTACTTCTGTAAAACTGTTGACTGATTGGAAAGCTAAAAGTCCCGATCTAAACCCAATCGAGAATTTGTGGTGTATTTTGGGTCATGATGGCACTCAGTACCATAACAAACGGGAACTGATGTTATTTGAAAAGTCATGGAAAAATATCCCTGGAACCACCCTAAGGAAACTAAGGGACTCTAGGACGTCAAGATTAATTAAAGTAATAGAAATAAGGGTGAATTTATCAATTATTGATTGTTTTAACTTGACAATTTTAAATATGTCCTTATAATTTTGTCCAGTTTCCTAGCAATGTATTTTTTGTTTATCATTTTTATAATCTCAAATTTTGTATTTTAAGTTTTTTTTATTGTTGTTAAATGATTTATTGCATAAAGAAGTATTTTATGTCGAAATACATTTTCATTCATTTCAGAAATAATTTTGTTCTGTTCAATTTTCAGTTGTCCTTGTAGTTTTGACCACCACTGTACTCCAAGCACAGTCATAACTGCGTTCTAATTAGTTGGCTATACCTACTATTTATCAGCGGTCTCTTAACCAATATCGTCCTTCCAATATCCGCCCACCCTACTTAAATCTTTTACGATTGTCAACAGTTGCTTAGAAACGGACCTCATATTAGGGCTTTACTTTGTGAGTTTTGCAACTAGGCCTCTCATTGTTATTGAAACAGTTGAATTGAATCGGTCCTTCCAACTTCTAGAAGAGTTTGGTTAATTGGAGGGCACCAAGTAAAAAGGTTTTTTCATCACAATGTATGATATGGTATGGTAGAGCTGTGGAAATAAAAATGTACCCACTAGTGATTATTTTGGCCGTTAGCCATCCTTTAGAATCGGACCCTTTTGACATTGTGATCATTTAACATTCTGAGTTAATTGCATGAAACAAAATTTGCATAAGGGGTCATCTTTATATTAAAAATGTTACTACATAACTTTAAAATTTCCAATAGCAACACCACTTTTTGAAACCATATTTCAAATCTCTGACATATTTTAATACGAAATGCCAAATTTTGTAAGTTTTTAAGCATTATTAGAGTAGACGTGAAAAGTTTAGTTCCCATAATGTTAAATGAGTTGCACATAAAAAACTATCCCAAACTATAAATAATTAAGATAATGAAACGAATTTTTTACTGAAAAGAAATTATAATAACCCAAACAAAATACATTCAATATTGGGGTATTTAAATTTTTTTATATTTTTAAACATTAATTTTATTAATTTTTAAAAAAAATATGAATATAAACCATTTAATTTTTTAAAGAAATAAATTTAAGACAGGAAGCTTAAGCGAAATCCCAATTTTTAAAAAAATGTATTCATAATTAGCTGAGTTAATTACAAAATACTTTTTATTACCCTTTAGGGGACTGTGTATAAGACTAGGTGTGTAAATGATCCATTAAGATGGCCTTGCATGCATGCTTGCTTGTCATTTTAGAGATGCTCCCCCAAAGTTCCACAAGTGATTCGATTGAATAACTCGTCAAATATTCATCCAAATGTAAAAAAAAACTTAGATTTAAGGGTTTTCAAGAGTGCTTAACATTTCTAAGTTATTAAAATTGGGTGTTGCTATCGGAAATTTCAAAGTTTGTAGCATTTTTAATATGAAGAGGGCCCCTTATGCAAATTTTGTGTCATGCAATTAACTCAGAATGTTAATTGTTCATAATCTTAAAAAGGTCTGATTCTATAGAGTGACTAACGGATGAAATAACCTCAAGTGGTTACTTTTTTATTTCCACAGCTGTACATATATATTCCAGCTTGTGTGTTTGTTCAGAGAACCGCTTATTGTTTTTCGTCAAGTGGGACAGACACAGAAAGAATTTTTACAGTCACAAAGAAAGGAATAACACATAGACAAATAACAACATTTATTGACGGTCACAAACATCCATGCCTGACCGGGATTCGAACCCGACCCCAGCACCTCCAAAGGCCACCATCCTAACGATTGAGCCTGGAGCCACCGGGGCGGCATAACAATGTAAGGCTTGAGTTGAACTTTTCTGTTAACTAAATAAGATTTTTTTTGTTTTGTAGCACTTACCAACAATTTACAGCCATTTCAAAATTCTTCATTCCAAGTCCATTGGTTAAATACTTTTTAGGGGAATTTGTCTTTTGCAAAGCACGTGAACCCCCCCCCCCCCCCTTCCCAGTTCAGATTTCAAATATATTTACAAAACGCTTCGTGCATGTCCCATTTAAAAAAATAACAATAAATAAAAAATAAATAAACAAAATAAAAAAAATAATGCAGATATTTTTTCCCACGAAAAAAAAAATAATCTTTTGAGAAATCACTAGACGTCTACCATATCAGCAATATGATATGGGAGTCATGTAAACTACCGACGGGAGCTCCATTCACAGTGTACATGTTTTTCTTCTTATTTTACGATTATTAAAAAAATAAGCACATGAATACTTTAAGTAGAACGCTGAGTTTTTAAAACAAATTCTCTGTGATTTATAAAGTTTTTTGCATAGCATTAATGATCTTATTGTCTCATACAGTCAGTGTTTTTATAAAAATTCATTTTTTGCAACAGGCGGCTCCTTATGAAACTACTACCGGATAGAAAAGCCGGAATTTTCCACTTTAGAAAAGATAGAGGTCATTTCGGTTGTTCCTTTTCAAACACCTTCAAAGTGCAGTAATGTAACTAATATTAACATTAATTTATTAGAAATTTTTGATATAAAATCACATTAAACTTATATGTCACAAATTTGAGAATCTGCAGATTCACTTGCTGCACTTCCAATGGACATATGCGGTGTTCATCATATTGGGAATCAGGCGTAGTTTTATTAAATCTTTTAATAAATATTATACAAAGAAAGCAGTATCAAGCAATATATGCGATATCAATCGAAAATTTATTTTATCAGTTTTTCTAAAACACTCCACTTTATCAATATTTAAAGTAATTTTACAATCCCTAACAAAAAAAAATTTAGAAAGCAAGCAAGCAGCATAACAAAAAAAAACATGTAATAATGAAAGTTGTCTCTAAAAAAAGCTGTGATATACAAGAATGCCAATGTGTCTTGTTCTTACTTCTTAGACATTATAAATAGTACAATTTAAGTTCCGCTGCCATAAAAAAATCGCGCTGTTTAAGGTTGGTGTCCATATTAATCACCCTATATATCTTTATATAAATGAATTGAGATCATAAATTTGCTAAAGTATTTTACCCTTCGTTACTTCCTTTTCATTAAGTACCCTTCGTTATTTTGATTATTTATTAGTTTAAATTCATTTGAGCGATTGCATATTTTTGAGGGGGTTAAGATGGCCACAACCTCAAACAGCGCAATTTTTTTGTGTTAGTGGAACTTAAATAAAACTATTTATAATAAAAACTATTTGGACCAACCTTGCTGGGCCTCTGGCCTGTTGTTGGTCGACAATTTTTGTATTTGTGTTTGTATAATGTCTAAGTAGTTTTAAACAAGAGATTAACATTCTTGTGTATCACATCATTTTTAGCGACAACTTTTATAATGACTTGTTTTTTGTTATAAAATAAATGCATTAGTTTTTTTTTCTTGAGATTGGCGCTTATTTTTTTTCCAAAGCTTTTTTTGGTTAATATTTTTTTAAAAAAAAATTTATTTTATGATATGCATTTTCCGGTAGAAAGGATTAACAAGAAAAAAATTAGGAACAATAGCAAAAATTTTTGTATATAAAGTAATCCACGAAACCTCTTTTTTTTATAGTTCTACGAAGTTTAGTTTGCCTGATAGAAAATAAAATCGATTTCGTTTTAAATATAGCGAAATGTTTAGAGTTTATACATAACTGCCGTTCAGCTCTTGGCGTCATTTTAAGATTGGCTTCAGGAACGCCCTTTCCGTCTGATATATTACAAGAACATAAACTTTCTTATAAATATGATCAGCACACCCCGAAAATACAAATTACCTTCGAAGGGCGAACATTGCGTTTTTCAGCACTTCGAGGTAAAAATATTTTTAACTGCTCTTTTTCACGCACATATAACACTATCTCTCTCGACTAAAAATTTAACTTTTAAAGATATTAAAGGTGTCTATATTAAGAACACTGTCCATATACAAGTGCTATACAAGCAATCGACATTTACGGCAAAACTGGAGTTAAACAAGTTTAGTCACAGTTCAAATTGTTCAAGTAAAACTCTTTCTTAAAAATAATAATTACACTAGCTTGATGTGGTTTCCGCGAACAAAACTTTGATGACTAATTCCTGTGCAGTTGTCGAGTTCTTGAAAAGTTGTAAATAAATTTCAGAGCAAAGCCTTATATTTCAAAAACTAACTAATCTGGATTTAACTGAAACTGCAAATATTTTGTCAAAGTTTTAAGTGTCATTTTCTCTAAAGGGGGACTTGTTCATACCTTCGCGCGCGATTTTCTTGAAACTTTCAGGACATGTTAGTCGTACTATGATAAGAAAAGTGAATTTCAGTTTTTCTTAAATCCGACTTTTTTGACCTTGAGAGTCAAAGTTCGAGGTCATGGACCAATGGTGTACATTATGTCATACTTTTACTTCTAAATCCATGAGTGTTCCAGGATTTTTTTTTTTGAAATAGGGATGTTACTTGATATTAGGTACATGACAGCATATTTAGTTTGGCGGGTCACTCATGGCTTTGAAGGTCAGGGTCCTTTGAAAAAGGTCATTTTCGTCAATTTTTGTTATGTTTCTGCCTAATTATCTACTTAAGTCATAAGTGACCAACAAAAATAATTATTGGATTAGTTGCACACACTAGGGTAGTTCGTAGAAAAATATAAAACACCATGGGTGACTCTTTACTTTGGTTGTTAAAGGGTCTCAAATATGACCATTTCCATAAAAAGGTCATATTCAAAAGTCAATTACTCGAGAGAGCAAGAGTTAATAAACTTGGAGACACAGTTGTAAATACTCTTCAAATATTGCAGTTTTAGAATCAGGTTACAAACCTATGGCAACTCATTTACTTTTTTTACAGTCCATTTTATGCCGATTATTTGGAAAATTTCCAAAATATATTCAAATTTAAAAGCCAATTACTCTAGAAGCAAAGGTTCAATAACTTGAAGACACAGTTGCAAATACACTTCAAATGTTGTAGTTTTAGACGCAGGTTGCAAATCCATGGCACCTAACTTACTTTTTTTTATAATAGTCATTTTTAGCTTCCACACTACGTTTATAAAACGTAAAAATTGGAAATTATGTAGGTACTATGCAATGCTTCAACAAGTTATTTCTAGAACTGTTTTTACATACATTGCAACATTGATTGAATAATATGATCTTTTGAAATTAAATTGTGTTAGCTTTCCGTTTTATTTAATTATACTTTTTTTTATTATTGAATGGAAGTTGTGATCTTCGACACTTTGTAGCAGCTCGTAACACTCATGCTTACCACCATGCTTTTTAAAAAGTAAGTATTTTTTTTATTTGTTACAATACTTTTGGCTATGCCCTTTGGCCCCCTTATTGTGCCCTAGATGCACACAACAACAACATCCTTTAATATAGCAATTTAGCAAACACACACATTAAATAATTTAAGCTCAGATTTAAATGGGGTTTTGTTTTGATCAAATCCAAACTTTGGATTTAAATTCAGTTCTTTATAAATAGAGCTTTATTTGGTTATTGTAATGACGTGACTCTGTTGCAAATATTTATTTTTTTGTAATGACTGATTTTTCTTTGAACTGAAGTGATTGAAAGTGTGAATTCGGGGTTCGCCTTGGCGGCGTTTTGTCAGAACTAGCTAAGAATTGCTAAACATCAATTGTGCCAACTGTTGCAGAATTTCTACCGTTTTGTCTTGATACTCTTCTCCGGTACCGCTGCCACCACTCTAGTCTGTACTACTTTGCGTTGAAGAAACTGATATAAATATTTTTTTGTGTTCATGCAGCATTTTCTGGCGTAAGCCACTGTGGGTAAGGGGCTTCATGGTTGATACTGATGTTTTTTTAAAGGAAAACCTGACTGCTCAGAGGCCCAAACAATTGTTTACCGCATTGCTACAATGCCACTACTAGCCCATTGTGTGGTAAGTTTGGTTTATTTTGTCACAGCAGCCCTAGTAAAGTTTTTACAATCAATTTAGTTTAACGAGGATTAATGTGTTGGTGTGAAGAATTCCGACAGCAGAAAAACACACAAGTTTGGCAGGTTGCCATGTTGGTGAGTTTTAAAAATGGCCTCAAGCAGGTGCCTTGCCATGTCTGGGGATCTAGTCCCAGATTGGGTGAAGTTAACTTATCTTCTCATCCCTTAAGTGGGTCGATAAAATGAGTAACAAGTTGCTTGGGAACTAAACACTGTGGCTAAACTTAAGGTCTATTCGAGACATATGCTTAGCACCCCAGAGCTCTTGCCTTGCCAAGTATTAACTGAAATAGGCACAGCATGGCCTACTAACTGGTTGTTGTGGCGAGAAGTTTAGTTTTAGTTAGTAAATTAACCCTACGATATTTATGTTGCTCATAATCTAGTTGCGCTTGATGAGTTATCATTGTGTTCTTATTTTCCAGCACTACGACAGTACCAACTATTGTCATTTGGAGAAACTAGTTCTTGCCAAATATTATCAAGATAAACAAGCTCCTATACTAGAAGTTAACATGTGTAATTAGATGTCAATAAAAATAAAGTTTTGTTGTTATTTTTTTGCTTTCTATATCTACTGCAAGTATTTTTTAAATTATAATTAAATTTGCTTCATAATGTGATATTATTAAAGAAATTTATGTTGACGAGAATTTCGAGGGAAAATATACAAACATTTCGGCAAAGAAAGAGTAGTTTTATACACATAGCGTAAGTTTTTTTTTTTGTTAATGTGGAGCTTTGTGCACTTCTTGAAATAAAGATCGATTGGAAAATTTCTGTTGAACAATTTTGGAAGCCTTCGATAAATATAATTTAGAACTTAAAGTTATAACTAAGTCATTAAAAAAGTTACTTTTGAAAAACTAAGTTAATACAAAGAAGTAATCAATAATTTCAGCTATAAAAAAATTTGTTCAAAAAGCGAAAATTATACATTTATATAAAAAAACGGCTTAAGTTGGTATTTCTTGATAAATTTATATGTAATTTTTTATTTAAAATGTCTTACAATTTTGTTTCAAAAAATATTTTTACCAATGAAACTAAAGGAAACAAATAAGATTAAATTAAGACATTAAGATTAATTAAAATATTCAATCCAGTACAGTAAGAGAAATGAGGCAGAGAAAATAATTTTTCCCATTTGATTAACACTGAGGCACTTGAGTTTTTGAATGAATTTTGTATGTTTAAAGAAATTCTGTAATACATTTTTTTTTACTGAAGGTCTTATTTTAGTTATTTTGTTTTATATGAAATGTAAATATTAATGCATCATATTCTATAAAAATAATAATAATAAAATATTTATTACTTGGCAATAAAAAAAGAAAGCCTCTGAGTAGCTGCAGAATCACTAGATTATTATGAAAATAACTTACAGCTAATATGAAATAAAAAAATTACCAGCCTATTAAATTTCAAAATCTAGGCATTGTTCCATGGATCCCGGATATTTCTCACGTCGGAAATTTCTCATGTCGGACATTTCTCACGAAAAGACTCATTCGAATGATTCTGTCACAGGGACCATCCAAAAATGACGCCACGCTTGACAAGGGAGTGAGGAGGTTTCATACAGCTGCAATTGTTTGTGGATATGGATTGGAGTGTATGTCGGAAGGGAAGGCCGGGTGGGGGGGGGGGTGGAGAGAGAGGGGATTTGCAGAAAAGTGGCGTAGAAAGGAGGGGGGGGGGGCGTTCCGAGCTATGTTCGAAAGTAGAATTATAATTGTTATAATCGAACTATAATGAATATAAAGAAGAAGAGATATGAAGAAGGATATAAGTTAACGCGTATAAGTGTTATATAATTTCACAATTAATTACATTGTTTACTCAGGTTATGTTAAAGATTAAATTGCGCCATTAGCACGTGATCGCATATGAAAATAGTTTAAGGAAGAAAATAAAAGCCACGTGGCAAAAAATATTTTTGTTTAATTAGCGTTGCACTAGAGCTACAAGTGGGCTATTGGCGATGGGGGTTTTTTTTGCTCAGACCTACAGCCATTACTAAACCATGAATCTGGAAGCGGTTTTTACTAAACGATTGAGAATGCCCCAATTCTTCCCCTTTCATAGGTTTGAAGTTTCAAAAATAACTTTTTCTATTGTTAATTAATTAAAATCTATATTACCTTTGGCTGTATGAATGCGCGATAAACAAGAATTCCTAGCGGCCTAGTACCTCCGAAAACGAGCCAAGGTTTACCGTATTTTCATCGAAGAGCCGCATAGCAGCGCCGTTAACTATTAAGTTATTATTACAGCTTCTAAAATATATGATTAGGGGATTACAAATTTGAAACTGTAAGCAACTTCAGATATTTAGGATCAGAAGTAAACACTGTTAATGATTTAATGCCTGAGATCCGTGGTAGAGTCACAGCTGCTAACCGATGCTTTTTCGGTCTTAAAAAGCACCTGAAGTCTGACTTCATCAGCAGAAAAACGAAGATCCTAATCTACAAAAGCTTAATCAGACCCGTCCTCACCTACTCCGCGGAAACTTGGGCAATGACAGAAAAGGTTAAAGATACCATCTCTATTTTTGAAAGAAAAATCTTGAGAAGCATTTTTGGTGGCGTAAAATGTGACAACATCTGGAGAAGAAGAACTAACTCCGAACTTTACAAATCCTTTTCAGAGCCAGACATAGTGAACTACATTACAATTCAGAGAATAAAATGGGTAGGCCACTTGTGCAGGATGGATGAAAGCCGTACAACGCAAAAGATCTTCTCGGCCAGACCATTCGGCACCCGAAAAAGAGGGAGGCCTAAACTCAGATGGCTCGACTGTGTGGAAAAGGACTTGGAAACTTTAAATATTACGAACTGGAGGTCTCGGGCCACGGATAGAAGATCCTGGAATTTGATTCTGCGGAAGGCAAGGGCCCATCCTGGGCTGTCAAGCCATTGAAGGAAAATATATGATTAATATAATAACTGAATAGACAGATCGAAAAAAAAATTGTAATTAATAAACGAAATGCTTCTTTTAAACTTTTTGGCGTTTTTATTTAGAAAACTTATGAATAACTCGAGCCGATATATAGATCGATTGACTAGAAATGTAAACAGTCATATTTGCCTATTAGGTTGCCATATTCAGTAACCAATACCATTCAAAAAATAGTTTTGTTGGGGTTTTTTTTCATAAAAAGTAAAAAATATATTTTTTTTTGCATAAAAATTATTGAGGAATATTTAATTATGACCAAGGTAACCTCTGCTTATTTTTTATGAAAAGAATTTTTTTTTCTAAAATTTATTGAGGAATATTTTATTATGCCAAAGTAATATTTTATAATTAAAGTTGCATTTTTTAACATGAGCTGTTACTAAATGTTTGTATTATAACACATAACCGTAACCGAAGAATTGTATTTGGTTATTGTGTTTTCTTGAATATTCAAGATATTTTTTAGTTTTATAAAAGAAAATTGAAGTTAAATATGCCGAAAAAATATAGCGAAAGATGACATTAGGTCAAGAAGTTAGTACCTAAAAATCAAGCTTTGGAAAATCTGAATGCCCATATGAAGAAAACTTTCTCTTTGCCTGACTGGAAAGGATTAGAGCGAAAAGGGGGGGGGGGGGGCGGGATTAGGTGAACGTGAAACATTTAATAATTATCATTTTCGTTAAAGATGCCAGCGACCAAGTGAATTTCAACGATGTGCAGTTCACTTTCGCCATTTGCAATGGTTCATATTGATGCTTAGCCTTTTTAACTTCAATTCGGCATTGTTGATTAACCATTGAAATTATGTATTTTATTTTGTAGTCATATTGCCTTTACATCCTTTGAACTTGTTCATAAAACATGTTGGTAATCCACCCTACCTTAAAAAGCATATCATAAAATAAATTTAAAAAAATACTACTGATATCCCCCCAAAAAACTTCCTCAAAGTAAACACACGCCAAACTAAAAAAAAAAAAAACTATGCATTTATTTTATAAAAAAAAGTCATTATGAAAGTTGTCGCTAAAAAGCCGTGATATAAAATTAATGCCAATCTCTTATTTAAAACTTTCTGGTCATAATAAATAGTATAATTTAATTTTCGCTGCCATAAAAAAATTTCCCTGTTTGAGGTTGGTGCCCCCATCTTAACCACCCTCTATACCTTTATACAAATGTATTGAGATAATATAGCTGTTAAAAGTTCTTTTTAAGTATACTTCGCTATTTTGATTTAGTAATTCAAATTCATTTGCGTGATTTAATTTTTTTAGAGGGATTAAGATGGACACCAACCTCAAACAGTGCAATTTTTTTATGGCAGCGAAAATTAAATTATACTATTTATTATGACCAGTAAGTTTTAAATAAGAGATTGGCATTCATTTTATATCACGGCTTTTTTAGCGACAACTTTCATAATGACTTTTTTTTTATAAAATAAATGCATAGGTTTTTTTTTGAGATTGGCGTGTGTTTACTTTGAGGAAGTTTTTTGGGGGGATCATACCATACCATACCATACCCATTTCGAAAACTGTAAATTTCTATCGCAAAACGTTTAGTGTTTATTGAATTTTCAAATATTCTGCTAAAATTTGAAACACACCAAATCATTTAAATTGAAATCCAAACACAAAAATTCCATTTTCAGTTACTAATCATTTTTAGTAGTTTTAGAAATTGTGATGTACAGAATCTGCAGATTGTAAAATTACTAGGCAATATGTCGATTAACCAAACCAAACTCAAACCGAATGCATTCCTTCGTCAACACATTCTCGTACTGCCCTAGTTCAAGGATGCAACAATGACCAAAATGCGTGATCAATTGGCTTTTAACTATTTTTCGGAGGGGTTGGGTAAATATCGGAATTGCATCGTTTCTATTTCCGGTCAATTTTAAAACACCCTGTAAATATGACAATTGTAAAAAAAAGTAAGTTAGGTGCCAAGGATTTGTAACCTGGGACTAAAACTACAACATTTGAAGTGTATTTACAACTGTGTCTTCAAGTTATTGAACCTTTGCTTCTAGAGCAATTGGCTTTATAAATTTGAATTTTTTTGGAAATGTTCAAAAGATCTGCATAAAATGGACTGTAACAAAAAAGTAAATGAGTTGCCATAGGTTTTTAACTTGATTCTAAAACTACAATATTTGAAGTGTATTTACAACTGTGTCTCCAAGTTATTGACACTTGCCTTTTCGAGTAATTGACTTTTGAATGTGACCTTTTTATGGAAATGTTCATTTTTGTGACCCTGGAACTAGCAAAGTAAAGTGTCACTCATGGTGTTTTACATTTTTCTAAGTACTCCGCTAGTGTTTGCAACTAATCCAATAATTATTTTTGTGGCTCACTAATGGCTTAAGCAGATAATTATGCAGAGACATGACAAAAATCGACGAGAATGACCTTTTTCATAGTACTACTAACATATCCTGAAAGTTTCAAGAAAATCATCACACTAGACGAAGACATCACCTATCACGCTCCTATTTAATTTGGCCCAGTTTTAAAAAAAATAGCTCTAAAATATTGTTTGCCATTTTATGAGTAGTTTTTTTTAATTATCATTATAATAATACGTACAACATGAGACTAACCATCCATGTTTAGTTACAGATGTAAATGTCTAAACAGGACAGTCCTTTATGAATTTATCAAACCAAAATAGTATGAAATCTATATTAAGTCTTAAAAAATGCAACTAAAACAATTTTAGGGTTGAAAAAAAATGTTTTCTTTTATTGCAAGACCACTTGATTGTACGTCATTGGCCCCCAATGCCAAAGCGTGAGATAGGGAGCAAAAACATAAACTAAGAACTGAACAAAAAAAAACCTGATGCTAACATACTATTAAATAAAATAGAGACCGTATGTTAGCTAAGAAGATATTTATTAGAAGGGGAGGGTGGGGGAGCAAAGGAAACACAACAAGCATCTATATATAAGCTTTGTTACATCATCAAACTAAACAACTAATGAGATTAATTATGGAATGGCTGATGTAATAATTGAGTGCAATTACATTATAAAGATGATGCAATATGAAATGAGATATTTCATCATACAGAGGCTGATTCAACTTAAATATGATATTTCAACACCGCCCTTAATCGCACTGTACAAATTATAAACATATAAAATTTTTAAACAACATAAAGGCAAAAGTTCATTCAATTTTCAATTAAGGTACTTCGTATGAATTTCACCTTAATATCCATGTGCTTTAACTTACCAATGCTGTTTTCATTTGTAACGGTTTTTATGCATGACTGGTTGTCTTCTTACACTATTCTGTTTGAAACGTTAACAATTTCACTAACAATGGTTTTTAACCATAAATGATCCTGCATGGCTTTTTCCAGAGTTATTACCTCAGCTTTAGTAGACAATTGAGAAATACAATTTTGTTTCCTACAGGACCTCATTATTGAACAACCCCCATTTACCCTTATTACGAAACCAGTCAAACTTTTCCTATCTGGATCTCCTCCAAAACTTGCATCTACATCCATTGATAAGTTAAAGCACTTGGAATCGCACTTGTTATAAATTTTATAGTTTATAGTTCCCTTTAAATATCTTAAGATTTGTTTTAATCCTAACCAGGCAATTTCAAAAGGATTTTATTGGAGTTGACTGAGACAGTTCACTATGAAAATAATGTCTGGTCTTGGTAAGGTATGGTATGGTATGATACATATATATTCCAGCTTGTATGCTTGTTCAGAGAACCGCTTATAAGCTTTCGTCAAGTGGGACAGACACAGAAAGAAATTTTACAGTCACAAAGAAATGAATAACACATAGACAAATAACAACATTTATTGACGGTCACAAACATCCATGCCAGACCGGGATTCGAACCCGACCTCAGCAGCTCCAAAGGCTAGTACACTAACCATTCAGCCACAGAGGCGGCATGTCTGGTCTTGTCGCATGAGCCAGATATAAAATTAAACCTATCAATTCGCGATAGGGTCAACTACATAGCTTTCCATTATGAAATCAGCTACTGTTGCTTTTGGAGCAGTGCTATGCTTGCACTTCGACACTTTATACTGCTTAAGTAATTTTTCGATAAAATTTACTTGATTTTGGCACAGTTTATTTGATGTAAACTCCATTCTGATACCTAAAAATTCCGATGCACTTTCTGTTTTAGACATTTGAAACTCACCCCCTAGATAACAATTCTACAATAATATTCAATTCACAAATCAGATCCTGCTAATAAGAGATCATCCACGTACTAAGGCATTATCACTTTCTTAACTCTTGTTTTCCTAATTAAAATGCAAGTCAACGATTTAAAACCTATCTTTGACCGAGAAATTGAAGAAATTTTAAGAATCAATGCCGAGGGGCCTGTTTTAAGCCATACAAGCTTTTCTTAAGCCTGCATTTTCGGCCACTGTTGTCGTCGTATCCCTGCGGCTGATCCATAAAAATCACTTCGTGTAAATCACCATTCAAGAAAGCTGTTTTCACATAGGATTTTCTTGCACAATATCCCAAGCACTAAACGTAAAGCTACTCGACGTCCTTTTATAGCATAAAACCACGTATGACGAGACGAGCTTTGAACTTACCATCCCGTTTCTGCCGGAAAACCCACTTGCACACTGCAAATCTCTGAACAGATTATGAACACATTGCAGAATACTATATTTGTCTCCTAGTTTAGATCACATTACAGAACACTTTCTGGAACATATTTTGAAGTGCCTTTCCAAACACTTTATTTTGTCTCCCTTTTTAGATCACAATCCGGAACGCATTTTGGCACGTATTTCGAAACGCCTAATGGAACAATATGTTTTTGAGAACACTGTTAGAACGTATTTGGAAACTCTTTTCGGAACACATTCGGAAACACTTTCCAAAACACATTCAGGAACGCTTTTAGAAACACATTCGGAAACGCATTTTCAAAACACATTTGGGAACGCTTTTTCAAAACACATTCGGGGACGCTTTTAGAACACTTTCGGAACTCCTTTCAAAACACTTCACGTAGGATTTACGGCAAACTTTCAGTAACACTTTTATTGAGCAGCAGTTTTTGAATGGTATAAAATTTAACACTTGCTTTAAATTTTTACATGCCAAATGTTTGTAGTCTTTTAAAAAAAACTAGTCCTTCTGTTTCATGTTCAACGGTCATGTCGACTTGTCTTATGGGCATAAAACAGAATAATTTTTTTCTTAAAGACTTCAAAACATTTTTCATAAAAAAATTAAAGCGTGTGTTCACTTTTTACCATACAACAAACTGCTACTCAATAAAAGTGTTACTGAAAGTGTGCAAAAATCATACCTAAATTCTTTTGAAAGGTGTTTCGTAAGTGCGGAAAATAGCGGTCCTCTATGCGTTTTGAAAAAGCATTTTCTGCAAACTGTCGCTCAAATTAAAAGTGTTGATGAAAGTATGTCAAAAAGAATTCGATCGTTTACGCCAGATACAATTTTCAAAGATATTCTATTTCAGCATATAAATAAAGAATGCCGAAAGCTTCACTTGATATACCAAAAAGATTTTATTTTGTTAGTAATTTCTAGTGACGGAATTTTTCTGGAAAAAGTCCTTGAATTTGTAATAAAAAAATGAAAATCTCCCGATTTCTGCCTAGGATCTCCTTATTTTTAAATCTAGCAGGTTGGCAACCCTGGTAAATGTCTTAACATTATAAGACAATCTAACAAAATGGTTAATAATAAAATGCTCATAAAAATTTTTTAAATAATTCTTTAGTCAATCAACTCACAATTTTAAAATTTGACCAAAAACAATTTAAATTTTTGAAATTAGTTTCAATGAATTAATGCGCAATTATGTTAGAATTTAAGGGGTCGCAGGAGTCTTAAAAATGTGCAAAGAAGATACTACAAAGCATAGTTTGATCTTTCATGTCATTTTTTAACTACTCAATAAATTAGTATAATTTTTTTATATGTAATTCTACAAGATTTATTTATTATAAAACAAGTTTTAAAATTTATGAAACTTCAGCCAAAACTAAAATAAATGATATTAAACATGAAGTTATTTGAACACATTGTGATTAGGCTTGCGCGGCAAATTGTGAGGACAAAATTGAAAAAATGACCAAGAAAATGACTTTATATTGTACAAATATGTACAGACAAAGACTTATACCTAAATTCTCAGCTCAATTTTAATTAGAAATTATTTTTTAAAAAATTTAAAATCAAAATTTTTAAATTTTTATTACTGTTTTTACTAAAAAGTTCTTAAAATAATTTCTAATTAAAATTGAGCTGAGAATTTAGGTATAAGTCTTTGTTTGTACATATTTGTACAATATAAAGTCATTTTCTTTGTTATTTTTTCAATTTTGACCTCACAATTTGCCGGGCAAGCCTAATCACAATGTGTTCAAATAGCTTCATGTTTAATATCTTTTATTTTAGTTTTGGCTAAAGTTTCATAAATTTTAAAACTTGTTTTATAATAAATAAATCTTGTAGAATTACATATAAAAAATTATACTTATACATTGAGTAGTTCAAAAATGACATGAAAGATCAAACTATGTTTTGTAGTACCTTCTTTGCACATTTTTAAGACTCCTATGACCCCTTAACGTGGATTGTTTTATTTATTTTTTTGAAAACTAAGTCATTTATCTTTGTAAAAACACATGGCAATTTAACTAGCCCTTTCCGCAGTCTATTAATTTTGATGTTAAGTTAGTATTTTCCTACAACTGCAAGATGCTTTTTTGCAGCTCTACAGCAATGTTGAAGACATGTATGCCTGTCTAACCTACGTACCCAGCTGCTTACTCGCCTCCCTGCCTAACCTATCTGCATGCCTTACCTTACCTGTGTATATCTGTCGGCCTGCCTATACCACCTACATACTTGCCTGATTATCTGCCTTAACTACACTGCAAATCTCTGAACAGATTATGAACACATTGCAGAATACTATATTTGTCTCCTAGTTTAGACCACATTACAGAACACTTTCTGGAACATATTTCGAAGTGCCTTTTCAAACACTTTATTTTGTCTCCCTTTTTAGATCACAACCCGGAACGCATTTTGGCACGCATTTCGAAACACCTAATGGAACAATATTTTCTTCAGAACACTTTTAGAACGCATTTGGCAACGCTTTTCGGATCACATTCGGAAACACTTTCCAAAACACATTCAGGAACGTTTTTAGAAACACATTCGGGAACGCATTTTCAAAACACAATCGGGAACGCTTTTTCAAGACACATTCGGGGACGCTTTTAGAACACTTTTGGAACTCTTTTCAAAACACTTCACGTAGGATTTACGGCACACTTTCATTAACACTTATTGAGCAGCAGTTTGTTGCATATGGTATAAAATTTAACACTTGCTTTAAATTTTTACATGCAAAATGTTTGTAGTCTTTAAAAAAACTGGTACTTCTGTTTCATGTTCGACGGTCATGTCAACTTGTCTTATGGGCATAAAACAGAAGAATTTTTTTCTTAAAAGACTTTAAAACATTTTTCAAAAAAAAAATTAAAGCATAGTTCACTTTGGACCATACAACAAACTGCTACTCAATAAAAGTGTTACTGAAAGTGTGCAAAAATCATACCTAAACTATTTTGAAAGGTGTTTCGTAAGTGCAAAAAATAGCGTTCCTCTATGCGTTTTGAAAAGTATTTTCTGCAAACTGCCACTCAAATTAAAATTGTTGATGAAAGTATGTCAAAAAGAATTCGATCGTTAACGCCGGATACAATTTTCAAAGATATTCTATTTCTGCATATAAATGATGCCAAAAGCTCCACTTGATACTTCAAAAAGATTTAATTTTGTTAGTAATTTCCAGTCACTGAATTTTTCTTGAAAAGTACTTAAATTTATAATAAAAAGTGAAAATCTCCCGATTTCTGCCTAGGATCTCCTTATTTTTAAATCTAGCAGGTTGGCAACTCTGGTAAATGTCTTAACTTTATAAGACAATCTTACTATAATGGTTAATAATAAAATGCTCATAAATAAATGTTACATAATTCATGAGTCAATCAACTAATAATTTTAAAATTTGACCAAAAACAATTTAAATTTTTGAAATTAGTTTCAATGAATTAATGCACAATTATGTTAGTTTTCAAAAAAAAAAATCCATGTTAAATTCTAAGTCGTTTAACTTTGTAAAAGCATATGGCAATTTAACTAGCCCTTTCCCCAGTTTATTAATTTTGATGTTGAGTTAGTATATGCTCTTAAAACTACAAGATGCTTTTGTGCAACTCTACAGCAATGCTGAAGACATGTATGCCTGTCTAACCTACCTCCCCAGCTGCTTACTTACCTCCCTGCCTAACCTATCTGCCAGCCTTTCCTTACCTGTCTATACCTGTCGGCCTGCCTAAACCACCTACCTGCTTGCCTGATTACCTGCCTTAACTACCAATCTGTTTGAATGTCTGCCTGCTTAATTTACCTACCTAACTACATAAATTAGTTGCCCTACTCTACCTTTAGTATATGACTAACCTGTCTGCCTAACTTTATCTTACCTACTTGCAAACTTTTATTGGCAATAATTGTGATTATTGTTTTCTTTGTCTATTTTGTTACCTGGAAAATTTTATGTATTCTATTGGAGTTAGAAGAAATACTAAAGCAACATAACTTCAAAAACTCAAATGAATGTATTAGTAAGATGCAGTACAGTTCAAGTATAAACATATATGTCCTATACTTAAAAACTAAACTTATCGTCGCAACAGCCCATTATTGGGCCAAGTCCTTCCGTGCTCAATTCAGCTTTCGTTATCTAGGGCTCTGGGCTGCTCTGCATATGTCCCGGTTAAGTGGTCAACCTACGCAGGACCCCCAGTGTTTAGTTTCCAAGCATGCTTGGTCCTCATTTTATCGACCCACTTATATTTTGAAAGGCTGAGGGAAACTCGCCCAATCCGGGATTCGATTCCCGGACCCGTGGCATGGCAATACAAAGCACTGCCACTTTGCCTCTCATCTTATACTAATGATCTTAATCTCACTAGAAAAAAATCTAGGGTCACCAACCAAAATTTAGTTGGTTTATGAATGTCTTATGCTAACGTTAGAATTAAAACAATGAAGGTATGCATATCTGATTTTCAATGCGCATAAATGTTAAAAGATATTTTTGTTTTTACATTTAAAAAAAAGTCTTAGTATTTGAAAATTTGAAAAATAGGGTTTTGACAAATTTACTTAAGCATGGCATACTTTACGAGTTTTTAATACATAAAAATATTACAAAATGATCCATAAACTGCCCTTGTTAAAAGTAAAAGAAACACAAAAAAATTGCGAAAAATAATTTTAATAAGAAAGAATCAATTAATCGCAATACATACAAAAAATATAATGACATACAACAAATACAATGTTAATAAAATTTTGGAACCATCTTATCCTTGCCTCAAATTTCAAATAAGATATCAAGACCCCCCCCCCCCCCAAAGTCAAAATAACTATTTTCAGAAGTCTAATCGGATCGAGATTCGAAATCCAGATCATTTAAATAGATAGCAAAATCATAAATTTTAGAGTCAATAACAATCGATTTCTTACAATTCACACCTGATAAGATGTTTCCTCCAAAGGCCCTCGCCAGATAAGACGGTGAAAAATGCCCCCACTCCAATCGGGCTAATTTTTTTTCTGAATATACCTCATAGTATGGACAACTTCTCAGCCAAGTTTCAGCTCTAAAATAGGACGCGTTTTTGAGTAAAAAATAAAAGTTTTTTTATTTTTAAATTGAATTTTCTCTGAATCTATTTGATAATATCCAAAAAACTGCTCATAAGTTTTTAGATATCATTGAGTAGTATTCTCAGAAAAATCCGCTCATAAATCTGATCGAGGGATCATTGTAAAAAATGCGATTTTTTTTTTCAAAAAATTTTTTTTATGCCAAAATCGTTATTCACACCTTAAATTTTTGTCTCTACATGTTTCTCTAACATCAATCTACAATATATATTTTTTCAGATTTTTAAAAACATTGGACGATAGTTAAAAAAAATAAAATATCCTTAAAACCTGATTTTTTGCACTAAAATCCTTTAGTACAGTCACATAATTTTTTTCTACATCATCCTCTTATCTCAGTTTACAATATATGTATATATTTTTTCATATATTTTTGAAAATGTTAGGCAATTGTAAAAAATATTTAATTTGATTTTAAATAATTTTTTTTAACTCTTATTATCTGTATTTGGAATAAGTAACGTAATTAATAACATTTTATTTTTACTATACAGTTGAAATAAACTTGCTAAAAGGGAAAAAATAAACTGAATCAAAATTAACTTTCATCCATTGCAGGGCTCCTCAACATATTCTACCGTATATTTCAATACTTTGCTCTTCCCCTCAGATGAACCTATAGACACGCTTGTCATCTTAGAAATGGTCCCCCAAAGGATGTCAAGAGATTCGATTAAATAATTCGTCAAATACTCATCCGAATGTAACAAAAACTTAGATTTAGGGGTTTTCGAGGGTTCTTAACATTTCTAGGTTATTAAATATGGGTGTTGCTATTGGAAATTTTAAAGTTAGTAACATTTTTAATTTGAAGACGGCCCCTTTTGCAAATTTTGTGTCATGCGATTAACTCAGAATATTATATTTTCATAAAGTCAAAAAGGTTCGATTACTTAGGATATCTAACAGCCGAAATAATCACTAGTGGGTACTTTTTTTTCCACAGCTGTACTAACTCTTAACTCTTATGTTATTTTTTTTTATTTTTCAAGCAAATATTTATTAATAGTCAACGTTTATTTTATACATTTTTTAACATTTTAAAAAAATTTTAAACGTTATTTGACAAGAACAACAAATCAACAACGAATTAATTATCTTCATCACTGTCTTCATGAACTACAGAGGTAATGCTTTCTGTGCTGAATAAGTGGCTTAATTTTTCTGCAGGTCTAGGAATTTTCGACAGGTATCGGCCATATGATAAGTGATAAATAATTGCAGCAATATGAGAGCAGCACCCAACTGTTCTGCGACCATTTGCACACTCGCAAAAGTAACGTTTTATTCCTGAAACTCCTATACTGTTTCGCACGTATTCAATGAAACATCGATATATTTTTCTGTTCATGTGGCGTGATTGTACTTGCATTTTTAAAATATTTGATTTTCCTTTCACGAATTTCAAATTCAAATGACCATCTTCATCAATGACTTCAGCTAGATAAGATATCGCTTGACAGTATTGGTAAGTGCCGGTGAACAATATTTTCAGTTGGTTTTCTGTTAGCTCTGGAAAATCAAGTACGTCAGTGTCCGAAATATCTTCAAAAGGAAGTTTTTTTCGAAACCATCCTCTTGATTCAACTTCATCAGCCAAAGTATTCTCAGTATTTTTCCGCTCAATCATTCTCTGCAGAATGTCATCGGTCATACCAACATCAGAAACCAGCCGTTTGCTAAACTGATTATGTAGAAAAGCCGCTGTGCGATAATATGGTCCGATCTTCGGAATCATTTTATTATCAAAAATATGATCTAAAAGGGCATTTTTCTGTTTTATCATGCCATGAACCGATTCAACTGCCCATCTCAACTTCGTCACAAAGCGAGAATCATTAGATTCCTGAGTAGTGAGTTGTTTTTGCTTGCCTTTCAGAGCCGGCATTAGTACTGTAAACTGTTTAGATTCTAAATATTCCTTGACGTCTCGAAATCCACGATCCAAAATGAAAATGTCTCCGGGCCTCATTAGCTGACACAGTAAAACATTTGGGTCGTCAATAATATGTCTCATTATCTGAGCATCATTTTCATTTGCAAGAAAAGGACCCAACATATCAACGACAAATCCATCAGTAGTACAAATAGTAAAAGGCTTACACAGGTGAGTTTTTTTCTGACCAGAATAAGATATCCGTTGATATTCATTGTTTGTACTCTTTTGATGTCGTGCATACGTACCGTCACATATCAACATCAATTTATCATACGCATTATACAGTTTCTTGGCTATTTCTGTGGTATGATTATTAATCAGTATCTCTCGGCTAACAGAAGATAATCCAAAATGTACAGGAAGAATATCTTTCTCAAATGAATGTACTATTGAATCTGAGTAGGAGGACACTAGTTGTTCATTACTGAGCTGCAGTATGGAAGCAATCAGTTTATTTGAGCATCCTGTTCTTAGTTTTATTAGAAACACAATTAGCGCTTGTACAACCGTCCGAGAAGAACTTTTTCTCATCGACACCATCATATCACGCAATTTCGTTATATTATCCCAACTCAAGCCAGTGTATATTTTAATTTGATCTTCAGAAAGCCTTTGGTTTTCACATTTATCCAAAACAGTTTCATTGCATTCTGATGTCACGCTGTTAAGTATATTCTGTATTTCATGAGTTGTCATAGACGAATAATTTGAGAAGACTTTTAATCTATTTAAGTCTTCATCATATAATCGTTTTTTTATTAAATGGCTTCGACAACATCGGTTGCCAGCTGGAATATAAATGTTACGTTTAATATACGACTGCAACTGTGCTTCTTGAGGAACTTGAGTTAAAGTATCTTTACTATAACAGACACAGCAATATTTATTTGTTGAAACAGTCCTCGGTATTGGTAACTCTACATGCTCAACCTCATTACTATCATTCGAATCTTCTTTTAAACCAATAGAACATGTCGGGTCTAATTGTTCAGAATCACTTACTTCGTCTTGATCCAAAGAGCAATCGATTTTTCTTCGTTTATAATAAGCATGTGATCGACACTTTTTACAAATAATGTCATTGATGTTCAATGAAGTATCGATATTTTTTGAGAAGAAAATCACTTCATCAGCATCTGTAATTTTTTTCATCTTCTGAACAGAATAAATCCATTTCTTACATCCGGCACATTTAACATGCTTAGAAGACATAGTGATTGCGATATATAGGTTATTATTCTTCTTAAAATAGTAGCACTAACATTAATGGTGACCACAACAATGATAACAATAACCGGATAGACAATAAGTATTTTTGTATAAACATTTACAATAATAGCACAGTGATTGACGTAAATCGTATTAGACGCTACTGAAAACTTTTGGAGACTTAACAGGTGGATAAACCTAAAGTAAATAATTATCACGCAAGTTGAGGACCTTACTCGGCAGATGACATCCCTAACATAAGCGGGGAAATTCAAACTGGTACAGCTGTGGACCAAAAAAAAGTACCCACTAGTGATTATTTCGTACGTTAGTCATCCTAAGGAATCGAACCTTTTTGACTTTATGAAAATATAATATTCTGAGTTAATCGCATGACACAAAATTTGCAAAAGGGGCCGTCTTCAAATTAAAAATGTTACTAACTTTAAAATTTCCAATAGCAACACCCATATTTAATAACCTAGAAATGTTTAGAACCCTCGAAAACCCCTAAATCTAAGTTTTTGTTACATTCGGATGAGTATTTGACGAATTATTTAATCGAATCTCTTGATATCCTTTGGGGGACCATTTCTAAGATGACAAGCGTGTCTATAGGTTCATCTGAGGGGAAGAGCGAAGTATTGAAATATACGGTAGAATATGTTGAGGAGCCCTGCAATGGATGAAAGTTAATTTTGATTCAGTTTATTTTTTCCCTTTTAGCAAGTTTATTTCAACTGTATAGTAAAAATAAAATGTTATTAATAACGTTACTTATTCCAAATACAGATAATAAGAGTTAAAAAAATTGATTTAAAATCAAATTAAATATTTTTTACAATTGCCTAACATTTTCAAAAATATATGAAAATATATATACATATATTGTAAACTGAGACAAGAGGATGATGTAGAAAAAAATTATGTGACTGTACTAAAGGATTTTAGTGCAAAAAATCAGGTTTTAAGGATATTTTATTTTTTTTTAACTATCGTCCAATGTTTTTAAAAATCTGAAAAAAATATATATTGTAGATTGATGTTAGAGAAACATGTAGAGACAAAAATTTAAGGTGTGAATAACGATTTTGGCATAAAAAAAATTTTTTGAAAAAAAAAAATCGCATTTTTTACAATGATCCCTCGATCAGATTTATGAGCGGATTTTTCTGAGAATACTACTCAATGATATCTAAAAACTTATGAGCAGTTTTTTGGATATTATCAAATAGATTCAGAGAAAATTCAATTTAAAAATAAAAAAACTTTTATTTTTTACTCAAAAACGCGTCCTATTTTAGAGCTGAAATTTGGCTGAGAAGTTGTCCATACTATGAGGTATATTCAGAAAAAAAATTAGCCCGATTGGAGTGGGGGCATTTTTCACCGTCTTATCTGGCGAGGGCCTCTTTTTATAATTTAAGCAGCCACGTCCCGCACAAACTTAAATATAATGATTTCAAAAAGATTCACGTTGCGGATCTTAGTTTATTTGTTTAAACTTGTTGTCCAGTGTCTTCTGTGGTTGCCAAACTGTTGTTGTCCACTTCTACCCTCTGTTAGGAGTTTTAACATGCCCAACTACTTTTTGTAATCTAAAAGCAAGGTCAAGTGATTAAAAGTGTTGCAATCTCAAATGTGCAAATGTACAAGTGTTCTATGAAGTGTTTAAAATCATTTGAGATCGTAAAATTAGTTTGAAACTCTATCAAAACAGATATTCAATCCTTGTAATTTTCAAAGATAATGTATTCTACCATGTGATTTAAAAGTGTTTGCAATATGTTCTATAATATGTTCCAAAAAAGTTCGCAATGTGATCCAAAAGTGAAATTCAACAAATCCCTTAGCAGAAGACATTCTGAACACTTTGTCAACCTTTCTGGAACGCTTTTAGAATTCAATCTATGCGACGGAACGCATGTGGAACGCTATCGGAACACAATTTTCCTGAAAGCGCGCTAAATCTGTTTTGAATGTGTGTCCCGAGTTTGCAGTGTACCAAACAAAATAGCCATCCCCAATTGTCATAAAATAACTTTCACCCGTATCTGTAGTTGGCGATATAGGTTCACATACATCAGTATGTATTATGACCAAAAGGCTGTGTCCATAGGTGCTGCACTCTGTTTGGCAGTAATGCATACAATGCAAAAGTTTAGACAATGACCAAATAGCTCTCTTCCAATTCCAAGAGGCATTATTTTGTCCAAATTAGATTGTCCATCATCAGAGGAAGAGATAAATCAGATGTCCAAATTACCTTACCGGAATATTTTAGGCTGTGTAAGTTTCATTGCCAACCGGACGAGAACAGATATCTCTTACGCGGTTAATATACTTTCTCAATTTCAATCAAATCCAGGTATGGTTCACTGGAACTACCTTTTAAAGTTATTGGGATATATAAATGATACAAGGCACTACCGCTTGGATTTATCGAGGATAGATGATTTAAAATTAAAGTGCTACTCTGACTCTGATTTTGCGGCTAATCGGGACGATCGCGTGTCGATCGGTGGCATGTTATTATGCTTGGGTTCAGTTCCCATTTCTTGGAGAACCTTCAAGCAAAAATGCATCTCTCTATCAACTATGGAGGCAGAGTACGTCTCCTTAACGGAAGCGGCTAAAGAGCTTATTTGGATTGTAAATATTATTAAAGAATGTCGTATTTTAAATGTTTCCATTAATCAATATACTTTATTTTGTGATAACCAGGCAGCGATAGATTTTTCTCACTCACCGGTGGAAAACCACCGTACAAAGCACATTGACGTAAAATATCATTTTCTTAGAAATTTAGTTGAGGAAGAAATTTTTGATCATGCTTTTATTTCAACCAAACTCAACAAAGCTGATGGTTTCACGAAAAGTTTCACAAAGTATGATTTGAACAATTTTTGTACTTTTCTATTTGGTTATGATGGTATCCAGCGAAAAAAATCATAATAGGGCCACTTGTAAGCAAATAGTGGATTATGAGTTTTTTCGCTCCCAGTATTTTTTCACGGCATCCACCGATAACGTCTCGTAATAATTGTTAGTTCACGGTGTTATCGGCGGATGGCCAGATTTCATTACAGCTCTGGTTGGGCCTGGTCGGCCAACCAATCATGTTTTTCTTTCTAAAGAAGCTGATGTCCGGGACTGTGTTGACCGGGTATATTGGGTATATAACGCATGTTGCATTTGTTTATGTTGTTTCCTGTTCCTATTAATATTTCATGTTCCTGTTTTTACTCTGCTTTATGTTTCAATAAACGTTAGTTGTTTTTAAAACTAGTCATGTTTCATTAGCTTTTTGCGTCTGCCCTCAGAGTTCGTGTAAAGCCATTTTCGAACAGTAAAGTCATAAATGGATACATGAACAAGGGGCATTATAAAAGTGCCCCTGTTTTTACCTTTTTTTTGTGAAATTACGGTGCATTACTATTTTCGCCAAGATGCACGATAGGGCAAAAGTCGCATAAGATGGCCAAAAGTAGATATCAGATTTTAAGCAAGTCTTAAACAATTTCATTGTACTTTATGATGATAAATGAAGTTTTGTCAAGAAATACATTCTGTCGCCGTCGTATCACGCCTCAATGAATATTACAAACTTGCCAACGGGTTACGGCAATACGGTTTGACCGTACAATGTACGGATTTTTAGTTGTAAGATTGTACGGACAAGTGAAAATATTGACCAATTTTTTAAAGAAACCTCTCTCTCTATATTTTTTATTTATTTATTTTCTCATACTAAAGCAACCAAAAACATACGATTTAGCCTGACCGACCTTCACTTTTCAAACTTTAACGTAACAAAATATTGTAAGATTTAAATGACCCAAAATTGTCCGGAACTAGATTTGAATTTTATATCTGTACATAGTCTAAATGCCGCATGTACTCCTGTAGTATGGTCAAGTAATTTTATAGAAAATATAGTTAATTAAGGAGGGCCGAATTTTGCACAACACAAATTTGTCACCAACCCTCGGTCTATATCAATAAAAACTAAACTTAAATTTCAACAAAAAGAAACTTTCAAATTTTTAAGTTTAAAAAAATATCAAATTTTCATTACAATTTGAAGATTAATTTAAGATTCGATTACAATAAGACTTCTTCAAATACCATCCAACAATAATTCCTGATTCACTTATTTTACTGCCTAGCAATTGAAAAGTATCTAAAAAATAAATTAAATTTCTCTGCTAGTATTTTCCAAAACATCTATTATTAACCTGAATGTATTTAAACTATTTTAATATAATTTGCACATTAAAAAACGGTGTCTATTAACTGTAACTCCTGTAAATCTACTCCTGTAATTCTACATGATATATACATGTAATGCTAACAAAAATATATTATGTGTTTTACAGCACTATTTTTAGTAATTATTTACTAGACATTTTCTAGGATTTTCTGCAGATTTTTTTTCACAGTGTGCATTACAAAAGTGCCATTGTTTATTCTTTTTTTTGTGTGAAAATATGGTGACCCCTATTTTCGCCACGGTGCACAATTGGGCAAAAGTCGCATTGGATGGCCAAAAGTAAATATCGGATTTTAAGCGGATTTTAAACAATTTTATTATACTTTATGGTAATAAAAAAATTGTCAAGAAATACTGTCGCCGCCGTATCACGCCTCAAGAAATATTATCTGATGCCCAAAACTCTCCGAAAGAAATCCTTTCAAGAATCATATAACTGAAATAAAATAAAATCGTCATATTTTTATTGAAAATCATAACATAAAATATTTCCTTATGATAGTTATCTATTGCTTCTAGGTGTTATCTATTTGAAGCAAATTAAAACCATGATACTTTTAACTATTTTACATCGCCATATTTTTCGACGTTATATTTCTCCAACTGAAAGTTCAGATGAGTGAAAAAAATTCTTCAATTCTTTTATCTCTGAATAATCTACATTGCTTGATAGCTGAAGAATTAGAAAACCAAGTTCATTACTCCTTTCGAAATGAGAAGTGAGTGTCATAATTTAATTTCCAAACTACTTTGTATTAGATTTGCATGTCAAGCAATAATATCTCCTTTTGGAATATACCCCAATATTAAATTTTTAAAGCTTTCTCGAACACATATTCTTGAAGAAAGCATACATTCTATGCATCATATTGTGATTGCAGGAAACGTCTGTCACCCATATAGACTTTCCACATGTATTTGTACAACAAAAGAACTGTATTGTGGTTGAAAGAACTGTAAAGTATTTTAAGGAACTATAACTTTATACATAACCTTAACAGACGAAACTTTTTTTATTTCAAAGAAAAAAAAACATTTTTGGGGGGATTCAGCACTCACCAAAAGCAAAATTCGGATTTTCAACCCCACTTCAACAATTTCATTACACTATCTTTCATTTTCGTTAATTTAAATTATAAATTAAGCCAAAAACGTGTTTTTTTCCGAAAACATTTTTTTAAACCGCCGCGGCGGTTTTTAAAAATATTCGGCGCGCCGAATAAGTCGCAAATGAACACATACTGCAAAACTTTAAAATAAACCAATACTTCAACTTCATTGAGTAGTCAAATAGTTTTAATTTTTGCAATTTTGTTTTAAAACATTCAAAAATTAATTTTCAGAAAAGATTTTTTTCTGTGCCACAAAAAAATATCTTCTTTAGTGCAATCATTACAAAAGATTAACTATTAATCACGTAATATGGTTTCAAAAACTAATATCCCTTTTCAGAATTTTTTTCTTCTACAAAACACTATGCCAAAAGCAGCTTGAGTTTCAGAAGGAAACCAGCTAAAATGGCATGTAACTAAAACATCCAGAATACGAGAAAACCTCCCGTTCAAAGTTGTCCTTATCTCTAGGGGGGAGGGGGGCTGTAAATCCAACCCCTTAGTCAAAGACGCGTAATCACTTGAAACGGCCCAAGGGAAAAGCAATTATTCGTAGAGGGGGCCTCAAATTTCATTGGCGATAAAAAAAAAAGCTCGCTGATGGATTGCAATCGCGCCTAATAGGCGATGAAAAGTTTTTTTTAGTTTAAAAACACAGCGACACCTGGTCTTGGAAAAAGTTGGAAAAAGAGTTCGTGCAGATGACTTCATGAAGGGGCCCGGATGGCCGAGTGGTAAGCATCGCTGGCCAGCAGTCTGCGTGCTGTAACGGGCGCGGGTTCGATTCCCGCCTTCGCCCTGGGTGTATTTCCTCTCTTTGTGACAGTAAAAAATCTTTCTGTGTCTGTCTTACTTGACGAAGACTTATAAGCGGCTCACTGAGCAAGCACACAAGTCGGAATATATATGTAAAATACCCTACCCTACCCGACTTCATGATTCTTAAGTACATCTGCATTAATATTTTCGCATTCTGTTATAATAGCGTCGTTCAATTCTTGAAAAGTTGTATATTGCTTTCTGCTGGCGTATACGGCCCTGCTTAGGTTACCCCAAACGTTCTCTATTTTGTCAAATCGGATAACAAGCTGGCCAGTAAATAACCTGCCCTCGGTTATCCAGGAAACAATGCCAAGACGAGTTGGCAACATGAATACTGGCATTATGATGTTGGAATTTTCAAAATGGACCCCCAATTTTTTCTCCAAACGGCAACAAATTGTCTTCCAACATGTCTTGGTAGTCTTCTGTTTTCATTTGACTAGAGGGGAAGGCATTATTGGTCTGCCCTGCGCTTCCAAAACCAGCCCAAACCATTAGCGATCGTCCCCCTCCACTGTTTCTTAGAGAAAATATTTTCTTCATTTCGGAGATTCCTCTAATAGTACTCCCATCCATCAGGACCATCTAAGTTGAATTTTTTTTCGTCACTGAATACTATTGAAGCTACTGCATGTTCTTTCCAAGTCAAATGTTCTTTAGCCCATTTCATAATATTTCTCTGGTAAAGCTCTGTAGGTATCGGTTGTGTTTTCTTTTTCTTGTACACAAGATTTTCCGTTCCGCCTAACCACTCTTGATAAAGTAGACTTTTGAACGTTGATGGTGGGGTCTCGTGATAATCTGGTCAATGTTTCCCCGACTTTTAGTTTCTTTACAACTAATTTTTCTTGCCGAATTGTCAGCTTTCGAGGTCGTCCAGTTGATTTCTTCTTCCCATATTTTGATCTAAGATGGAGAAAGTTATTAACCACTTACGGTGAACGTCCAATGTGGCTTGCTATATTCCGTGACAACAATCCTGATTGGTTTAAAGCTGCAATTTGCACCTTTTCAAAACCTGATAACTGCTTTTTCCTACCCATACTTAATTAACACCGTTTAAAATCTATTGATTTGACTTATTTACAATAAATGCAAACAAGGTTAGCTTAACTAGATAAAACAAAGCTTTTATGGCTAGAAATGTTTCCGGTTGCCTATTTCTATCCTCCGTGAGGAAGCTTTAACACATGCAATTTCGCCTGTTTACTTAAAAGTAAGAGTGGTGCTATCATTTTGCAACCGTAAATCTCCATTTGTTTTAAACATTTGCTTATTAAGCCAAACTCAAAACTTCTCACAGCTTGATATCCTGCATTCTACTTAATTATACTATTCTAGTTTCTGGAAGTATTACAAACTTATTCAAAAATATATTATACAGTTTTTACTCATAAGAAACAAGGTGGTGCTATCATTTTGCAACGCGGTGCAGAAAGTATAATACAGCGTGCCCCAAAACACACTGTTATTTTTCAAGTTTAAGAGATTAATAAGCGAGTGTGAATGACGGAATAATTTATGCAAATATCTAAGAGGCATTTCAAATAATAAAACAACTGTGAGAGATCATAAATTTATTTTTAAAATATAAAAACAAAAAAATTCTGTCCCATAAGTGTATGGACAAAAGGTGTTAAGAGCTGTTTCTATTAATAAAAATACATAAATTTGCATATTCTATTATTTGTACACGTGACGTAATAGCTTTCTGAGATATAAACTATTCCTATATAACTAGAGGATTGTTCCTTTTGGTTTAATTTGAAGCCCGAAATTCTCCAAACTCTTGTTTTAAGTACGCCTGATCCAGTTTTTCAAGTCATAATGAAGAACGGCTTAACAATTTGAACAATAATGCAAAATTAAATGGAAAAACGCACTTGCCTATAAACGTTTGGGACCTCCAAATTTAATTTTTTCATTTTCACGAAATCTGTGATGTTTTTTATTTTATTTGTGTACAGTTCTAATATTGAATTGATATTTTTGATAATTAAACATAAAAAAAATCTTGCGAAACGTTTTCCTATTATAAAATTTAAAAAACACCAGTCCATAAACTTTTGGGACTTTCTATATGAGTTAACGCTACTCTAGGGGATTGAAAACTACTCTAGTTGGGACATCCACTTTTGTTCAAAATATACATAAAAATGGGTTACTCCATATTTTACTACCACACTACGTTTATAACGTTAACAGGAGAAGCTTTTGTTAAGACTATGTCCTTTCATGTGTTCGTCCCCCAATTTATATGCCTAACTACAAATGTTACAGACTACAAAAAAGTGTGTTAAGCCAAAAAAAATTAGTCGTTTGTTTTTTAAATGGTATTTAAAAATCAATTCATTTAGTTAAGTTTTGAAGGTGATGAGTAGAATTAGTGTTGTATGTTGATATGAAAAGTTTTACTTCTTTTTAAGTGTGAGCAATATTATAAATATTTTTTTAAATAAAAATAAATTTAACAAGCTATAAGTAACAATTATTGAATTTTGGATGAAAAATAATTTGTTTAATTTTGAAGATTATAAGTTTATAAGATAATTTAGAACGAAACGCTGTGTTGGGATCTTTTTTATAGGCATGAATAGTGTGTGAAAGCTCTTCTAAGTGGCAGTTTCTTTTACAAACTAAATTGCTTCGTTTTTAGTTACTGTCTGAAACTTTTTGAAACAAAACTTTAATAGATAACTTTAAATATGCAAAAATGCTTATTAGTGTATAAAATTTCATTAAGAAAAAGATCATTGCAAAAATCATTTTTTAATAGCGAAAGTTTCTTTCATAGACTAGGAAGACTTTTTTTAGGAATTTTTTTATGGATAAAACAGTATGGTTGGGTTTAAGCCCAACTGATAAAAAATGGAGAAAGAAATTGAATAGAATTCGCAAAATATAGAAATTCTGCTTTAAGTTTCAGGTAAATCAACATTAGACATGTATATCCATTTAATAATTAAGACATGGGATTTTTTTAATTTTAACATTTGCATTTTTAAAATATATTACCAATATTTTATTTTTCCAGCATGCATTTTAAGGCGGAAAAGTTTTGAATATTCTTTGGACATATGTTGTTATGGTGTAAATTAATTTCCCAAGAAAGATGGTTGCCAGAACCTCCGAAGGAGTTGGACTTCTTTTTATTCAAATAAAGACGAAGATCAACACATAGACAATTAACATTTTATTGACAAGAAAAACATCCTTGCTCTTACCAACCGGGATTCGAACCCGGGATCGACTGGCTGGGATTCATACTCGCCATCCACTATGCCGAGTAGGCGGCTCTTAACATCGATGCTGAATTTTTACTCTAAATATTAAGAAAAGCCACCATTTATCGATACTATATGTCCATATTTATTGCGTATAAACTAAACGGATAAAAAGTATAAAAATAGGTTTCTAATTACCTCGCTTTCAAGCCAAAAATATCTTTTTAACAGAACCGAAATGGACAAAAGGCAGACAAAATCTCGATATTAATGGCTTAATTTCTATTTTTAAAGACTTATGGGAAAAGTAGAATAAAATGAAATATAAATTGGAAAAAATAGGTTGAAATCAATACAAATAATAAATCAAAAACCCGCATTTTATTTTGGAAAAATGGATTATAATCGTAAACGGAGCCAAATAACATTTTTAATGAAGCATGACGTAAAGAAATAAAACACAAAATAATAGTAACACCGTAATTGAAATAAGAAACACAGTTTATAAAATATACTAATAAAAAGAAGACATTTTCAAAAATGTTACCAAAACAGCTTATTAATTATTGCTCACACATCATTGTAACTTAGTCTTATAAAAATGTAAAAAAAAGTGGTTCACTATTTCAACAATGAGACTAGAGAAAAAACAGGTTTGGTAATAATTTAAACTACTCATAACGATTTTGCTACTAGTTTATAATTTTTTTTGCGTGATTTTATAAGTTTAAAAAAATTCATAGTAAAAATAATTTGGGCTAGAATAAGTTTATGAGTAGACATATATGTGTTGTTTTTAAATATAGCATTTTTCATAGAAAATGTCTGATTTCATAAAAACACTTTATCAATAGTTTATAAATGAACTGAATTGTGTTGACTTATTATATAATATTTAAAAGTTTTGGGTAAACAAGTAACTCAGTGGTAAATTTGTGAAAAATCCTCTTAAAGGATGCTCAAACATTTTTACTGATACCTTCTTTATTTACAATCGGTCAGCAAGTTTCGCGTTCAGTTTTGCCGAATTTGAGATGTCCAGAATTGATAATTCCTAGGAAATGTTGCGTTATACTCTTTGACCTCAGCTCTGCCAAATGCGCAAAAACTGACCGACGCTATCTCAGCATTGGTTGCACATGTCTTCTAAGATACTTTTCCTGACGTTGGCTATTTGACTCTGTATAAATACTGAACATTCGAATGCAACCAACCAGATTAGCTTTCGATCCTCAGCAATCATGGGGCTGAGACTAATAGCGCTAACGTGCCTGGTGGGAGCTGCTTTCGCTGGTGAGTATTCGCGATGAGAGAGATTTTTTTTGGATTCACAATGATAAAGTTAGATTAAATAATTTGTGAAAAAACTCTGTTACTGGAATAATATGTTCAACGGGAACTTTTTTAAAAATCGCATTTCAACATCTTGAAATGTTATTCAAGAGGAATATCACATTTATTGCCTTTCATCAAATTTTTTCGCAATCAGACACCAATTCAAATTTTATTGACTTTTGAACTCCAGCACAATAATTCTTTTAAAATATTTCTACTACTAATAAAAATTTATTTTTTCTTGTATAAGGACACAACTATTTTAACAGTATCTAACTTTTATTATCAATAAATTATTTTTTATTATATTCTACAATAGATTCACTTAAACGCTTATCTCAGTATTCTTTAGCATTAAAAAATTGATAAGAATATATTTGTGAAAGATTGATGTTAAGCATATCGATTTTCAATTCGCTTTTAGTTGAAGATGTCTAAAAAGAACGCACAAATGCAAAGGCATTCTAAATCGTGTTTGAAACACTTTCTTAAGTGTGTCTTGCTTTTTCAGGCCCATTCCAGAGAGAAACAGGAAATCGATGCGCTACCAAGTGCCCACAACGTAAGTTGAAAAAGAGACTCATTTCTTAGAGAATGTGTTTACTTTTTTTTGGCTCACTTTTAGGAAAGTTTTGCACAATTTTAGATACATATGAATTCCCTGGAAAACATACGCTATAATCTGACATAAATCTACTTATTTGTTATGGTAGTTTTGTACTGGTTTATATTCTGTTGTAAATCTAAGATTCACAAGTCGGATAAAAGTTTTATTGTTCTTCGAGTATTGGTATTTAGAGTTTCACGTACGAAAAATAATTAATGACTGTTGTTACCCGCTACAATAAATAAAACAAATTACTTTTATATTAAAACATTCTTTAACAACTGCATGACATAATAGAATAATAAAAATTTAAAGCAATTAAAAATATTAAAAAGATTGTTTCAATATTTGCTGATTGTAACAATTTTCTACTTTTATCCTATACTTTTTGTAGGCATTTTACTAGAGATAGTTTAATTTAAATTATTGTTTTATAACTTACTATTATTTCAAATTTCAATGTCTTACAAATTGTTTTAACTTAAATAGATAGTGTGAATCTTAAAGAAACCATGGTTAAAAACCTTTATATAAATTTTTAATTTACCTTCTGCAAAGCTCGACTCCATAAGAAGCGATTATCTATATAAAATTTTGTCCATTAAAATAAGATTCACATTAATGGTACATATAACAGAGACCTAGTAACATACACTCAATTTAGGACAAATGTAAGATGTGTTTTCAAGACAAATTGGATGCAAATATTAATTTGGTTGTTTTTTTATGGGCAAAATGTCAGATTCAAAATATTTTTTTTTCAGCCACCAACCCTAAATTCAACTACGAACCTGGAAAGAAATACGTGTACGAATACCGTGGCGAAAACTTCATCACTGTTGCCGGTCAACAAAAGCAAAAGGCCCGAATTGAGGGCATCGCTGAAATCCATGTCATCACGAAATGTGAAGCCATCCTCAAAGTAAGTAATGCCTCAAAAACTCAGATTTACCTTTATTATAAATAGAAATATTGCAACACTATTACAAGTTGTGATTTCGCAGTTGAAAAATGTGCGCCTGGAGCAGAAGCTCTCTGCTGTCGAGCTCGAGGATCTTCGCTCGAAGCTGGAGCTGGGCGTGCGGTTCGCGTGGGTCGACGGCCAGGTGGAGCACATCTGCCCCAGCCCGGAGGACAGCAAGCAGTCGCTCAACATCAAGAAGGGGCTCATCTCCGCCATGGTCAACACCATGGACAAGCTGGACACACCCCAGGAAGTGCGAGAGGTAAATTCGACAGAGGGAGATAAACGCTAGTTTTCAAATAAAGATTTTTAAACAAGTTAGTGACTAGATGTATTGCTGAGAAGATTTAAACATGCCATTTTTGAAGAGGACAAAATGTCGAGGCAAAGTTATTGGATTGTAATAAAAATGATCTAAAAAACATAGGATCTGTGAAGAACCCTATTACTGCTTTAAGATTAAATTGCAATTTCAACCATCAGGGCAAGGCTGTGGATTAAACAATTCGATGTAATGAAAATCTTCCCTAGTGCTGGGGGGGGGGGGGAGGACTCGGAGTCCGAACTCTCTACATACAATACACAGTGGTGGAAATTGGTTTAGGAACAAACCCCACTTTCACCAGATATAGCTTAGTATTATGTGCTATTGATTCAAATTTTGTGCGTCGCATATTCAGATCATAATAAAAGAGTTTTAAATTTTTTCTTTTTTTTAAAATGATAATAAATAAAAATATATCTATTTATTAGTTTTTAAGGAACTTAAATGATGTAAACTGATTTGTGAACTCAAATTTATTTTGAGCCTAGGCACCAAATACCCTAGTTCTTCATTTGTTGATCAGGGGAGATTAGTATCAATGTTTAAAAATAAGATCAAGTCCTACATCGCTGAAACTTATCTGCTTTATTCCCGTTTTACGAAATGGGTAAGCGTGCGGGTCTGTCTGTAGCCGAAATAGCAACAAAAACGACACTTATACACTATGTAATAAATAAGTAAGAGAAATCAGCAAATTAATTTAAAAATAAATAAATGTAATTAATAAATATTAGAAAAAAAATTTTGACCACGGCAAAAAATTTCTATAAGAAAACTGTAACCCGGGAAATTACTTGACCAAAATTTTATCCAAAGTTTCATGCTATCGCTGAAAAACAGAATCAGGGAAGCAGGGAATTTATGATAAAAGGTGGATTTATTATTTATATTAATTGGAGATTGAATGTAAAAGTTCATAAATCAATTTCCTTATGCTGAAACTAAAATATCAACCAAAGAAATTAGTTACGAAATTATATAAAGCCTGTATATTGTACGAAATTTAGATCGATAAATATTTATCCAATAAAGAAATATGTTAAAAGAAAAACTGTCGGTTCATAAATCAATTCCACTGTATTCCACTGTTCCACTGTATTCCACTGTTCTACTGTATTTGACGTTATTTTGGCCAAACTTTTGTAGATTGATTTGGCTCCCCTGTACCATCTCTATTACTCTACGAAGGCCATTCATGTTTTAGATCTTTTTTGCCTAATTTTAATCAATAAAAAAATTATGTATAGAAAATTCTATGGTAGCAAGCCTAAAATGTTGCATAACACTACTATAACCTATTAATTTTTGCTTTCAGTACGACAGCATGGGTTTCTGCAAGACTAAGTACACTGTTTCCTACGCCCATGGACTCGTAGTTCAGAAGGAGAAGAATCTGAAATCCTGCACCAACCGACACTCTTCAATTACATCCCTAATCACCAACCCATACGATTCACCAGAATCAGTAAGCTCACTCAATTAGTCATGCTAAGGCCATTTATAGATGTTATAACCTGACACCAAAGATCACTAGGATAGTTATTCTAGATCGTTAGCTGGCTTTAGATCATTAGCATTAAATTGCCTCCGGTTTAAAGAAACGTTCTTGAAAATTACTATTTATCTTGAGTTGAAATTAGCTAACAAATCTAATTCTGTCGCCGAGTTTTGGCGACCTGATCATTGCAAATGTGTAGCTTATAGGTTCAAAAACCCAAGGTGGAATATTTTGGTCAGAAATAGCGTACCCAACCATATTAATAAACTTTTTTTAATTAGTGCTTGCAAACCAAAATCTACTTCGGCAAAGGAAGAAGTTGGTAAAAGACACGTTCGAGTGAACCAATTGGCTTTTTGAAACTATTATTTTATTATTTTTTTACAGTTAACTTTTAGGTATATAAGAATATTTCACTATCAAACATGAAAGGGCATCCTTTTACTGCAAAATTTTATAATTAAAAAGTCATGATGTTTTAAAATTTATGATGATGTGTTTCATGATGATCCGATACAAATAATACGAGGAAAATTTTCCTCGCGAAAATGAACTTTCTGCTTACAATTATCTAAATAAAAAAATACAAAACAAATGATGACCATAGTCTTGGACAATTTATACAGGACAGTTTAAGTTACACGAAAAAAAATTAAGAAAAACAAAGTTAACTTCTTATTCGGAAATGAAGGTGTAAAGGTATTCGCTGTCGTTAATAGCTTCACATTAACTTTCAAAATCACGGTATGTTTACCAGTGTAAAATATGTTTAAAAATAATCTTCTCAAATGATGGATGTTTTTCAGCAAATCCACACTCTCCCCATTTTCCCTCATGAGAAAGTGGTGTGCAGACAAACCATTGAAGAGCAAGTGATTAAGAGCGTCCAATGCAAAGAATTTGCCAAGATCAAGCCTTTGAAGGAGCGGGACAGTGTCATCGAGTTCGAAGGAAAGATTGAACTGCGCATGCTCAAAAAGGATGCGGTCGACATGCTTCGAATGCGTAAGTAGTATTTGGATTTCATAAAGTATTACTACGTAAAAATGCCTAAATGAACTAATTATTTTGAAATTATCTTTTATAAGTATTTGTTTGAAATGAAAAAAGAGTGTCATCCCAGAGCTTTTGAAAAACATCAAATGTATTTAATGACGTACTCTTATAACGCAGATTGTATAGCTGAGCAACAAAAGTTAACACCAGTGATTTTTTCCACCATTATTCATCCTAGAGAATCGGACATTTTTCAGTTAGTTGATTGTATGACAGAGTTTAAAAAAAGCATTTGTTGTCTTCTTATTAAAAATGCCACTAACTTTGAAGTTTCTACACTCTTAAAACAAACGAGTGAATTTAACTCAGTCTGAGTTAATTTCGCTCCTCCAGTCTGGAAAATGCACTTCTCGTAGAGGAGTGGATCTTTTGTGTGTTAAAGTCCGACAGCATCACTCCAAACGAGTTATTTTAACTCAGTCTGAGTTAATATTCACTCATTTCCAGTCTGGAAAATGCACTTCTCGTAGAGGAGTGGATCCTTTGTGTGTTAAAGTCCAACAGCATCACTCCAAACGAGTGATTTTAACTCAGTCTGAGTTAATATTCACTCCTTTCCAGTATCGAAAATGCACTTCTCCTACTGGAGTGGATTTCACTCTTTTGTTTTAAGAGTGTAAGGGTAACGCCAATTTTAGTATCGAAGAAATGTCAAGGACTTTTGAAAACTCCTAAATGTCAGTTTTTGTTAGTTTCGGATGAATATTGGACGAGTCATTTAATCGAAAAACTTGATGACCAATTTGGAAGCATCCCCAAGATTACAATCCTAGCCTGCAGTTCTATAAAAAAAAAACTATAGATTGAAAATCCTGAGGGAGTGGTCTCACAAGTAAGGTCAAGTCAAGATAATGATATCTCAAAATTATTTTTCTTAAAAACAAGTTTATTTTTGTAGAATAGTTGCAAAATGTAAAGTTTATTTAATAAACATAAGGTTTCAAAATTGTATATGACAGGGATTTCTTTCTAGACTTTGGCAATCATGGGTCACCATCATTTATTTTAAAACATTCAACGAAATGTTAGATTGTTGGAATTTTTTTTATAACAAACTTTTTACAATGCTTTAGCTTAACAAACATTTTCTTTTTACCACACACATGATATTAATACTTATTAAGAAATCCAGTAGGCTTTGCTAAAGAACATTTTTCGCATTTTGGTTAGAAATTTGCTTTATTAAGAATCAAAAAGTAGAAGAAAAGATTAACATATAAATATTATGAAAAACCTTTAAAGCCTCCTGTTGAGTTGTAATACAATAGCACTTCAAGGACATAAAATAAACCTTTTTGTTAAAAATCTTTCTTATTTGATAGTAACTGACTTTTTATTTATTTAAGCCAAAACAAAATTTTTCACGTTATAGATGAACCCAAGAGCCAGGAATCTCTGTTGTACAATCTCGAAGAGGAACAGGACAGCTCCGACAAGGAGCACGAGGCCGAACAGATCCTGCAACAGATGTGCGCCAAGAACAGTGGCACTGTTGATGTGGCAGTAAGCAAGGACTTCATCAAACTTGTGGCTGTGACCAAAACTTTGCAATACAACTCTCTGGACCGAATCCAAAGGGCATTGAAAAGTGGTAGCTTGTGCAGTAACAAGAAAGTGAGGTAATCGAAGTTCAATAAGGTCAATAATGATAAAGGGCGTTCTTTGTTGATTATCAAAGAAAAAAAAATACCCAATAAATATTATATTAGATAAATATTTCCACGTCACTATACTTATAAAAATTAGTTATTTGATTCAAAATCAAACACAATACTAATTTCAAACATTTTTACTTAATAAATTTAAAATGATTATGGGCAGATGTGTTTGTTCATTAGATGTTTTTAAGAGAAAACTGGAATGTAATGCATCCAATTGCACTTTCAGTAGAAAACAGTCCAAAGGTAAAATTAACAAAAATAAGATAATTGTAAAAGTAAGATAATTGATTGGTGAAGGCGATACAATTTTGAAGTGGCTAAACTATTTGGAAAGAAATACATTATTAACATCATAAAAACTAGAAGAATTTAATGGCTGGGACAAATGGAGAGAATGGACGATAGCAGAGGTACAAAGAAAATTTTTAACGGGGAATGTCAAGAGAGAAAAGAAGAGAAAGACCTAGAAAAAGATGGATAGATGACGTGGAAATAGATCTAAATGCCATGAAAATTAAGAACTGGAGAACGAAGACCAGTGACAGGCGGCTTTGGAGTCGGAATGTAAGAGAGGCCAGCTTGGACTGTAGCGCCGGGGAGTTAGTTAGAGAAGATAATTGAAGAGTACACGGGAAGAACCGCTTTATTTCGTAGAAGGGTTTCCTTAATAGCCTCTTTGGGGATGATAGCGAGAAATAGCCTAAACTGGCGTAAAGAAACCGGTTACTCGCTTTGTTTATCCTTCGCGGCAACCCTGATTCACGGCAGAGGTAAGTGGATACGACACACACGTTTGTACCGCAAATGAAGAACCAAAAGAGAAACCGGTTTTCGATCACCAATGTCTGCCAAGCAAACACAATTACGGAAAGACTCTAAAGAAATCAAGCGGCTCTTCCCATGTACTCTTCAATTGTAAACCTTTAAAATCAAACACATTTTTCAATAACGTACTTGTAATTTTCAAAAACTAAAACTTGGGGCAATTAATAATAAAAAAAATAATACAATTTATGAAATACAATTATATTTGTAATGTTTTAGCGACTTATTTGTGGATACCTTGCCAATGGCTGGAAGTGATGCAGCTGTAAAGCTTATGGTTGAGATGTTGGAACGTAAGGAGATCACAGGACTTAAGGCCAAGTTATGGACCGCATCTTTGGCCCTCATTGCTAACCCGAACAAGCACACTGTTGCTGCTGTCCTTGTAAGCTTTTTTTGCTTTATTCTGTGTGTATAACTGGACACAAACTAGGTGTCGAACCGGCGACAAATGTCGGAGTCAAGTACAGCTGGGGAAAAAAAACCGAACCACCCCTCGTTTCTCGGCTGCTATTGATCAAGGAATTTTGTGTAAGGTGTCAATTTTCAGGAAATAGCGTGAGGAATTGGGAACTGGTAAATGTAATAGGCGTCGTCTACATATTAAAATGAGTACCAACTTTGAAAATTCCAATGGCAACACCCAATTTGCTTTACATAAAAATGTTCAGCAACTTCAAAATACCCCCTCATGTATAAAAAAGAATTATTTATTTTGCATTATTTGCTGAGATATTAAAGCCTTAATTTTGAACTCGTTTAGGGGCAAATCTCCTAGTGAAAAAACGGTAATATTTTGTTTGAGTTTTTTCAAAACGGCAATCTAAAAAAGGGTTAGCATAATCTCGCCAACGGATGCTAGAATTTAACTTTCTTCAGTAATATTGGGATTTTTCGAACTTCTTTTTTTTTAAATTTGGATTTTAAAATTTGGAAATAAAATAAAGAAGATGAAAAGTTTTAATTTTAAATTAGGTCGCATATACGGTTATTTATAACGAACAGATTTTCAAATGCTATAAGTTACAATCAGATTGAAAAACATGATTATTCACTTATGTTTTAAACTTTTTATGCAAATTTTTGTTTCATCCACATTGTTGCAAAACGTTTGTTTAAAATTCGTCGCACTCTCTCGGTAATATCGGCCCAGTGGCTTAGTGGTAGTGCTTATTTCGCATTGCCACGCCACAGGTCCGGGGATCGAATCCCGGATTGGGCGAGGTTGGCCCATCCTTTCATCCCTTAAGTGGGTCGATAAATTGAGGACCAAGCATGCTTGGGAAACTAAACGCTGGGAGTTCCGCGTGAGGCTTTCCATATTACCGGGACATATGCCTTGCACCCCGGAGCCCTTGTATCACGAAAGCTGAAATGGGCACGGCAGGCCCTGGCCCGCTAATGGGCTGTTGCGCCGAGGAGTTAAGTTTTTTATCGGTAAACCACGTATTGCAAATTGAGGGTTACGACCTTAACACGATATTTAAGGAAAGTAAAATAAAATTACTCAGAATGATTTGGTAATGATTTTTAACCAACGCAGTAGGCACTAATCATTTTAAATAATTAATGTGGTAACAATCAAATGTATTTAAAACCGAATTCCAATAATATTCTAGGGTATTTAATTTTTAATATTAAACACACTTTTTGAAATTGCATTGGAAATAACATACATTTAAAAATATTGTAACCGATATAATTTAATGTTAATTATACCAACAAAATACATTGTATGAACTTGAAATAAGAAAAGATTTTTATACATTTGACAGAAATCGATAATTTGAATAAATATTTACCAAAAAACGCTTTTTAATCACCAAACGATAATGCAATTTAGTATCAAATTTGCCGAGTATTTTACACGGTCCCTAAAATTCGTCTTTTTCAGTTTTTTTACAATAACTCGGCAAATAATTGTTATTGAATTAAAAAAATTCGGGATTTTGGTTCTACTTAATCTACTTTATTGATTTATGTAAAAAAAAAATTGGAGTTGCTATTCATGTTTTATTTTTTCTTATTTAACTTTAAATAAAAAATTATTAAAAATGAAAAATTGATTAAAAAAATGTGTGATTTGTTTTTGGAAAATTAAGAAGTATATAATAAAAAAAAATCTTTGTTTAATTCTTTTTATTTGAAGAGGTATGAATAAAAGTTTGTGAAACTTTTTTAACATTATGGACGTTCAACTTTGAATACTTATATATCAGCAAATAATGCAGAATAAATATTTCTTTTTTATGCATGGGGTATTTTGAAGGTGCTGAACATTTTTATGTAAAAAAAAATTGGGTGTTGCCATTGGAGTTTTCAAAGTTGGTACTCATTGTAATATGCAGACAACCCCTATTACAATTTTTGTTGCCAGTTCTCCATTTCTCACAATATTCCCTGAAAATTGACACCTTACACAAAATTCCTTGATCAATAGCAGCCGAGATACGAGGGGCGATTCGTTTTTTGCCCCCCCAACTGTACTTACTTCGAATAGCTTGTTTTAAATGCAGGGTTGCGAAATTTGGTTATTTTAGTGGATTTATTACTTTTTTTAAAAATTCTATTGAATGAGGATCAATTGGTAGTTTAACCTGTATTTAAAAAAAAATAAACGTTGAAGTTATAAAAACAGAATTCAATATTAGTTAAGTATTAAACACTTAAATGAAAAAGACATAAGAGATCGTCAAAAGTTATGAGCGCAACTCAGATTTATTCTACCGAAATTAGTGTTATATCCCGCGGAGCAGACTTATCTCTCAATTTTGATTTAACACGGAATTTGAAGAAACTCACTGATCGGTTATGAATACACTGCGTTGCATAATGATAGAACCACCATGTATTTTCAACATTGCACAAAATAATTGAAAGAAATCATTGAAATTAATACTTTTATTGGGAATATATACGTAATAAGAATGAAAATAGCAGAATAAAAACATAATACTTGTATAACTTTTCGTGTAATGAAATAAAAATGCAAATATTATGTTGCAAAATGACAGGACCAGTCATAATTAATACTTAATAACAGAACCCTTTTTGGTTATAACTTCAAAAATTCAATTGGGCATGCTTTTGACTAGACGTTTAAGTACATCTGCATTAATATTTTCGCATTCTGTTATAACAGCGTCGTTCAATTCTTGAACAGTTGTATATTGCTTTCCGCTGGCGTATACGGACCTGCTTAGGTTACCCCAAACGTTCTCTATTTTGTTCAAATCAGGATAACAAGCTGGCCAGTAAATAATCTGCACTCCGTTATCAAGGAAACAATGCCAAGACGAGTTGGCAACATGAATACTGGCATTATGATGTTGGAATTTCCAAAATGGACCCCCAATTTTTTCTCCAAACGGCAACAAATTGTCTTCCAACATGTCTTGGTAGTCTTCTGTTTTCATTCGACCAGAGGGGAACACATTATTGGTCTGCCCTGCGCTTCCAAAACCAGCCCAAACCATTAGCGATCGTCCCCCTCCACTCCGTTCGGAGATCCCTCTAATAGAACTCCCATCCATCAGGACCATCTAAGTTGAAATTTTTTTTCGAGAATGAATACTACTGAAGCTACTGTTCTATCCAAGTCATATGTTCTTTAGCTCATTGCATAATATTTCGCTGGTGAAGCTCTGTAGGTCTCTGTTGTGTTCTCTTGTACACAAGATGTTCGTCCCGCCTAACCACTCTTGATAAAGTAGACTTGTAAACGTTGATGGTGGGGTCTCGTGATAATCTGGTCAATGTTTCCCCGACTTTTAGTTTCTTTACAACTAATTTTTCTTACCAAATCGTTAGCTTTCGAGGTCGTCCAGTTGATTTCTTCTTCCCATATTTTGATCTAAGATGGAGAAAGTTATTAACCACGTGCGGTGAACGTCCAATATGTCTTGCTATATTCCGTGACGACAATCCTGCTTGGTTTAAAGCTGCAATTTGCCCCTTTTCAAAACTTGATAACTGCTTTTTCCTACCCATACTTAATTAACACCTTTTCAAATCTATTGATTTGACTTATTCACAATAAATGCAAACAAGGTTAGTTTAACTAGATAAAACAAAGCTTTTATGGCTAGAAATGTTTCCGGTTGCCTATTTCTATCCTCCGTGAAGAGCTTTAACACATGCAATTTCGCCTGTTTACTTAAAAGTAAGAGTGGTGCTATCATTTTGCAACAGTAAATCTCCATTTGTTTTAAACATTTGCTTATTAAGTCAAACTCAAAACTTCTCACTGCTTGATATCCTGTATTCTACTTAATTATGCTATTCTAGTTTCTGGAAGTATTACAAACTTATTCAAAAATATCTTATACAATTTTTACTCAGAAGAAACAAGGTGGTGCTATCTTTTTGCAACGCGGTGTATTGTGTGTGTGTGTGGGGGGGGGGGGGAATCTCCGTGTGAATACGGTCGCAAAAGAATTAACGATGAATATTTGAATTGCAGCCTCTGTTGAAGATGACCCAAACTCCATCGGTCATCCTCGGTGTTTCTGCTATGGTTCACAGGTTCTGCAGCAGAGAGAACTGCGACAGTGTTAGCGCTGTACAGCAAATCGTTTCTGTCCTCCACCAGCTTATTGGCCGCCGCTGTTCTTCTGACCAAGAAGAAAAGGTAATTAGTATAGAATAACAAACAGTAGGTTTATGTGTATCACTTTCATGTCACTGTAAATAATTCATTTTCCCCCATTTAAGTAATGTGTTAATTGAACTTGAACGTATCTGAATTTTTATTTAGATCTTCACAGCATTAAAAGCTTTCGGTAACATGGGATACCATGGTGATGCTGAACAAGACATTCTGGCATGTGCCCAAGATAGCTCCAAGCCTACTCGACTCAGGCTAGCCGCTATTGACGCTTTCAGACGATCCATTCAGGTAATTTACTTCGCTGTTCATGTATTTTTAACTAAAATTTAAAAACATGTTTTAAATGTATACAATAAAATGAAAATACTTATTTTTTAATCTTAGAAGCGACCCCAAGCTTTGCTTGACTTATACATCAACACTGAAGAAGATGTTGAAGTAAGAATAGCAGCTCTCTCCAGTGCAATGAAGACTGCCGACGAAGAACAACTCAGACAAATTAAGCAAGTTGCCGAAAATGAAGTTAACGACCAAGGTATGAAAAAAGCAAAAATAAAAAAAAAGTGTGGGAGCATTAACACTCAATATACATGTGCATATTTTTTGAATTGCTGATTACTCTTAACACTCATTTAAAGGACGAAGTAGATTATTCAAAGAACTGTAACATAAAATTAAACAATAGAATGTTAACAATACTTTTTTGTTTACCAGCAAAATGCTACTTAAACAGTATTTTTAATTAGAAGCCTGGAGGTAGTAGATCTACTCCTAGAAAGAAATTTAATCGGAACAGACACGGTTAGCTAAAATAAGATAAATATTTTTTGAAACAATTATCTACCTATTTTGTTACAAAGCTAACCAAAGTTTTATCCTTTAAGTTTATTTGATAAAACATCAAACGAAAACACGTTGCTGGGGTAGCCTGGTTGGTAAGGTCTTGGACTGGTATCCCTAATGTTGCGAATTCAAGCTATGGCCGCCGAAGACCCCCGTGTACGCTAATGATGACTGGTTTCACGTTAAATTTCGTCGTGGTCACAAAGTCCTCTAAGTTCCCATACCAAATCAATACCTCTGTTGGTGACAAGTCAATTCTGGGGTTCCTCTAGTTGGCCTCTGTCTCTAAAAATTAATATTGATTCAATTACGAGCGGTGGCGCTGCCCTCTATTGAGAGAGAGTCTGCTGCCATTTGTGTGTGTGTGTGTTGTGTCTGTCTTACTTGACGAAGGTTTATAAGCGGGTCTCTGACCAAGCACATAAACCTGAATATATGCCCACCAACAAACCAACCAACATGTTGCAAGTGAATTAGCAATTCTTAAATTATAATGTAAAACAAGATTAAAATGTAAAACAACAGAGTAGAATCTATGCATTTCATTTTTATAAAGGAATATATGACTAAAGCCCACGGAAAAATGTATCGTAATTTAAAAATTCGGACAAGTGATAAGATCATTTCCTGAGGTGGCACCTAACAAAACTTTGATGAACGACGTCTTACGTATATTGAGTGGATTTATTTTTAGCAAGGCGTCTAAATGGTGGAGTGCAAGATTTTCTCGTGTTTACTTTAAGTTGAGTCGAGTGCAAGATTTTTTCTATACCAAAACCGAGCTTAAGTTTGCAGCAGAGAAATGTACTGAGCGGAGGAAACTTGGTAAACAACCCGGCTGGCGCCGCAAAATCGCGTACTCTGATTGGCTGCTCCTTTCGACCCTGATATTCGTGCGCCCTGTTACGTCAAAATCGAAGGAAAAAAATAATTAAAATAACACTCTAACTGAAGCTTAACTAATAAAAATAATAAATTTATGTCTTGAAATAACAAATAAATTTGTTTATTGAATGTGAAATACATTAGCAGTAATGCAATCAAATAGGAATAATAAATATTTATGCACTTTTCAATGCGTTAATTTTAGTAAAATTTAACAGATGATTGAAATTTCACATGCTTAAGGGGTCTTAGGGTTCTTATAATGTGCAAAAAAGGTACTAAAAAGCATAGTTTGCGATTTCACGTAATTTTTTAACTACTCAATATATAAGTATAATTTTTTATATGTAATTTCTATAAGAATTATTTATTATAAAACAAATATTAAAATTTATGAAACTTTAGCCAAAACTATAAAATAAATTATAACATACATAAAACTATTTGACAGCATTTGGAATTTGACAGCATTTATTAATATTTAGAAAAAAAGTTCTTCAAATAATTTTTAATTAAAATTGAGCTTATAAATTAGGTAAAAGTCTTTATCTGTACATATTTGTACTATATAAAGTCATTTTCATGATTTCTTCAATTTAGCCCTCAAAATGTGGAGCGCAAGCCAAATCCAAATGTTTTCAAATAGTTTTATGTTTTCATTTATTTTAGTTTTCATAAATTTTAAAATTTGTTTTATAATAAATAAATATTATAGAATTGCACATAAAAAATCTGCTCATATATTGAGAAGCTAAAAATTTACATGGAATAGCAAACTATGCTTTTTAGTACATTATTTGCACATTTTTAAGACTCCTAAGACCCCTTAACATATGGGTGTCTAATATCATTTTTTCACTCTATATTTTAGGATTTTTAATCTTTGTATATACTATGAATTTCCTATAAGTATCTTCTATCGTTTTCAGTTTCTGGATATTCTTCCACATTGATTAAGAATATGAGGAAGACTTCTTCTCAACTTAAAAAGAACATCAAGCAACTGTTGAACGAGATCGAAGTGAACCCTCGCACGGTCAACTACTTGGAGAACTCCAAGAACATCGAGTTGTCAGCATTCAGTGAGGCTCTGAATGTTGGGGCATCGATCGAAGCTGATATTGTCCACTCGGAAGAGTCGAAAATCCCTCGCTCTCTGTACTCACGATTCGACTTGGATGTATTCGACCACAACATCAACTTCTTTGAGGCAAGGAATATCATAAATTGTTTTCTAAAATAAAGAAGTTGAAATAGAAATAAAAACTATTTTCCTTAAAAGGGAGTGAAGTTTCTTTTGAAACTTGATCACAATTTTATCTCTTTTTAGGTTGGTTTGAGGGCTGAACATCTAGAAAAACTTATTATGAAAATCGCTGGAATTAAGGACGAAATTCCTAAAGTACCAACATGGGAAAACCTTCTGAGTACAAAGAATGTAAGTATTTGTTCACAAAATTTGTTTCAAATAAATATTTGAATTGATATTTTAATCAATCAGAGAAGAAAAATGTAATTTAAGAGTTTTTTTAATTATCAAAATTAATGTCAAAGGTTTGATATTTTAATGCTTTTGTAACTTGAGGGACTGAATATATAATTCTCATTTAGATGATTGGCGATATATCTGCTGACGTATCCTTGTTCATCAGAACAATGAACACTGAGATCTTTGACGTCGCTGCTTCTGATTTGACTGCTGTAGGTGAGATGGTTGAAATTGCTGAAATCATGAACAAGGTAAGTTTGCCCAGAAATTTTATTAAAAAAATTAGATTGATTTTTTAAACAATCTTTTACAATTTTTGTTTGTTAATAGTCATCGCTTATTAGTTGATTATAAAATAATTAATAGTTATCTTAATGCCATATGGTGTATGTACTTTTCAACGTATTTTTATTATAGTTGGCTCGTGGTAAAGAATCAGACTTCTCTCACAGTTTCTTGTTCATGAATTCTAAGCTCATCATTCCCAGTGTGACAGGAAGATCATATTCTATTGACCTGATTGGTAGTGCAACTGTCGGCCTTACTGCCAGTACTAAGATGAACTTGTTGTCTTTCCCGCAACACGCTGATGTTAACCTTCATCTTCAACCAAGGTAAAAAAAAAATATTTATGGAGAAACGGGGATAGTTATTAAGAAAGTTAAGTATGGAAAGTTTTTTGAACTAAAATTTGATTTATTCTTGTTTAAGGTAGGTGAATACCTAAAATTATAAAATTTTTACTACTACTTTAATCTTTTCCAAATTTGGCATAGTGATTTCAAATATAATGAACAATGCTTTTTGGGCAATTTTTTTTTATTTAAATATAATTGATTTATTTTAAACGGTGTTTTTCAACTAAAAAAAGGGGTTTACGCCAACACTCTTAGCATAAAAAGTTTTACATTAATTTACTTGAAAATTTTCATAGATGCTATTCCAATATATATCTGTGCCATGAACCTCTAACATCTGGTGTAAGTATACAAGTTTTTTTTGAAAATATGTCCAAGTGTAAGTTAATCGAAAAAAATCCTTTTTTTTGTGGTTAATTTATAAAATTTTTCTTAATAAATTTTTTTCTTGTAATTTGTATGTAACTCTAGAGAGTCATTGCATGTAACAGTTCAAAACGAAGAATTTAACAGATAGTAAATGTTCATAGGATGAAAATTCAATGTGGTAGACTTGTTGGCGTAAAACCTCTTTTTTTAGTAGAAAAGCACCGTTTAAAATAAATAAATTATATTTAAATAAAAACAAAAGCCTAAATAGTATTATTCATTATATTTGAAATCACTATGCCAAATTTGGAAAATATTAAAGCAATAGTAAAAATTTAAGAATTTTGGGAAATTGGGGGATGGATTTGGGGTATTCGCCTACCTTAATAGGGTTTATAAGAAAATTTTACATACTTTTCTATATACTTTTTCATTAACAACTTAGGAAGAACCTAACAATTAACTTGTATCAAATTCTTATAATTTTTCAAATATTTTGTTATGATAAAACTAAATCATGCTAATTAGTTATAAAACTAAATATTTAAAAAAAAATAATGATTACCTTTAATATAATAAAATATTTTATTTTAAAAGACCTAATGCAATTATGTGAAATAGTGGGTGTTCTAACTAATAACACTGTGTTTCAGTGTCAACGTTGAAGTCTCCACAACTGTTGGTATTCTGAGCAACAAACAGAGGCCAGACATCAAACTTGTATCCCGAATGCACATGGAATCACACATGGCTGCTAAGTTCCAAATCAAAGATGGACATGTTGCTTTGGCTAGCTTATCACTGCCAACTGAAAATGTTGTAATGACTAGGCTAAGGTAAATACAATTAGTTTTTAGTTACAGTACTTTACAAAAATAATAATTAAGTAATTTTTTGTATAAGAAGAAAATTCACATTTAAGTAGCTGAAATTTATTTGTAGCTATTTTGCATTGAATTGAATGAGTCTCAAAATAAGCGAACTAACGTATTCTCTTCTTTTCAGTTCGGACGTGATTGAAATTGGTGCTGACCACCAAGAAAGGAGAGTGTTTGACAAAATGCAAAAAAAGATTGACTATTGCTTCGACAAGCTACGAAAGCCTTTAGGTATCGAAGTATGCGGATCCTTGGAAGTTCCCAAGCCTTTCGTTACGAAATCTTTCCCCTTCATCAATGGAGTTGGAAACTTAGAATTCGCTATCAAGAAGACTGATGCTAGTTTCGAATCATACGAGCTTGCTCTCGAGATTCCCAAACAGTCTGTAAGTAATTTATTATTAAGTAGGTATCAGGTATCTAAAACGAGAATTTAAAAGTTACACTAGATGTTAATTAAGAACTCATTATTTTTGTTTACCAAATTGCTTATCTGTACGCTTTTCAGTTTAAGTCCTATATTTCAATTTTGATTGCATTTTTAATGTATTATCTTTTAATTTTATTCTAGTACTATTGAATTGAATAAGCTCATTTCATTTTTTCTAAGAACTCGGAATATGTCAAGTAATTCCAATTCGTTCCTTATTTAGGGTGGAATTATGAGGTACAGAGCATCTATTGATACTCCAGGATCCCAAATATCTCGCCGATTTGCAACCGAACTAGAAGTCAAACAACGTGGTCACGGTCACAGAGAATTTACTCTTGAACTGACCTCACCATTCAAGAGCGCTGGTGGAAGTGGTCAGTAAAATTGAAAATATCCATATAATTAATTTAATGCTAATAATTTACACAGCCAATTTTGGTTAGAAAAACAGAAACTTATATTTTGAAAATGGAAAGTTTTGTATTCTTAAAGAAGTATATTTCCGACTGCTGTGGGTCATTATTTAAGCAGTAATAAAATCTGTCGAGTTTTCGCGATTGTTGCACCGTCCTTACGAAAATCATTTTTTACAATCGTTACAACAAGTTTTTATTTTTTGGAAATTATTTAAATTATTACTTTATATTTATTAGGTTCTTACACTTGGCGCCATGATTTAGTTCAAGGATCTATGGAATTGCACAGCAGTTCATCTCGATTAATGACAGCCAATGTTTCTACTGAAATTGCGGAATCCAGGTACAGAACAATTTACAAGCCTTCCGTGTTGGTTTCTTACAAAAACAGAGAGCCATTGCGAGTAGAAGGTTCAGTATCAGTCATCAAAGGACGCAAGCAACAGATCTCTATTGATATTACATCAAACAAACCAAACTCTAAACCTGTTTCAGTGAAGGGTAAGCGTTTTGTAAATTGAATTTTGTTGAAATTATTTGATTTAAAATCAGTGATAAATCAGCTGTAGGGAGAGAGAGTGTACAATATTAGTAAACAAGTAATGCAAAACATAAGAGTGGCAAAATTAATTATTAAAAAAGTCACACATATACTCCTTACTACTTAGAAGATTTATTATTTTAATGATATTTTTTAACAAAATATAATATAGAAATGTAATATATGTTTATTTTTATTGAAAATATTCTTTTTTATTTAGGAACAATCGTAAAGGAAGGAAGATTCGAAATTTCGAAGACAGCCGAATGGAAACTCAGCTCTGATCTCGCTATCCAGTCACCTTTAGCTGATGCTCAAATCCGAAGTACCGTCGAAAAGAAATCTAAGCATTCTCAGACCTACTCTTCTAGTTTAGCTCTTGACTATCAACGTCGTGGAATGAAGAAGCAGTCTATCAAACTTACCGCTTCCACTCAGAAGAGTTCTGGAAAAGTGAGCACTAACGCTCAATTTGAAACAACGCAATTCCCTGCTGCTAGCTGGGCCTTGAACTGGGATATGCAAGCTGAATCTAGACAAAACTTGAAAAACGACCTTACCCTGAAATACGGAAGAGTACCTGAAACCCAATACGTCAACATTAAGCACAGGTCTCGAATTTCCGAAAGTGGACGTTGCGAAAGTAAAGTTTCTGTCAAGGTACCTCAATTTAACGTTGACAGTGAACTCTCAGTCGCGCATGAATTGGAAGGAGGGAATGCTCCTAAGGTCTATTTGGAAGCTGATCTTGCCCTCAGACAAGACAAGCACTACAAGTCATTGTTCACCGTCGAATACGAATCCAAGATGCCTTTAAAAGGGCATTCAAGAGCCGAATTAGAGTATCCTGGTGGAAAGCTTGCTTACTGGGATGAAATCGAAGAGACAAGCCGAAACCAATTTGAAGGGAAATCGAGCTTCCAATGGAGAGAAGGTAAACAAATAGAACTGAAATACAAGTACCAGCAGTTAAGTGATGACTATAAACTTCATCACGAATTAGAAACATCTCTCAAAGTTCCTTCTTCTCGTACTCCAATCAAGAGCAAAGCATCCGTTAAGCTGTCCGAAAAAACTTTAAGCATCGAAGGTCAACTGAACATGAACAGAAATTCCGAATATTTAGTCCAAGCTCACTTGAACCAACAAGGAGTCAATTACGTCAGTTTAAAGACACCCCAAGTCGAAGGAAACTTAAAAATTAGCAATGAAGAAGCCAAGAAAGCCTTGGATTTGGATTTGAAACTTAAAAACCGCCTATCTCGTCGAATTACAGCAACAGTCATGGCCGAACTCGGACGCAAGAAGAGTTTCCAAGCTGAACTATTACTTGATGCTGAACGTCAGCCCAAACAAAGAGTTTTCCTGTCTTCTTCACTAGAAACAAGGAATGGACAAACTTATTCAGTTCAATCCCAAGTGCAAGTTCTTGATTTTGTATCAATGTCCCTCAGAGAATCCGGAGACATCTCTCTTACAGGAAGTCACGAGTTAGATTTAGAGGCATCCTTGAAGAACTACTCTCCAATCAAAATTGAATACCAACAACAATTATCCAAGGGACAGGCTAAATCCCAATTGAAATTTTCACAGAACCAGATTCAAAAAGTTCAATTTGAAATGGAAGGATCTCTTTCAAACAACAGGTATGGAAGAGAAATCGCTGCTAGAGCTGCAGTTCAGTCTTCTTGCATCTCATGTTCTTTTAAAAACATGGAGATTTCTATGAGTCATAAAAAGTCTCTCTCTGGTTCTTCCACAGCTATGAAATCCCATTTGTCATTCCACCGTGGTTCAAGCAAAGCCTACAAAGCTGAATGGACCTCAGACATTCAAGCTAATGGTTTGGAGATGAAAGCTGAATTGAACACTCCGCATGAAAATTTTGAAAACCAGGCTTTAGACATTGTATTCAAGAAATCTAGCCAAGGAATTCAATCAACAATTAGTATCCAGACTTCAAACAAAAAAGTTATTTCTCTTACATCGGAAATGAAGAAAAAGAGCCATGGAATCAGCACTTCTCTGAATATTAGGTCACCTTTCAGAATTGCAAGGGATGTAAAAGCCTATTTATCTTTTGAAAATCAAAGAAATAAGAAAAATATCCAAACATACCTTGATGTTAACAGCGTGAGATTGGCTGATGCTCAAGCCAGCATGATTAAATCTTCAAACGGCCTTGAAACTCAAGGTAAGCTTAAAATCGCACCTATTCCAAATGTACAAATGCAAGGACTAAGCTTTGCTTACCAAAGATCAAGCAGATCAATGGAAGCAACAGTGATTGCTGAACTGGAAAACCAGCAACATATTTCAATGACTGCTGAAATCAAAAGGGAATCAGAGAGTATCTCCAGCTCCATACAGCTGAGTACTCCATACAAATCTCTTAAAGACGCAAAAGTACACCTTTTACTGGAAAACCAACAAACAAAACGTAGCCTGTTATTTTACATCGACGCCAATGAAGAAAGGAAGGGTGATGTTGAAATTAGCGTAAGCTCGTCATCAAGAGGAATCGAGGTACAGGGACGTCTTAAAACCATTCACACTCCCGAGATTTCTGGACATTTAAAAACTGAAAAGAGAGGTGAATCTATTTCTCTTTCAGCTAAACTATTGAAGGGATCTGCCCCTTTGTTTACCACCACTCTCAACAAGCAAGTACAGCAAGATAGTCAGGTGTACAGCATGAAGACTGAAAGCTTGGAGAAAACATTATTGGACATTGAGTTGTCTAGAGAAGAATCCAATGATAGACTCCAAGCCAGCTTGAAAGTTCGTGGACAATTCCCTCCTATTTCTGTTTCCATCGCTTCATCAAGAAATGAACAGAGCTCGCTGAGCATGGAAATATCGGCCTGTAGAGGTTCCGAACGGTCCGGAAGGAAATCTTGCTATAACTTGAAGTCAAGCCACAAATCTTTAAGAAATTCTGAAGGCTATCGTCAGTACAAACAACTGACCATTGACTTGGGAAGATCTAATGAAGAATCTGCGATCGAACCCATGGCTAAGATTCACCTTTTAGTATCTTCAAGCGAGCATGATTACAGGTCAAAGGTAATTGTTGAAATCCAAGAAAAGAAACTTGGTTACGAAATGAGGGTTCACAGAAGAGAACACGAGAACGACCATTGCTCATTCGATGGTCATCTCTTTATGCCAGAATCCACATCCAGGGTTAGGGGCAACGTGGTTCACAACAGTGAGCGCATCCATCTAGAATTGGAGGCCCTTCCAAATTCGGCAGTACCCTCGAAGTCGTACTCACTGGAATACAAGAATGAGCACTCAGTAGAAGAGCAGATGTCTGCGTTCTTGAAACTGTCATCCCCAAAAATGTCAAAAGTAAGTCCCTTTTTGTTAACTACTGTTTCAACTTTTTAAGTTCAAGTTGATTCATGAAATAAGTTTTAAAATTCAAATATACATTGATAAATGCCAATAAATTAAGGAAGGCTTCTGCTTTTGTTCTATATTCAAAAGCAATAAACACGTTTTTAAGTAACTTAATATTTATTTTAGCCAATTGTTGTAACTTCTCAATTTGTAATGGAGGAAGGACGGCCAGTTCGGGGAAAATTAGAAATGCACTATTCTGAACAGAACAAAGTTTTGACTCTGCAAGTTGAAGCCCAATCAGATGAGGAACAGAGATCACTTGAATACAAGTTATACCGAGAAGGTAAATATCCGATACTCATGTCACTTTATGTTTGGTTAGATCTGGTTAAACTGATGTGGTACTAAAGCTACATGAAGGATATCCACTTTAATGTTAAATACCAACTTAAAAATAATAATCGGATAAAGTGAATACACTATTTTTTTTACTTTTTCGAATCAGTTTTTAAGTTGTTCTTCCAATCTAACTTTTGAGTTAAAGTTTAAATGAAATAACACGTGAATTTAAAGCTTTCTTGAAAAAGTTTATGGAAATGAAGAATCAAAAAAATACCAACAGTGTACTTATATATTTTCTCACCAATTATGTAAATGAACTTCCGAATCATAAATATTTCACGAGTCTAATCTTACAAAAAATTAACTATATTCTAACATATTATTATGTTATTATCAACTGATGTTTTGTGAAATACTTTTTAAATTTAAACTTGGAAATATAAGACTGAATTTGTTGTACAGATAACAGTTTAGAGGCATCGTTGAAGCTTATGAGAAAAGATTCTAGGCAAGAGAATAGCTACGCATATGAGTGGAGATTGAAATCCAACCAAGTCGGACAAAAGAAGGGAGGTCTTCGCTTGCAGCTTTCTCATAAAAAGAATGGCCGACCTCAAAAGATTCACATCTCAGTAAGCAATAATGACATATTTACATCTTGTATTTCTAGTACCATGAATCATGGAACACCAAATCCAATGCAATTTAACTCTGTAGAAACTAGAATCACAGGGAACTAAAGGATGTGTTTCAAAATACAAGCAATTTTCTAAAATAAATATAAACAATAACCAGGGAATCAGCTATAGATAGTTTTTTTGTAGTTGTTTTGAATCATGAATTCTACAAGGAATCGCACCATTGAAAAACAATTTATTCATGCTACAGAACTACGTATTACAAAAATATTGCTGTCACAATTCTCATTTGAAAGTACTTGTCTTTTCAGTACTACTCACCTTCTAACGTGATTGAACTCCAAGCAAACGCTGCCCAAGCCCCTTCTGATGTCAGCTTCAGCATTACATCAAAAGGAAAGAAGATCCAAGAGATTATCATCAAAACCAGTCCCTCATGCGTCGAATTTGAAGTATCTCGTCGAGGTTCGTAATGTAAAATAGTAAATATAACTATAACCTTAGCACTATAACCTTATGGTCTTAATGAATAAGACAAGTTAACTTAAAATCGAAACACTTATGCGTATCAAACGGATTCAAAAACTCGTTTTATATAGACTTATTGACGTATTAAATATGGTCTTACTGACATATTGAATATGTTTGAAGTTAAGATTCAGTATGAAAACAGTGTATTATATAATTTGTATTCTCGCTTAGGACCTCTCTTCAGAAGCGCTCTCTGCCTCAACAAACATGAGGGAGACTCAGTCCAACTTGTCGCTATCAATGCTCACTACCGCCAAAACAAAATTTTAGACATTCAAGTGAACCTTGAGCCCGAAAGGGCCTCCTACATTGATGTTGTCCTGCAATGGAAGAGGAAGGACCTTCTGAAAGCTCTGGTAAGATTGTCATTTTCTGTTAGGAAAATATACGAAGGGTATAGATTTTCATGTTCCTAATTTTATGTTGTATTTAACTTTCCGATTAAAAAAATGGAAACGTATCTTTTATTTAGTGTTTGAAAGGTTCAATTTAATACAAAGTTTAGAAACAAATTCTTATATATCGGAAGATCAAAGAAAAATAAATTTAATTTCAGTTACGATATAAAAACAGAATAACACAGGAACAATATTCTATACTATATGAAATTACTATATGAATATATATAGTGAACATGTCTAAAAATAAAAAATAAGTATAATGTACATTCCTTGTATTATTTTCATAACTTTAATTTTGTTTTTAGAGTGAAATAACTGGCCTGGATGCTCTTTTCCAAAACCGATCTTTGAAAGAAATCAAGCAAGAAATCGTAGAACAACTTAAGCAATACAAACGAGTCAACATTACACCAGCTCTGAGAAAGATGAAGAATGAATTTAAAGAACTTAAAGAAGAATATCTCATAAAAATTAGGCAAATTTTGAAAATTCATTCCCAAAAGCTTAGGCAACACATGGCATCAATGAAGAGTTACAAAAATTCGGTTATCGCTTATATTAAGACTGCTATGTAAGTTTAATTTGGTATCATTATAATGAAAATCTTTTTTTAAATATTGCTTTTAAAATGGAATATTATAAAGGTCTTACTTGCTAACCAAAGTTGTTTTATTTTTAGCCCCTGGGACTACATTGAATCTTCAGTTGTGAAACCTCTTCGACAGGCTTTCATTTGCTTTTCGGAGGCTTTCTTCCAAAGCGTTTTGAAACATGTACCTCAGATTGCAAAGGTTGTGTGGGAAATGGCACGAGACCAGATGGAACAGTGCTTGAAAAAGTACTGCGTAGAAGGTACATTCTGTCATGAAATCTTCCAGACCTACCAACGACAGGGATTGAAGAAAACAAAGGCCCTTCTTCAAAAGAAGATATCGTTGGCAAAACAAAGCCTGAAGCAGAAATTTGATTGGGGTAGGTGTTTTTTCCTTACAAACGTAATGCGGCACACGTTAGAGAATGTAACGCAACTTTTAGGAGAGCCCTCGTACTCAGCGTCGGGACTTTGGAACATATTTAACGTGCACTTTCTCTACACTGGATATTATTCATTGAACACATTGGAACGGGTTGTTTATATCGGCAGTTATTTTGGTGATGCCAGGACCCAAACCTGGGCCTTTTCGCATTAGGCTAATGCCTGAAACGTTCCCAGCCTCTTTGAGCACCCCACAACCTCCTTGAATATCTGAAAAATGTCACTTCAGGAATCGCATTCTCAGATATCATATCGAGTGATACAGCTTATGGTGTAATTTATTCACTTTTCTCACTAAAAAGTATTTAAACGTACTGTCAACATTCTTACTAAATAGTTCCAATTTCTTATTTCAGTGCAATTTGACGTTGTTCGAATTTTCGTCCGCGACTCGGTGATGTTCGTCAGGGAAACCCTGAATGCCTTCTTTGGCAAGTTCTTAGGCCATACAGTTTTCCACCGAGTTTTCGAGTATTTCCGAACTTTGGAGCAGGTGTTCCGTACTAAGGCCATCAGCTACTTGGACAAATTCATCGAATATTTCAACCACCTCCTTGGAGAAGCAGAAAAGGACGAGGACTTCAGAACAGCCAAATCGATTCTGAGCGAGGCCCAAAGGAAGGTAAGTTTGAAATAGAGAATCATTAACCCTTTCAGTCCCAGTGATGCCATTTGGCATCATCACTTTCAATATTTTTTCAAAATGTTTATGTCCCATTATGACATCCAAACACAAATCATTCGATTCTTTATACTTTGTTCTATTAGACAATATTTTACATTAATCTCAATAGAAGTCAGAACTACTATTTTTTTTTATTCAGAAAAGAGCCAACAAGCGTTTCACCTGATTTTTGATAAGTTCACTTCAGTTCCACATATTTAAAACGCAATTTAAACTATTCCGGTTAAAACAATTACGAATTTTTTTAAAATAATATGGTCAGATACCTTAAAATATATAACTCGAAGTGTTTTTAGGTAATACATATATTTTTATTTTGTTGTTTTCCACAGTTAAAAAATTTTGGCATTATTTCAAAAACCATATAAAAAATTAAAATTATTTTTTTCTTATGATGCTCGTATATTTGACCTAAAATAAGCTTATTTTGTGAATATCAGAAGTTTCTGTAGTGTAGTAAATTTTTGAGACTGAAAGAGTTAAGAAATAGGTTTCTAGGTACAGGTTGGTTTGAAACGTAACATACACTTTGCAATGGAAGTTTTCCTTATCTTTTGAAACATTTCGTCAGAAGCGAAGATATATTTATTGTAAATAATTTATGAAATGCTTCTTTTAAACTTAACTATACTATCTTCTATTTCAACTGTCGCTTGATCCGTAAACGGTATTGATCGGCTGAAATTTGATTGTTTCCCTTCTTATTCTTCGAAATGATGTCTTCTTGACTGTTTGGTCAGTAAGTAAACTCATTTGATTCACAGAGATTAGATGATAAAGAAACATTCAAAATTCATTTGAGTCAGACAAGCTATTAAGCCTACTATTGTGAGTCAAACAAGCTATTAAGCCAAAAAAAACTAAAAAAAAAATGCATAAGAGATTTTGTTTGATCTCAAGTACATTAATATACGGAAGTTTTTTTTTAAAAAAAATTTCAACTTTTTTTTGCAAATAATAATCCACTATTTAAAAAATTTGCAGCTGAAACGTAGCTGGAGCAATAAGAAACAAATTGCCGAAGACACCTGGAAGCCAATTCAGAAAAACCTCGTCCAAAGAGCCCAACAAGTTCTGAACAGCCGAGTTCAAGTCCAGCGGTATAGCCCCAAGAACGGAGAGATCAGCCTTAAACTTCGCAATCCTTTTGGACCTGCTCAAACTCAAATTATCACGAACGAACTTGAAGCAATGAAACGTAAGCATTTTTTTTTCTGTAGTTCTTAGCTGACTCATTAACGACGATTCTGTGTGCATTGAAACTCCGAATAAGAACCTTACCAATAGTTTTTTTAATTCGTTTTTTGTGTCACTTTATTTTCCCTACATCAATAGTTCAAGACAAGTGTTTTCATTTGTTTTGTATTTTGTTCATTTACGTAATGGTAAGCAGAAGGCCCATTTTTGCGTGGCAGATTTTCTTGTCAATAGTTGTTAATAGGATATATTAAAGCTCGCACGATATAAAAATTCAATTAACTTACATTCCTGAAAAAGAATCGACATATATTCATTATCTAAACATATTTTTGAACAATTATATTTTTTAAAGTCTATTTTGCATTTTTTAAAGCCATAATTGATGCTTAACGTTTGTGGGATTTAGAGTTTGTGCGGTAAAAATACACATTTATATAGTAGGACATAGGCAAAATAGGCCATGTACTGCGCAATAAAATGTAGCTATCGCATCAATAATTAATATTCATTTTTCTTTTATAGGTAAGATTCAAGATTCAGTGTCTCTTTAAGGATTCAGTTTACTTAATTTACGTAGCGTGAAGTGTTGTTTAAGTGTGCGAAGGTTGAAATGGACAATTATTAAAAAAAAATGTACTGCTACCGAATTTTTTCGTTGCTGCTCTAAATTTATTTATAAACTGTAAAAAAAATTGTGACTGTTGTGTAATAAAAGCAAAAATTTTAAATGTTTGTTTTATTTCAAGTATTTCTTTGAAACTTGTATCAAGAAGTAAAAATTGGATACATTAATGAGAAGATTAAATACTGATAGAACCATCGTCGAAAAAGCGCAGTTATAAAAACATACAGGCAAAAATAACACAGGGTACAAATGTGCTATGTTTTAAAGTAGAATTTGAATCCATGACAATTTAATCAGATACATCAAGGCATCATATGTATGACACACCGATCTAAGACCGCGATCAATAGAAATTTGTTCATAGGGTAATGCAATGTTGCTTAAAAATTTAACGGAAAAACAATGAACCTTTATTAATTTTAAAAATTAGAATTTTTTTTTAATAAAATTTATATTAATAGATATTTCTGGTTTTTATTTCTTATTTTTATTAACTTTCAATTGGTATTACATTTGCCAACTTTTTTTCCATATCTAGTAAAGCTTAATTTTCCCAATTTTTTTAGAAACACAAAATAGTGCATTCGCCTCTTGGTCTAAAAATTTAAATTTAATGATTTAAAATGTCACTCCCAAACTGAATGGTCATTAAGATTTAATACCATATTTGTATGGTATGAGACATATATATTCCAGCTTGTGTGCTTGTTCAGAGAACCGCTTATAAGCTTTCGTCCAGTGGGACAGACACAAAAAGAAATTTTACAGTCACAAAGAAATTAATAACACATATGCAAATAACAACATTTATTGACTGTCACAAACATCCATGCCTGACCGGGATTCGAACCCGACCCCAGCAGCTCCAAAGGCTAGTACACTAACCATTCAGCCACCGAGGCGGCACCATATTTGTATTTCCTCATCTTCAATTGCTAAATCATTTTTCAACATTCTTAAAATATAAAGCAATTCTTAAATTTCTAATTTTTAAATGAAATAATTTCATAGCATAAATAACTTAAAGTTGTTAAAAATAAAAATTAGGAAACAATTTTGTTGTTAGTAAAACTTTTGCTTGTTGAAATGGTACGATTTTTTGCAGAATCCCTGTGATAATAAAATAACATATATTTAAACACAATTACATTAATAAAAATATTGGTTAATAATGATTTTTGGATGTTTAAATAAAAAAATTGAACCTTTGGAAAGTTTGTTTTTACATGACATTATTGAGGTTCAATACTGTATATTTCTGGGATATTTTTCAATTTAATTTCTCGCTATATTAAGAAGAGTCATTTCTTATGTACGAGTATATAACATCGTCCTAACATTTAGATCTTCTAATAAATGGGTCATTGACTAATTTTGACTGAACCGGAATCGTTTAACCAGCCAAGCAACAAGAAGTTGTTTTTCAAAGGACTGGTATTTACACTGACTGAGCAAAACTCTTGGCGGGGGTTACCTCCCTAATATCTGGTCTGGCCCGGAGATGGTGTGCAAGCAGCTGAAGATACTTTTGACCGGTCAATGTGGCATCCAGAACGATCAGGGGCCCATTCCATGCCACGAAACTGCACCCCACACCATGACCGATAGGCCACCTTCCTGGGCTGTGCCCACTTGGCACGATGTATCCATCGCTTCGTACAGTGTGCGCCGGTGCCTTTCACCAGCATGGAACAGTTGAAAACGTGATTGGTCAGACCAGATCACGCTACGCTACTGCTGTCGTGTCCATCCGTGATGATTGGTGGCAGGCCGAAGTGTCCGATGACGCCGGGTTAGCAGTGACACACGTGTGTTACGACGGCTCTCATACCCGAGAACATGCATATTCTGACGTCCACTGGGACCTATCACAGCCGAATCAGCCGTGATTTGTTGCACATTTGCTCTCCTATCTCGAGTTACCACTTGTCTCAGGTTTCGCAGGTCTCTTTAGGGCTTGTGGACGCACAGTGAAGTGTCTCTTTTGGACTGATACCACACTTTGTGTGCAGTCCACAACAGACACCACATTCACCCATGTCTGCCAAGTCAACGCTCAGTAGCTGGTTCCAACCCTCTCTTCCTCCCAAACCTACCAGAATACAAAAAGGTAATCAAAATCCTCAATAACTACGAAAAGAACCTATATAATAGGCAATATGGCCTCTACCAGACAACATTTATTTCCGTAAGCAGCCCGTCACTTCTTTAAAGCTTAAATAATACATTTGCACCTGGCATTCTCATGTCATAAATTTCGAGCAGTTTTTATAACAAACAATTCGATGAAATGATGACTCTCGCCTATTTCTCTTGACCAATGATATTAGCGCAATTTTAACGCTAGATCTTCATAGAAGTACCATATTAGATTGTTGCGTTGGAAAAAGAGTTAAGCATTGCAGGTACATCATTATTACACCATTATAAGTGCATCTATTTGATCTACTTTAAATTAAACTAAGTTTAATAAATGCATTAAAAGTACTCCAAGAACATCATTTTAAAGTGTTGTGGCAGTGATCCCGCTAAGAGTTTCGTAATTATATTATTTGAACACTTTAAGCTTGCCAAGGGCAAATTGGCTGTAGTGTAAAGTAAACTTGTTTTCACTGCATGAGGTTTAAATTAAAATTATAACTGAAAATTCAATTTCTTACATTTTTTTTATTGAAATGACTCCTCCACGCTTAAAGTTTTGGAATTTAATAAAATTATTATATTTATAAAAAATAAAAAAAACTATATGTGCTGCTAGAAAACCTGACAGTCAGATGACTGGTTCCTTGCATCCCTTAGAGGGTTGGACAAATAAAGAAATTATACTAATGCATACTATCGGATTTTACAGGATTGTAATACTGAGTAATATATTTGATAATTTATTGATAATTCGAGTTTCAAAGTTTAAAACTTTCACCTCCATCCTCCCCTTCATGAAGCACTCGAGATATTAATAATTTGCATTATTTATTTCTAGATAGTTATTTTGAGAATCGTAAAATAAAATTACGTGCTGAGAAGTAATAATATCATGTAAAATTTTGCCAATTTTAAGTCAAGAATTTTTTTGCCGGAATTTTGCACGATTTTATCGTTTATGTTATACTCTGAACTAGCTTTATGGTCCCGCCTTACAGGGAACCAGAAAACTTCGCATTGCTTCCTTTTAGAGGCATGCTTACTTGTGAAAATACGCTCAAAATCAAAACAAAATTAAATTCGTGCTGGCGCATGCGCACTTAAAAAAAGCAAACACTAATGGAGGATGAAGCAGCCTTAGGGCGAGCGTATATCTCAACCAAACTCAATCATCAAACTAATAGGGGAGGGCGTCAAGCCCCTGTTTCGGCCCGGTCCATGTATTTTCAAGCCCTGTTATGGTCCCGCAATCCCACGTGGATGACGTTTTTTTAACTAATAAATAAAAATAATAATTAAATAACAATTAAATAATAAATAATAATTAAAAATCACAATCAGATATGAAAAAACTAAGCCTCAGGTGCACACGTAGGGATTAAAAGGAATCTATATTAAAAATCTCGAATTTTTTAGAGCAGTCTAAGTAGGTATTTTGCGATCCACAGACATACACACAGACACAAGGACAGACTCTTTCTTTTATTATTATAGATGACATAATATTTTGTGCAAAATGCCAAATTCTGGTGCAATTCGTAATTGTAAAGATAGGTGTAAAAAAGGATTTGTCGCACCCCCTTCACAGGTAAAATTTATTTAGTTCTGCATACTTTTAGTAATTGTGTTCTTTATAAACTATACTTTTTATTGAGGGAATTTGTTTTCTAAAAGCACTTTCATGCTGAAGAATAATCTTCATGATTAAGTCAACGCTGTTAGAATTCTAATTAATCTTTTGAGCCAGATCAATTAAATTAATGGTCTGATCCTTGACAGCTTATAAGTAGAATATTTTTGGTACATTTTAGCCAAAAAGGAAACTTGTTTTGGTATCGTAATGTTTGAGTTATTGAATTATTTAAAAAGTCAAACATTTGTTAAATTGAACAGCGAATGAATTTAAAAAGCGATCCATCTTTTTTCTCTTTATCGTACCATTAGATTGTCGGCCTCATGCGTTCATTTCGTTGTGGGAACAACTCGTCAAGTGGTAAACTCGCGCGACACACTGTCATGTGACTGTGTAAGTGACATGATGAGGAAACCTTAATGCGCAGTCCATTCTTTTTAATGTCTCTGATAATTACCCCAAAACTAATAGCAGCTTTGGATAGATCTCAGTTGAGTCTAAGAAACTCTGTTTTTATTCTGAAGGAAACAATTAAGCTCTTAAATATTGCACTGATGAAATAAGTCCTCCATTTAACGAATTTGAACAAACACTCGTAAAGAATGTGCAAGAAACACTGAACTCTGTTTTAAATCCATCGTACCAGAAATGGTTACTCTTCACTGGGACAGTAAGCTGTTACCAGCTCTAAACACGATAGAAAACAAGCGTCTCCTCTAACGTCTTCCACTCCATTACTTACGAAGATCACGTTGTGTCTACGAACACAGAAAACTAGTCTCGGATTGAAAAAAAACTCCAAAAAGGAAATACTCATTTTAATTACTTTTAGATTTATTAGTTATTATTGTGTTGTTATTACGATTACTTTTAATCTTCTGTTATCATTTTAAACTCTTTGAATTCTGATGTAAACATTTGAGGAAATTTATTCGAAACATCAATTTTTCATGGTATTCTTTATAAATACAAAACCAAATTATAATCAATAAATATTAATATTGAAATTTAATCAATTTTATATTGCTTATTTTCATTTTAATGTTAGTAGCCTCAAACCCACAGTGTTTTTCTTTTAAAAAGCACTGTGGGTTACCGCCCAGCACTAGTGCCCACAGCGGCCCTGCCAATTAAAAAAACCTAGTAACATGAATTATTCGTATTTCCTATATTAAATTACACAAATTTGCGTTTATTTTATGTATATTGAGGTAGAATAAACCAAGTAGACACTTCTATGCAGTGTTGTTGTGGTTAATTTTCTCTTTCTAAATATATAAAAGAATAAGTCAGAAATCCCATAATTTTGTAACGAAAGGATTGTAGACTATTTATAAGAAATTGAGGATAAAAAATTATTAATAGATTTATATATATATATATATATATATATATATAGTATATAGCATTCGTACCTTAAACCAAAAATTCTATGATTATTCGAATGAGTATTGTTAAATAGAGTCCTCAGGAAAAAGAATACTTGTTTTGATGCCATTTATAACTTTGCTTAGGTAACGTAGAGAAATGTGCCTCATTGCCTTAGTCGGAAACGCTTCTTTATTTTATCTTTACTTATGAGAATTGATAAACACAGAGATCCTTCCGATAAGTGAAATTATGCTGGCTTGGAAGCTTGCCTATAAGGTTAAGTTTCTCTGTCATCAATAGATTATATCTTACCGCTTTAGAAATATTTTCCTAAAACCTTTCAACTCCTATTACAGTCAAATGTAAAAAAGATCGACTTAGCTAAATCTAAATTACCTACATTTGCCTTCGGCAGTTATGTATCTATAAAGAAAACATTTCGCTATGTTAAGAGCGAAATTGATTTTATTTTCTACCAGGCAAACTAAACTTTGTGGAGCAATAAAAAAAATACAGTAGAGAGATTTTGTTTATTATTTTAAATAAAAAAATTGGTTATTCTAGAGTTAAAAACAGCGGAGAAAAAAAAATATGGAACTTTTCACAAATGAAATCTTTCGAGCGGTTTTAGTCAATTTTGGGCCTAATTTTTCAATAGACCTACAGATATTACTAGACAATGAATCTTGAAGCGGTTTCTAGGCCCTATAGGTTTCAGGGCCAATTCAGGGCCTTTCATAGGTTTAAAGTTTCAAAAATAGCTCTTTCTATGTTTAACCCTCTAATGCATAGTGTTACCGTTCGGTAACAAGTTACATAATTAACTTTATTTTATTAAAATAGACCTCCCTCTCGACAAATTTGTGTTTTTTTCATCTATTACATTCCATTTTGAAGTTTTAGTTAATAATAACCCTCATAATTGACAGTAGTAGAAGTGTATTGAAAATCAAAAAGTGAAGTTTCCAACTGTTGTGAATTTACGTGTTTGGCAGAATTTAAAGTAATAATACTAGTTCTAAATACAATTAAATTGCTTTGAAAAAAATATTATAGTTCAAGAGGGTTATTTTAAACTATATTTAGTAGTTTTCTAATCATTCTTTTCAAAATTGGTAGTTTGTAGTTGGTTTTTACATGTGTTACCGTTTGGTAACATCATGCATTAGGCACAACTTTTGTTAGCTAATTTGCGTGTATCTCTGTAACGGATTCACAAGAGTTCAGTGTTTAAAATGTTTTTTACTACTTGATTTTAAGAGTAAAAATAACTGTTTTATGTCGTATCGTTCTGCCATTTAAAGAATTATGTTTAAAAATGATTTTTTTGCATATTTTTATTCATAAATACCTGCTACTTGTACTAAACCTGATATTGCCTTCCATTTGTACATTAATTTTGTTTCAAAAGTAACTACTATTCATAATTATTTTAATAACTAATTTTTCCTGTTTAACAAAATCTAAATGTACTAAATATTAATACTCTTTTTTGTTTGTTATACACGTTTTTATTAAAGATTTTATACCTAAAACTATGTGTCTGTGTGCCTCTGCAACTTCTTATAGAATAATAAAATTATCAATAAGCTTTATTTTTAAGTATAATTTATTAGAAATATAAAAAGTAAAAAAGGTAATAATTTGAATAAAAATAAATATTCGTACCCCGAACTTTAAGGGTTCATAGGAGTCTTAAAAATGTGCACAGAAGGAACTACAAAGCATAGTTTGATCTTTCATGTAATTTTTTAACTACTCAATATACAAGTATAATTTTTTTATATGTAATTCTTCAAGATTTATTTAATATGAAACAAATTTTGAAATTTATGAAACTTTAGCCAAAACTAAAATAAATGATATTAAACATAAAGCTATTTGAACACATTGTGATTAGGCTTGCGAAGCAAATTGTGAGGTCAAAATTGAAGACATGACCAAGAAAATGACTTTATATTGTACAAATATGTACAAACAAAGACTTATACCTAAATTCTCAGCTCAATTTTAATTAGAAATTATTTTAAGAACTTTTTCTAAAAAAGTTAATAAAATTTTTAAAATTTTGATTTAAAAAAAAACTTTAAAAATAATTTCTTATTAAAATTGCGCTGAGAATTTAGGTATAAGTCTTTGTTTGTACATATTTGTACAATATAAAGTCATTTTCTTGGTCATGTCTTCAATTTTGACCTCACAATTTGCCGCGTAAGCCTAATCACAATGTGTTCAAATAGCTTTATGTTTAATATCATTTATTTTAGTTTTGGCTAAAGTTTCATAAATTTTAAAACTTGTTTCATATTAAATAAATCTTGTAGAATTACATATAAAAAATTATGCTTATATATTAAGTAGTTAAAAAATTACATAAAAGATCAAACTATACTTTGTAGTTCCTTCTTTGCACATTTTTAAGACTCCTATGATACCTTAAGCATCTATTCAGAGCTTAATGCATGGTGTTACCGTTTGGTAACAAATTTAAAAAATGATATTATTTAAATTCCGATGCATTTAATTTTTTTTCCGTATTTTTCCCGTGATGTATGAGCATTAGAGATACAAATATATTTTTTTGGGACAAAACAAAAAATTCATGCATTAGAGGGTTAATTAATTAAAATTTATATTACCTTTGGCGGTATGAATGCTCGATAAACAAGCCATCCTAGCAGCCAAGTACCTCCGAAAGCACGCCAAACGAGGTTTGCTATATTTTTATCAAAGAGCGTCAGAGTTCAAAAACACAACGAACAAGCCATTTAGTCCCATTACAGCTTCTAAAACATATGATTAATCTAATATCTAAATCAACAGATTGAAAAAAAAATTCTAATTAATAAACGGAATACGTAATTTAAACTTTTTGTCATTTTTATTTAAAGAAAATATATCAACAACGATAATGGAATGATTGATCTAGATAAACAGTCATATTTGGTTGCTAGATTCAGTTCATATGTTAACATTAATTTTTTTAGATGCTTTGCTTTTTCTATGAAATGTAAGAAATATTTCTTTTGTTCTCGGAACTTATATAACTCTCTATAAACATTGAAATCATGTCAATTTTGTAGTCATAATATCTTTTGTTATTGTTCATGAAACTTGTTCTTGTTAATCCTTTCTAGCGCAAAGTGCATCTCATAAATAAATTTAAGAAAAAAAACTGATATCCCTAAAAAAAACTTTGGAAAAGTAATCAAGCGCCAATCTAAAAAAACTAATGCATTTATTTTATAACAAAAAACAAGTCATTATGAAAGTTGTCGCTAAAAAAGCCGTGATATAAGAAAGATGCCAATCTATTTTTAAAAACTTCTTGGTATTAATAAATAGTAGGGGAAGGTGGGTTACCTTGGACCTATTTTGACTTTTCAATTTTAATTTTCTTAATTACTTGCAAAAAGTGAATAAAAATATTTTTACTGAATACTTTATGTTTTTATATACAACATATATTTATTTTAACATGTTATTTAAATGATTTCAACTATTAAAAAAATAAATACAGAAAATTGTAATTAGGACCAAGGTACACCACCGGCGGTGTACCTTGGTCCAACCGGTAGTGTACCTTGGACCAATTATTAACTGGTAGAGAGACTCGATTTACAGTCCGAAAACCAATATTTATTAGCCACATAAAATTCAAAAATACATTTTACAACCTACTCTTATTTCTAGCCAAGATTGTAGTAATTGGTTAGGTTAGGTCAATCGGCTCAGTAAGGGGTTTTATTGCCTTAGTTTTTTTAGTGCCCTTTTGGCTTTTTCAGCTGCAATGCAATCTTTCTCGGGTGTATTCGTTAAAATGCAGCATAAAATTAAACTGTTATTTCATGCCATAGAAAAACATTTGGCTATATTTCTGTCTTAAATTTGAAAAAAAACAACTCAAATATTTCCCCCTATGTTTATTCAACTAGGCCTAAACGTAAAAAGGATGTTCTGCTTAGATATTTATTATAAAAAATATCTTTTTAGATGAGCATGCAATAAGTATTTTCTATATTATATCAATATGGTTAAAATTTTATAGGCTTCCATAAATCTAAATAATTAACTACAAAAAAAAAATTCTTTATCACTTCATATCAAAATTTCTTACAAATTTCCATTTTTCTAGATTTTACAAATCTGGGTTGTATATTAATAGCTTAAAATACTTAATTTTTCAAAGGAAAGAATTTACTTGAATTTTAAAAAGGATTTTCAACAATCTGAAGCACATAGGACCTATAGTAGTGTACCTTGGTCCAGTCCAAGGTACACCACTTGTATTAGGTTCGAGGTACACCACTTGGATATTAAAAACAAAATAGTTAATCACCAAGTTAAGGTTAGACTTATCTTAATTTCAAGCACACTGTTTAATAGCTAAAACTTTGCTTTATATTGCATAACCATCGTTTCTGAATAAACACTACATGTTTGAGTAAAACATTACACTAAAGAATCTGACAAAAATTTACTTTTGAACTGTGAATTTAGTTTTTCGAAACCTCTTTAATAAATTGACCTTTTAAACAAACAGATAGAACTTCACTGAAATCCCTGGTAGCAAATACTTTAACTGCATGTGGTGTTGTTTCAATATCTAAGCTAATCGAGCTAGAATAAGCATAGGTTCGAGGTACACATACGTCCAAGGTACACCACTTACCCCTATAATTAAATTTTCGCTGCCATAAAGAAAATTGCGCTGTTTGAGGTTGGTGCCCATCTTAGTTCCCTCAAAAATATAAAATCAAGCAAATGAATTTGAATTACTAAATCCAAATAACGAATAATACTTAAAATACTTTAACAAATATATGATCTCAATACAATTACAGGATCCGGCAAAAGTTACGCAGCAAAAGGTTTTTGCGATTACTGCGCAACGCGGGTAATTATAATATCGGTGATAGTTGCCCTAGAAAGCTTGGAATATGCAAGTTAGTTGCGGGTAGGAAATGGAAGAATCAACTGAAAGGCTCTCAATTCTTATCAGATTCACAGAATCGGATCAAAATTTAAAAAAAATGGCTGCTCCGCGTTTAAATTTGAAGCAGCTGATATTTGTTGTGATAATATTACGAACTTTGTGATAGATCACTATTGAGGCTTTCTAAACTTTATGAAAATACATTTGAGAGGCGAAAAGCTCCCCATAGGAACACGATAAATGCACTTACATCAAATGTTGGAAATGTTGTCGATAACAATGACTATAAAACAGGTAGACCACGTTCTGCTATAATTCCAGAGAATATTCTGAAAGTACATGGCAGGATAAGTGAGCAACCTCATACTTAACAATCAAGAATCGCTCATTAAATCGGGATATCAGAGAGAAGTGTTAGCCGGATTTCCAAAGAGGCGGAACGGCTTTAAAAGATAGCTCGAAAAGGTGGTTCGAATGGAAGGTGGACGTTTCGAACAATTCATATAACTTTTTGGAAGAGAATGCCCTTTAATTTGATGTATAATTTATTTTGTTAATTAAAGTAGTTAAAATTTTATGAGCAAAAAGCTTTGCTGCGTTACTTTTGCCGGACCCTGTATATAAAGGTATAGAGGGTGATTAAGATGGGCTTATATCACTTATTTAGCATTTCATAAACCCAAAACAAGTTTAATAATGCTCCCTTGTTTTTACAGTGTAGGTATCTATTCTGTATTTTTTTAAGGCGAGAAATCGACTAAGGTGGTTTTTAAAGTTACCTGACTAATATTCATTAAAGAAAATAAGCTATTTGCGATTTAAAACAAAATATCAGTACAAGTGGTATACAAGCCATATTTTTTTTTGAAAAGCAATATTTACACTTGACGGCCCAGGGGCTGGGAGGATATACGTGCCCGCCTCATAAGCCCAAAATCTCGGATGCATGCCCCTGCAGAGTCGGCATAGTTTCAGGATGGGAAAAAATTCGAAAAGCCTATTACATAATTTTGTGGCAAGTAAAAGATACGTTGAATGCCTGGCTTGGGTTCTCTGGCCAAAATAAAATATCGGCACGTTTTACATGACTCCTCTATTGTGATCACACTTAAGTACACTATCCTTCTTCATAAATGATATTCACCATTTTCTCGTGCTCATAAAGTTTGTTCGGGCCCAGGAGTCCAGCCAGAAACTACGGTTCTCGTAAGATTTCAAAGTTAAGGAAGACCTCTTTGTAATGAGACCGCCTACATGGTGAATTAGAGTTTGCGACGATCCCGGTTAATTAAACGTACAGAAAGAGCTGATAGTATAACTGTTCCAACATGAGCTAGAGATCGTTTTCTGATATCAACTGCGACTACTACTCTCATGCATGTGGGATTACTTTTATTAATTCCCAAGCCAGTTATAAAACATGTAACAGTATTTTTATCATTCAAAAACCTTCAGAATATTTTCTCGTAACTGAAATAAGAAGATTTTCCAACATCTTCAGACGAGCAATACGTACCCACATTATTTATAACATACAATAAACGAGATATCGAAATTCCTTGACAAAATTAACATGATCGTTCTGTACAATATTAGAAAGTTTCTTCAATGAATGGTATGTAGGAAGAACTAATTGAGTGCAATGTAATTGGCGTAAAAACTGCCAGTTAAGATTGGATTTCGCTATGTCAAATCTTAGATCTAGTCAGACTTACTGCTTCTTGAAGATGGAATGGAATGGAATGGAATGTAAATGCGCCCTCTAGAAGGGAGAGTGTAGGCTTTATAGCCCATTACTCAGCTCGCCAGAAGGGACAGTCACAGGAGACACACAAAGAAAGGACGACACAAACACATAGACAAATAACAACATTTATTGACAAATACAAATATCCATGCCTGACCGGGATTGCTTCTTGAAGATACTATAATGAAGATGAGCTTCTTGTAAATTTAACAAGGAAACTAGGTTTTTTACACTTCAAAATTCGCAATTCTAAATTAAAATTAAGATTATTAAAATTATATGTGAATGCAAGCCCAACCGAGTTTAATGAACTTTTACGCTTCTTTAAGTTTTTTACTTTCACAACGGTTCCTGGGTTAATGAGATGGTTTGAGCAAAAGCATCTTAAGTGTATCAGAAACTCAAAGCAAATAATTAATTTTCTGTATAAATTTATGAACACCAATCCAAAAAAACAAAAAAAACATAGGGAAATAGTCCATATAAAACATCCATCCAAACTCATCTTCTTAATTTCATTGATAACAAAAGTGTGTCTGTAGATAAGATGCTCTCCGTCTGAAGAATGTCAAAGTGTATGGAAACGACGAATATGAAAAATTTAAAACTTATCGTTTAGTAAATAAAGCATCAAAACTTTCTGAAGCTATCAGAAACATGACGAAACTTAAAGCAATGAAAGGGGAAATAATAGTTTCACCTGTGAGATCAATGGCAACACTGCCTTTAAAAAAAAATAGTATTGTTACACATTGATAAGGCAAGATGAAAAACTATGAAATACATTTTGCATTATGATCTATTGCTATCAGAAGGAACGGTCGTTCCGCCCGCCAATCTCAAAATGACGCCAAGGGCTGAACGGTAGTTATGTATATATACGGACGTCAGAAGAGACCACGACTGCAAAAAAAAAATTTTTGCTACACTTGCAACTTTTATATTTGCTTTAGAAAGGTTTGAATTTTATTATTTTTGTATCAACAACTATTATTGTTTCATCTTTGGCAACACAGCAGCTTCAAAATATCCGCTTTGTTTTGAAGTCATGGTCTCGTGTTTTTTCATCATTTTGAACAAATGAATTTTAAGGTACGAAGCACATTTTATCAGATTTTGTGATAAAATTATTAAAATACACTGTCAGAACTACCTTAAAAACACACTATTAATTGGTATTTATAATTAAACGATATTTAATTAGTAAGATAAAAATCTCCTTTTTGACTGTAGTGTCAATCACGAAAAGATAGAAAAGTTTCTATAACTTTAACCCTTTCAGTCCCAAAATTTTACTACACTACAGAAACATCTGATATTCACAAAATAAGCTTATTTTAGGTCAAATATACGAATTCCATAAGAAAAAAAAATTCATTTAAGTTTTTTATATGGTTTTTGAAACCATGCCAAAAATCTTTAATTGTGGAAAACAACAAAATAAAAAAATATATATTAGGGTCACATGGGGGAATTATGGATCACTCTCTTTCCGGGGTAAATAATGATCACTAAGTTTTAAGGAGTAAAAATGGTTTTTAGAAAGAAAAAAAATTATGCCAAGTCATCCTTATATATTCTATTTTCTTATATCAAGTTCAAAAACAATGTAACTCTGCAGCAAAAAATAGAAAAAAATTACTTTTTACACTACTATAAAAACATCTTCAAAAAAGATTGTCTTTGAAAAACATGATTTTTTTTAAGATCCATACTGGAGAAACATATTTGAACTAACTATTTTGTTGGTACTATTTTTCAATAGGAAAAGGTCTAAGCTTTTCAATCCGACAAAAAAAATTTCATAATAATTTTTTTTAATGATTTTAAAGGTATATCGATTTATCCCCCAGTTTACTGGGGTAATTCTGGATCACTGGGGTAATTCTGGATCAGTGATATTTTTTAATTTTTCATGTGCTTTTAGCCAAGTGGTATATGTCATTTTGAAGCATAAAATCAGATTAGGCTGCAATCCAAATTTCATTAAAAAATTCAAATTAGAAGTTTATTTAAAATTTAAATAACAAAAAAATTTAATCTACATTGAAATAACATGCAAATTCTATTTTTATTCAATATTTTCACTGTTGCCATTGCGTTAAACTGATTAGAAACTATATTTAAACTAAAAACTTCGAAAGGAATATTTATTTGTGCTATATAATTCAGTTTGGATTGCTGTAATAGAGTCCATTGAATTTTTTTTGTCAAAATAGAGTTCTTTTGATGGTTCTTCATACATGTATGAAGAAAGATGCGTAGAGAATTCTAACTTGGCGTAAAAAAATATGCCAAGTTTCGCTTTCATTACTTTTCTGTGCTAAAACTATCTTTTTATGTGCTAAAAAATGATAATTTGAAGCATTAATTTACTTTTAATATGCATTTGTATAAAAAAACAAGGGTGATCCATAATTACCCCATGTGTGATCCATAATTGCCCAAACCCGGGGTAATTCCTGATCACTCAATAATTAAAATAAAACTAATAATAATTAAGTTTTAGGTTGAGTTATTATTTAAATAAATTCTAAATTATTTAAGCTTACTCCATGCAAAATTAAATCTTTCTATCTTTCATACTTTAGAAAAAAATAGGATGTTGTGATTTTTTGATCCATAATTCCCCCATATGACCCTACCTAGAAACACTTCGAGTTATATATTTTAAGGTATCTGACCATTTTATTAAAAAAAAATTAGTAATTATTTAAACCGAAATAGTTTAAATTGTGTTTTAAATATGTGGAACTGAAGTGAACTGATCAAAAATCAGGAGAAACGCTCGTTGACTATTTTCTAAATAAAAAAAATAGTAGTTCTGACTTCTATTGAGATTAATGTAAAATATTGTCGAATAGAACACAGTGTGAAGAATCGAATGATGTGTGTTTGGATGTCAGAACGGGATATAAACATTTTGAAAAAAATATTGAAAGTGATGATGCCAAATGGCATCACTGGGACTGAAAGGGTTAAAAGAAAGGCTTTACTTCAAACTTTTAAGATATTTTCTTACTTTAGTAGCCTCTGTGCAATTCCACACCTGTTAATTTTAAAATGAAAAGCATTTTCTCTATTTATAACACATTTTAGCTTTGTAGTGTCAGTCACAATGTAGTGTGAGTCACAACTTCTTTTTGATCTAGATGTTTTAGATTAGATGTAATCTTTGTAGATTTCTTATATTTTGATAATTTTGATTTAAGATGGCTATATCAACAGCTAAAAGAAAAAAAAAGAGCAAAGGGGAAGTTTTTAGGAGGGGATAAATTACAAAAAATTTAAGAAAATGAAAGCAAAAACCACTTTACGGACAACACTTCAATTAAAAGTAATTTACCTCCATTGCAATCCTCCAACCATTTGACAACCTTGGGTGGTAATTTTTTCCCAAAAGTCATGGTCATCTTTGCCTTCAGTTATGGTAAAGGACCAAGTGATGGACTTCGTGATACAGTGAGGAGGGGATAAAAGAAGTTACACTTTCTATCAAATTTGACTCACATTTTGCTAAAGATTTTTTTACTTTGAATAAGAAATCTGCCCAAACATACCACTATTATACATTTCTAACATCTGTGTAAAGGGCAAAATAAGTAGATTAAATGATATATGTTCATCAACGAAGATAAATACTTCCGATTCCCTGACACTCAAAAATTACTCCGTTTTTTTTTTAAATTCAACAAATACCTACTTAAAACAACTTCTAATGTTTCATTAAATCCCCCAAAATACTACATGGCGGATAAAACAAATTTAAATGTTTTGAAAAGAAATATACCTCTCAACAAAGTTCTGAAAATGAACTTGATGCTATAAAAAGAGCTTTATTTCCTTTTATAGTTAAATTGTCGTTAAAACTTTTGTTGGCAAATGTTTAGTGAAGATGCTTATTCAGTAAAACTGAAACATCTGCAATGGTCGGGACGTCTTTTTGCGTGGCTTCAGGGTCAAGGTTTTTCAGAAAATGCTATTGAATAAAGAAGTAAGAAACTTCCAGAAACCAACTTTAGGGGACATTGTGTAACTTTTTCTAACTATACTTTTACCATGTACGCAAATTTTAACTTACCATGTTCAAAACTATTTGCATATGTTTTGTTAGTATTGCCTAAATTTCCATTTCTGTGATACAATTCACATGATGTAGTGTGTCACAAGTTGAATGTACTGTAAGTCACGCACATAAGTGTTAATAAATTATTTCCTATGATAGTTCAATACTTTTTTGTTATTAAATGATTCAGTTTTAAACCTTATACTTAAAATAAGCACTGGTAGAATGTTGATTTGGTTGATTTGCTGTATTTTGAAGAAGAAATTAGAGTTTAACAAAATTACCAGAAACCTACTTTAGGGGACGTTGTGTATCTTTTTCTAACCATAGTTTTACCATTTATGCAATTTTTAACTTTCCCTGCTCAAAATTATTAACATATGTTGTGTTATTATTGCTTAAAATTCCATATCTGTGATACAATTCACATTGTAGTGTCAGTCACGAATTGAATGTAGTGTCAGTCACGCACAAAAATGCCAATAAATTATTTCCTATGGTATTTCAATACTTTTTTGCAGTTAATATATTTAGCCTGAAACCTTATACTTAAAATAAGCAGTGGTAGAATGCTGAATTCCTACGCAATCAGAAGAAATTCGAATTTTTATGATAGCCAAAAATCTGCGAACTTTCGTGTAGTGTCTGTCACATCAGGACATTTTATTATTTTTTAGTTAAATAATAGCTTTTAAAAAATTTTACTGATTGCTAAAAATACTATATGCTAAGGGGTATACTGACATACAATATTTTTTTAATAAATATAAAATAATTATGAGCTTTGCAAACGAAATTGGTTAAATCGTTCTGATGTAGTGTTAGTCACGCGTGGAAATGCCCATACAAACAAACACTTTATTAATTTAGAACAAACATTACAAGAAAAGAAAAATTAGTCACAAGGGGGTAAACAAGAACCCGTATGTGTGACCAAAATAATCAATTATAATAAATAAGACATTAGTTAATAACAAAAAATCCACAAAAATTCGATTTAAATACATAAATATACACAAAAGAAAAAAAAACAAAATGTGACAATGTGGTTTATTTTATTATTTTTTTTTTCAAAACAAATGTCTAAAAATTCTGGACAGCGGAGGAAATATATAAACAAAAAACATTTCGCTTCTATGAATTAAAAAAATACATCGATATCGTCGATTGACAATATAAATTTAAACAATTTTATTTTAAACCTGTTTAAAGAAGGGATACTTTGAAGTTCAGTAGGTAGTTTGTTGAATGCATTTGGGGCTAAATATGAGAAATGTTTTCGAAAAATTTCTTTATGTGGAAAAGGGATATGATAAATTTCATTTAAACGCCTAGTTGAAATATTTACTTTTAAATTACCAAAGGAATTATTACGATATAAATATAAAATCATTCGAAAAATAACGGTATGCCTAATCGGTAGTAAATTTAAAAATTTAAAAATGGGGATGTTCGAATAAAGATGTCCTTTCAGAACTTTGAAACACTTGTTTTGAATTGAAATCAACGGATTAATATTGCTTTTATAATCTCCTCCCCAAACAATACTACCATAATTAATGATGGGATAGAGCCTGGAATAATATAAACTAATAAGGAAGTCTCTTGAAATTTTTTTGCTAAGGTAATAAAATTTATACAATATAAAACGGAGTTTTTTTAATAACTCAAGAACATGGCTTTTCCATTTCAGATTAGAATCTATATACAGTCCAAGATACTTTATACTATTTGTAGAGTTTAAACTTATACAAGAACAGTCAATATTTTGCCTATATGATATTTAAATGAAATTAAAAAGAAAAATTTAAATCCAAATTTGTTAGACTGAAAAACATTAATTTACTTTTATTTAAGTTTAGGATTAAATCATTTATAGTAAACCAATTGTTAATTGCCATTAGATCTTTCTCTACATCTCTTTTTAGTGAATCAAAATCATAACTAGAATACAAGAGAACTGAATCATCTACATATGTAATAATTTTACCATTTAGATTAAGTTTACATAAATCATTAATAAAAACTAAAAACAAAAGTGGACCCAATGTTGATCCTTGCTGAACGCCTTTATCTAAATCAGAATATTGACTAAAACTATTTCCAACCTTAACCCTTTGCTTTCGATTTGATAAGTAAGAGATAAACCAGTTTTTACAATTTTCCCTTATGCCAGCTGCCTGAAGTTTTTGAATTAATAATTTATGATTAACACTATCAAAAGCCTTAGAAATATCTAGATATACTGCAAGAGTTTTTTTTAAATTATTAATACTATTGCAGATAAAGTTTGAAAAGTGCAAGAGAACATCTGTAGTACTGCGATTTTTCAAAAAACCAAATTGATTATCAGCAAAAAAATGGGAATTATTTAAAAAATGATAAATTCTATTTGACATGATTTTCTCAATTAATTTTGAAAAACTAGGCAAAATAGATTAGGTCGGTAATTATGTAAAATATTTTTATCTCCTGATTTAAAAATTGGAGTGACAGTAGCACACTTCAATGCATCTGGGAATATACTTTGATGAAAAGAATTATTAATAAAACTAACAAAAAAGTCAACATTATTTTGTAAAAAAGATTTCAAAATCTTAAAATTTAGCCCATCATAATCACAAGACCCACCATCAGAAAAAGAATTAACAGTCTCAACAATCTCACCGACAGAGACATCGAAAAGAACAAAGGTATTAGGATTAAAGAAAATATACTTTTTGAAATCATTATTATCAGTAAAAGATTGGTTTGTAATAATATTTGTAAAATGTGAATTAAAATTTGACGCAAGTATACCATCATCACCCAACTTGGCAATACCACTTTATTTTCTTTGTTTATGCTTTCATTTACTAAGCACCCCGGCTGTGATTTTAAACGATTTTTTTTTCCACCAGCACAAATACGTCTATAGTATGGCTGGGACAAGGACAACACCAAGAACCATTTCTGTGAGAGACTCGTCGTGTGGCTCTTGTGCGACGATGTTTCAATCTAACCTAACTCAAATTCTTCAATAAGATTGATTATCTAGGATTTACCTAAAATAGTGATTGTCATCCTCAAAATATTTGAACATTAATGTAGAATTTACTAATGCACAATGTTTGCACTCCTTCCGTTTGGAGCCAAGATATGAAGAATTTCAGATTTACCTACTCGAGAGCATCCAACATACCACATACAATTAGAGAAACATTACATGTACGATATAAGGGTTGGTCTGTTCATTGGCGATATTTGGCGAGCTTGAAAATTTAATATGGGCTTGCTATACCCATCGAGTTGCATGTTTTATGAAATGGAATGCTTACAACTAATTAGGCATTTCCGTTAGGTAACGTAACATAAAACGCCAAATCGTAAACGGCCATTATATCATATCTGTTCCCATATATGCCCAGGCTCCTCTACTACAAAGTCAATAAAGTCATTTGAAAGCACGAATAGGGTATTTGACTAAAAAAAAATTATTGGTTTAAAATATTCTTATGCCAAAAATATTAGACTCGTATTTTAATACCCTATAAAAAGGCAGAAAAAAATAATTTTAAAATTAGGACGAAAAATTACTCCCGAAAACGCTTGGTGGCTGTCACGTGGTATCACTGACGTCACTAGTAACTATAAACAAACTTTGAAACACCATTTGGGAAACTATTTTAAGCAAATTAAACTATTAGCTTTTGTAAAACCTCCTTCCGTTATCTATATAATTAATATTTTAATAGTAAATTAGATTAAATCCAGTTTAATAGCAAAAAACATCACTCCGGTTTGTTTATACTATATACTAGTGACGTCAGCCAAATCGACGTGTTTCTGATCACGCAACGTACCGATGAAAAACAAAATCAATTTTTTAAATGATTTTTATTAATTATTTAAAGATTTATTTTGCCAAAAAATATATACGTATGTTATTTTTGGGTTCAAACTATAATTAATTTAATATTGGAAGGTGTTTTAGCGATACAGTGAAATAACTGCGAATAATGAAAACAATCGAAAATAGAAGACAATTTCAAAATACCCAAAATCGAATTCGTGTTGTTTTCAAAATTTTCAGGGTAGTATAAGTAGGTCTTTCACGATCCACAGACAGACTCTTTCTTTTATTATAATAGATAATTTATTAGATTATAAAATTGTATAGATTGTACTATCTTAAAGATTTTATAGATTATATCTGTATTGTATGATTAAATCCATTATTTTATTACTTAACAAAAATGATTTTAACTTTTTTTTAAATTTTTAACTACAGAATATTTCAATTAATATTTTTAAAGTTAACAAATTTCACTAAGAAACAATGTATGTGTTCAAGGGTAAAAGTTTAATAGTTTTTCAGTAAATTTATTGCAGGCTATAATCTCATAACTATACAACTCAATTCCAAAGTAGTATAGTTTTAGTGATCTTAAAAAAAATATATTCAAATCTTCTTATAATTTTCAACTAATGAAATGTACTTGATAAAGCATATAATGTTAGCTTCAATGAGCCTTTTGCGAAAATATTTTTTTTGTCTAGATTAACCAAAAATGGAAGAAAAGATAATAAAATTCATTTCTCTGAGCTATTCTAAATGTAGGAGCACACGAACGATAGCCAGAAGGTCAAGATCTTGAGATAAAATTGGCCATGGCCATTCATCGTTCAGGCCCACTATATATAAACACTCTATTAAGATTAAAAGTCACTATATGTATAAACACTCTATTACGATTACAAGTAATTTGAGCTTTTGTTCGGAATAAATATTTTTCTTGGACGTCATGTTGTGTAAAAGGGATTCTTTTCGGAACTTTCCAACAAAATTCAATGCCACTCAACTCCTGAGGCCAGGAAACTCTCCATGACGTCATGCTGTCTGGTTTAGAGTGACGGCAGTTCCAAAGGAAAATACCAGTTAGCTTAGGGCTGACTGTAGTTATAAGGTTCGGAACAAGTTTCCTCCTTCTTCGGAGCAGCCGGCATTCTGAACCGGACGGAAAGTTGGATGTTACGTAGAACTTGGTGCTATAGAATGCTGGATTTCCTTCAAAAAATATCTAGTGCCGACGCAGATAGGCACATTTTTCACATCACGCTGTTTTATCTTAAACGCTCGCTATTTTAACTTAAAAACTATCGATTTGACAATTTTATCTTGGAATCGCTCAATTGGGATGGATCGTATCCTGTAGGAAAAATTCGGATGAGAACTATAGTTTTTGAGATAGAATTTGCCACAATTTAGATATTTTTTTGTTTTGCATGAAAGTTCATCAACCGAGCACAATAAGGGTAATTGAAGTCTGATTTCTGCCAAATAAATAACAAATATATTCAAATATGTAATTCTCAGCATTTTTCAAATTTCAAATAAGTGTTTGAATTACTATTTATTCTTGGCTGAAAGATTGTCTTTAGCTACCAATCACAAAATGCGCTATACATGGCCTTTTTATGATATTTTAAATTTTTTTTTATGATAACCTTATATAAATGATTCGCTTATTACATGGCCTTTTAAGGAGATATGCAGTGTATATTTGAGAACACATGTTTCAAAATCCCTTCTCCAAAATATATTAATCAACAATGAAATATAATTGCATATAACAAACTGTGCATAGTTAACTAAAATGGGCGTGTTACACATCATGAGGGCACAGTGTAAGCGGTATTGTTTTGTGTTTTGGTCCACCTAGGATTATGTTTATTCTAGTGATAATTTGATCGGGTTATTTAAAATAACTAATAAAAAATAGAATTTCTATAAATATTGGACAATGTATGTTTTTAGAGCGATTTCTATTAATTTTATTTTCTCTAACTGTTTGTTTCAGCAGATTTGTTCGTTTTACGTTACGTTGTATAATTTATTGTACGGGTGAGTGGGTGCTAATTTGGAATTTTTTTTATTAACCTCTGTATTTCAGCAACTATACAGGAACTTTAATTTCTTTTATACAATATCATAAATTGAACAATTATTTATTTAAAATGTCAATGTTACTGTTAAAACATTAACATACTTTAGTTGTCAAACACTTTAAACAAACTTAATTACGCAATTTAAAATAGTGCAACTAGAGCTCAAGTATTTCTCTCGTTTTAAAACATGTAGTTACTTGTCTAAAAGAATGATATCTCAAATCCTCGACTATCGTTCACATCGTGGGTCTCCTACGTTAGTTGAATGTCTAACTTAAATATTAGTACAACATTCTTTAAAAAAGCATTTAAACAACTCATATTTTATCTTTGGGAAAATACATTTTAATGCTTCTGAAAATGAGTGTTCTTGAGGGATGATTTGGGTGCTCATTGAGACCACGGCAAAGACCCATTGCATAACAGATACTTAATGAACGTGCCGAATTTTCAAGATGCTGTCTATTGACACAAACAAAAATGGTGTCGTACAACTATTCAAATAAGGCTGCAAATTATCTGTTATGTTCGCATTTCTGTCTACCGTCTGGACTTTGACGCGCACAGATACGGTGATCAGGATTGCATAGGTCCATATCGTCAGCGATTACATGGATTGACTTTTTTTGTCGGAATTTAGTAGTATATTTTAGTCATTTAATTTTTTGCCCAATTTTTTTTTACACTGGCTCTTTTTGGAGGAAACAAATAATCAGCAAACACAATTAATAAAGAAATGCACGTAATCAAATTTTTGCTTCAGATGAACTATCTTATCACATCATAATATCATTCAACTTGTTTAGAGAAGGCATGTTCTACAAATAACTTCAACAAATAATTTTGAAAGGCATTTTCTTGTTTACCGTCATTCAACTAAGTAATTGATTTTCTAGAATACATTTAGTTATATTTATTTATATTATATAAACACCAAAATAGGCTATAATTTAGCAATTATTGGTTCGTGGTTGAAATTGTGATGATTTGTGTTTTAATTACCTCATATCGGTTTAAAGAAATACGTTGAATGTTTAACGGATTCTGGGTTGCATTATCTATTCCAGATATTCCAAGCTGACGATGGACATCTATTGAAAGACTATCGGTACCAGCCCCTATGATAATATGGAGTTTGCTTCCAGAAAGTTTTTGTTTCCTGTTTGTTAAAGCAGTGGTGAATTGTGGGTTATCTGGTTTAAAATGGAAAAAGTATAATATTATATAATAATATAGTGTACAAGAATTAATGCTTTAAGAAATTTATAACACAGTCGAAAGTAGTGATTAAAATTGAAACATTTAAATAATGTATTTAAATCATTAGAAGATTATAACATCAATTAAACTTCTACAATAACCTTAAAGTATAAAATCAATTTGTGTTTTAAAATAGTTCATCATTAAACTTGTTCAACAATCATTGTAAAATTATGCTACACTTTACGAAAATACTAAACGTTTCTGAATTGATTTGGTTTGGTTTGAATTATCGTCGCACTAGAGCTACACGAGTGCTATTGGCGACGGGCGTCGTATTTTAGAACCACAGTCAGGTGACGAGCCAACACCTGAATAGGCACCCAACGCAACCATTAAGGGCGACATCGTACGCAGCGTTAGGACTTTGAAGGATATTTAACGTGCACTCCCTTACACGGGGTATTATTCGTCGGACATTTTTGGCTGCACGGGCCGTTTATAGGTCGGCAGCTATTTTGGCGATGCCCTGTCCCGAACCTGGGACCTTCCGAATGCTAAGCGAGTGCTTAACCGACTAGGCTCCCCAGCCCCTTTTCTGAAATGATGGGGCAGGTTTTTTTTACGGTGCATGTAATTTATAGAAACTTTTCCAAGTTACGGACGACCTCTCTATGTTAAAATGAAGATGACAATTTTAGTTAAATAATTAATCATTTAAAAAACAATAAAAGTTTATGTAAAATCTATATCTCCAACACTGTTGTGATTTGAAAAATTTGATTTAATTAAAAAAAATACTTTGTAACAAAACTGTTTTTCTTCACTATATTTTCTGTGTATCCCAGAATTCCATATATTAATGCTTATCTTAATGACGTTTATTATACGAAACATATTTACGTCAAATGATCATGTTTTATCATTTGATTAAAGCTTGATTATTTTGATGGCTTACGTATGCGTTACGTGAAGAGATTTTCTCGGAAAACATATTTCGTGTTTGTTCCGTGCACAGTTCTTAAGACGTTCTGTTTACAAAGGATAAATTTGGGAAATCCCACAGGAATGTTGTTATGAATTTCTTTATTTTCAATTTAAAATGTATTGAGGTTTAGCGGCTTTTATTTGAAAAATTCTAAATTTAGTGAAAAATTAACTAAGGTTTAAATTGTTCTGCTGTGAATATTCACTGTCAAAAATAGACTAAACAAATTTGCGAAACGATCCTCATTTTGACGAATCTCTTTCCATGATGTAGTGTTTGAAATATATATTAATTTGCTAATTGTAAGAGTGCAAATAATTTCCTCTAATTTTCAAATTGTAATTTGCAAGAGTTTATTTAAAGTGTTTTTAATTTTACCATATTTTAAGTGTAGAGTGTTAACTGCACAGTCCAAATTTTGTTAAGACTGAAAAGTGCACAATCATTGTTGAATATAAGAAAAAAATACTTGAGTCGAATAAGAACTCCAGTTTTATTGAGGTATCTATTTTGGTAAATGAATCCCAAAGTGAGTAACGGAATACTGTAGTGATTTGTGGGTGCTGTAATGTATAAGTTATTTTAAATCATCCATTATTATTAATTATTTTTCAATTATCAGACAAAAAAAGTTCAGATGATTTTCAAATAAAAAACTTTTCGTTGTTTATCATCAATACTCAATGAATAATCGAATTAAACATTTAGAATAGTAACTCACGAATAAATTAAAGGAATCTTATTCAAGTGGGAAACCAGGATGAATGCCAATTGTTTGAAAATTCTATATTGAATTTAATACTGCAATTCGTAATTTTATTGTAGGTGGGCCTCCAAATTATAAAGCTTTTGCATCTTTGATCCACAGTTTTAAAAGTATGGGTATTACTTTATTTTTACCTGACTATTTTACTTCAAACTTTTATAATAGTCAGCAAATTCAATTTTTAAATACCTAGTAAAGAGTGTAATGGATATATTTGAACAATATTTTATTTTAAACCTTTAAAAAGCGTGCAAATTTTCCATGAATACTCTTGAACATACAATTCTTAATCATGAGTTGGAATTCGTTTTCATCTGACTTTTTCAGTTCAAAACTTTTCAATTTTTAAATATAGTAAAGAGTGTAATGTATAGATTTGAATATTATTTTATATTTAACATTTTTAAAAGAGTGCAAACTTTTGATGAAAATTCTAGAATGTTGTATTTTAAATTTGAATTGGTATTCTTTGTAACCTTCCAACTTACCAAAAACCATTTACATTTAAATTACAGTTTATAAAATCGGTTGTTTTAATCATTTCATTTCATTTTTGCTCACTTTTTTTTAAAGATAATGCACCTCTCAATACGTTAGTCAATTTTTTAAGGCTTGTTTTTTTCTCTTTTAGGCAATAAAAATAATAACGCAAGATTCTTTTCGTCAGTAATTCTTTGTTTTACTTTGCAAATAATTGTTGGTTGAATGTTAATACATATTTTTAAGATTTAGTTCTATTTCAATAGATGCCACAAAAAAAAAAAAGGTTTTGAAATTTTCATAGACATAACAGAAATATTGGGGACCAAAACAACTTTTGAAATTAAGGAAATGCATTCAATAAGAGATTTACCTTTTAGAAATTTCGATTACCAATAATATAACTTTAGCAATAGCACGTAGACGGTTAGCGACTTTATATGCAATTTTGAATTTCATTTTTTTCCTTTCATTAAATGACAAAATAATAATGTTTTAATTTTATTCGATAACATTCAAAAAATCTAAATTCAAGAGTCAGCATTGCACTTGTGAATTAATAAAGTGGTCGTTTCGATAACGTTTTTGAAGCAGGCAATTGAGGCTCCCTTAATCGTCGAGGGTTCAAGGGTCGGCGAGGTCAACTACATAAAGGCGGCGCGCGCTCTTCAGCCTTCTGTTCAAGCGAAATGGTGCTCCGATTAGCCATTTTGGCGTGGCTTGGATGCCTGGCCCTGGCAGGTAAGTCCATTGGAATAATTGGAAACATCAATGTAAACATAGACGGATAAGTTATTATTATGTCTTGTGATCCTCACTTTTACGATATTCAAATGTTTTCTCTTTGCAATTTTGTCTACGAATTTACACATTTAATTTAATTAACTTTGAATGCTGTATGGATGAAACATTCTTTGATATTTAGATAATGGAATAAATAGATGTATTTAAACTTTACAAATGATATATATTTCTACCATATGTCTCTTATGCCAAAGGGCAGTAACAATTTCCATTTATGACAAGATCCTTTCAGATGAAAGTATTTTGGAAAAAAAAAATCAATTTTGAATCGAATTGAAATATGAGTTTCTTCCCTTTTTTAGAGGAAAGTAAGCTAGTTTACTTATTAATTTATGAAAAACATATTTTATCTAATCAAAAGAATATCCCTTTGTAATGCACTGAAAGGAATTGGGTTATTCTTCAGAAAACGTACAATTTGAAGAAGAAAATCTCGTAAACAAATTTGATGAAATTTTTTGAAACTTTAGATTTGAGTTACAATATTAATACATAATTGAAAATATAGCATCGTTCCAGATCATATAATTTATATTAATTACTCTGATATTAAGTGTTAGTTTTATCATGTTTCATTTAGAAATCTTTTTACCCCCAAAATTAACATAAACATATTGATGTGTTACGATTTACTAAAATGTTAGCTTTATTATATTAGTTCAGGGCAAAATGTAGTATTTCCATAATAAATTTCACCTATATTTAATCAATTTATTTTTATATATTTAAAACGTCATGTCCATGTATACATAAATCATGTCAGTGGGCCAAAAGCCATGGACAAGATGAATGCGTAAATAAAGCTCACAGACAGAAAAGTTTTAGGCTGAAGAGAACAAATCATGCAAACTAAGCTTATATAACTTATTTCTTTCATTTAGAAACAAATTATTAGTTCAAAGTATTGGTTTAATTTTTTATATCTTGACCACAGAAATTATGCCATTACTGTTGTCATTTCTAGATTTTTATACATGCTAAATAATACGTTGTCCTCGGATACGATGAAAATATGTGCGACAAATTTTATTTCTACATAATTTGAGCATTTATATTCTCCATAATGATTATTTTTGTGTTTTGCACGTTCACGTAATGCCGATTTAATTAAACAATATCTATTACAAAAGTTTATTTTGGATTAACTAACGAAGACAGCCCACTGATCTGATTTGTCAAATATTTTGATACAAACTACTTGATTTTTTTTATTTATTTTTATTTAACTTTAGTAGGTAGATAAAACGGCAATTTTCTTAAATGAATTCAATTGGAAAATTTTCTTCATATGAAATCTATCTTGCGGGGACATGGTTTTGTACGTTTTGTGACTACATGTTTTGGAGTGAGTTCTCATCCAAATGACCACTCAAATTTATTTTGAATTATTTCGTAAATGCATATTTTTTTTCCAAAATATTTTATATAGTTTGAAGATGCACCATAAATAGCTAAATTTGTTATGTAAAATGTTAAAAATATTGTATAATTTTAAAAAGAGTATCTGCATGTTTATCGTATTATGCTTCCTTAAATCTGAGCCCTATAAATGTATTCATTGAAGGAATTAATAACTTATATAATAAAAGCGTTTGTAAAATAAACTCTTCCCATCAAATCAAAAAATTAGACATATTACTCGAAAGTTTGCTACTTGTTTTCATCTCTTGGAATGTACATCAAATTCTTCATGCAATGGGTTGGATTTCCAATGACTTTTATTCCCATTAATATATATATATTTATGAAATTCGGAGGTAACATTTCTGTTGTTTTAAGATCGGGAAGTGTTCATCGATTACAAGACAAAATAGTTGTGATCAAAAAGTTTTTCATTCTAAACCAAAAACCGCACTACCTGAATTTCAATTTAAACGTGATCAAATAAAACACTCAGGTAACATTTCAATCGAAAGAAAATGTTAATGAATTTGAAAATATTGAACATTTCTTTTTTATATCGAGTTTTAGTTGGTGTATAAACCAAACAACGTATGGTGAATTTTTGTCCCTCCTGCATATCTAAAATAAAAAAAAAATCCGCAAAATTATTTGTCTGGTAAATCACTCTGAAATAAAGTGAAGTATAATAATAATCGAAATTTCTAACTAAACTATTGTAATCTTTGTGTAAATATTCTAAACCTATGTGCTCTATTTTAATAAAGAAAATTGCAAATATTTATATTGTTTTTATGTTCCCCAACAAATATAGTTTTTTTTAAAATTTCAATAACAAAACTTTTGGATTTGCTAAATTTATTTTATTTGAAACCTTTAGCAAATTCACAAGTTTATAACGAAGTTTCTTCTTTAAATTCAGTGTTTATAATTGAAAATATATGTTCAATTGTTTAACGTATATCTAGTGCAGCTTTTAAAAATAATTATAACTTTTAAAAATCTTTTGAAATACGCCGAGTAATGGACATGGTTCTGCGAATAAGCTTCTTACAACTTAAAAATTTGACATCTTTAGCAAAATAAATGTCGAATAACATGTGAACATGTTATTTCATTTAGAAGCGTCAATTTTCGAGAAGAAATATATTTTTTATTGTCTTTGTGATTATCTCTTTTCCAATTTCATCGTTGAATAAATTGGTTCAATAGACGGGGGAAGCCTTATATAAAATGGCGATGGAATTGTACTTATTACCCAATACATTTATATTGACTTGCAATAATTTTTTAATAAATAACATTTCTAAATTTTAGCATTTTATGAACTTATTTGCTCCAAAGTAGGTTATTTGCAAAATATGCATTACCTGTGTAAAATAATCAAAAAAAACTTTTACGCTACATTTGAATGTTTAAATACATTCTTGCTTTGAAATGATAATAACAGTGTAAGTAATAAACTTTGAATGTATTCCTCTGAAATTCCTGATAGAGGAACTACATTTTTCTTTAAGCTAATGAAAATATGGCATCTATTTTTTTTTAAATATTTCACTTCCATTAAAATAAAGATAATACATTATAAAAATTTCAAAAAAAATTCTTTAATACACTAGTCATTTTCAATACTATTTTCTAAAGCTTGTTATATTAAATACATTTTAATTCCTGATATTTAAACCACGTAAGACCATAGCAATGTTTTCTATATGTAAGTATTAATGGTATCATAACTTCCTTGCACTAGATTTGTTCATTTTACCTGAACAAAGTCAGATTTATTAGGTGGAACATTAACAAGTAGGTTTGTAACAGAATCTCAGTTAACAGAATCTCAGTAAGAGCAGTTACTCAGCTCGCTTTCACACAACATTTGTGCTCAACAGGAAAAATGTCGCCTAACATAATATTAATTCTATTATAAACCTTTAAACGCTGAATTCGGCTAGTTTCATTTATTTTATTTCAAAAATTCAATAATTGTTTCCTTAATAATAACTTAATGATTATTATTGTTTGTAGAAATTAATTTATTTTGAAAAACTTTTCATATTTAAAAACTCATTTTACCTGAATAAAGTCAGTTTTATTATGGTAGTACATTAACAAGCAGGTTGCCGCCCCGGTGTCACACTCGTTAGGATTCTAGCCTTTGGAGCTGCTGGGGTCGGGTTCGAATCCCGGTCAGGCATGGATGTTTGTGACTGTCAATAAATGTTGTTATTTGTATATGTGTTTGTGTCGTCTCTCTCTTTGTGTGTCTCTTGTGCTTGTGTCATTTCTGGGGCTCAGTACAATAGACTTAAAGTCGCAGTGCTTGGCGATCTTGCCCCCCACCAAGAAAGTCATAAAGTCAAACAAGCAGGCTTGTAACATAATCTGTCACTTAACCAGCTGTTAACCAGCTTCCACAGAACAGTTGTGTTTAACAAGTAAAAAGGCGCAAAACACAGCATTAATATTCTAAATTATACATTTATATGCTAAATTTGGCTAGTTTCATTTATTTTATTTCGAAAATTCAATAATTATACTTATATATCGTTTGCAAAAATTAATTTATATTTCAAAGAATAAATATGTAACATTCCTCGCTTTTAAATATAATTAAAACATTTCATCAACGTACAAAAAATCTTGCAGTGAAATATATTTGACGTCATTTCAAACTGATCGATTTCGCAAAAAATAAATTTATTTTAATTTATTTTCTAAAAGAATTAAAGTTTTTCGAGTGATTGTTGCAATGGCAATGATGACGTAATTCTAATAAAAATAGCTACCTATGCTTTTTAAATGAGCAATAAATGTGCAGTTTTATTTTTAAATAATTGAAGTACTTCGAATTCGAATTCTTTTCGAAATTTTCAATGTATTATACTATTTCGATGCGCTGAATTTTTTGACATATCACTCTTGTACGAAGCTTTTGTAATTTGGGATACGAAAGTGGGTGACGGACGGACAGACAGACGGACTGAGTTATTGTAATACCTTCCACTTTTTACGTTATAAGCGTAGTGTGGAAGCTAAAATAAATATGTAATATTCCTATTTTTTTTTTAAATAGAACCAAACATTTTATATAAACAACAATCAAAGAATCTCTAAGTGAAATATATTTGACGTCATTTTAAACTGATTTATGTTGCAAAAATAAATTTCTTGTAATTTATTATTTCAAAGAATTAAAGTTTCTAGAAGGTTTTTGGGAATGGCAATGGTGATTTAATTATAATAAAAATTGCTTCTTATGCTTTTTTAAATGAATAGGGGGAACTAGGGATGTTTGACTCTCCTAGGGATAGGTGACCCCATGCCTTTTCTCAGCATTGGAAAGGTTTTATAAGTTAAAAGTGATTTCATTTTTTTCCTTTACTGTCAGCCGACCACATAATGAAAAAAGCCTACTGAATCGTTGCGTACGTGTTTAGCTATACGAAGAAATATGTTTTCATGCACTGAAAGTAAATTTTTGGAGCCATGCAATTTTTGGGTCTATATTTTTTGGTTTAAAGGAAATATTTTTTCAATTAGTTACTTGTTTTGTTCATGCTTTTAGCTATGATTACTTGTAAAGTAATTTTATTGTATTTATTTTCAAAATATTTTTTAAGGGGGTTAAGCAAAAAAAGTGCAACAAGGGATACGTGACCCCAGCCACTTAAGGATATGTGACCCTAGTAAATAATACAAAATGTAGACAATAGCAGGCCAAGAAAATGTTTCAAAAAACCACGGGAGTCCCACTGGGCTCTTACCGAATATTGAATAATTCGTTAATATAAGAATAATTAACGGGTTAAAAATACGTAATAATTTTGTCTGACAAAAATGAAAAGTATGCATATAAACTTTATATGATGTTAGTTTTGTTGTTTGATATTTTTTATTCATTTTACCAAATATATGGGTGGGGTCACGTATCCCAAACGGGAGGGGGGGGGGTCATGTATCCCTAGTTAGGGGTCATGTATCCCAATGTATAAAGTTTTAAATAATTTATATATTACTTATATTGCAGCTAGTACTTCGGTAAAATACAAATATATTACTGTGTAATAATTTATGAAGCATAAATTGCCTGCATTTGCACATCCATAAATGATGTTTTTAAAAGTTACAAGCCAAAAACTACAAGTTAGGTCATATATCCCTGGTTTCCCCAATTAAATATTGAAGGTTTTTTTTAATAGTTAAAGCATTTCAGATTCGACATTTTCGATGCGTTGAATTTTTTGACGTATCACACTTGTCTGTAGCATTTGTAGTTTGGGATATGAAAGTGGGTGACAGACAGATAGACATATGGACTGAACGGACATAACCTACCATTTTTTACGTTATAAACGCTAAAACTGTATACACATGTATTGCTGTTTCACTTTGTTTTTTTTAAGAATTTGTTTTTATTTTTTAGGACCAATCTCATGGGATGACTCCAAATGCGCGCAGAAATGCAATGGAGGTAAATCATTTGATCTTTGATATTTTTTATTCAATTACTCACAATGCATAGTACAGGTAGAGTTTTGTGGAAAATTCATGTTTTTTAATCGATATGATGGTTCTAAACACAGGTTTTAATTTATTATAAATTTTGAACTGTAAATTTTAAACAGTTTGAATTTGAACTTAACTTTTATTTTCAAAATTTAAAGAAGCAGAAAAAATGTTGTTTTTAGTAAATTCTGTTAATTAGTTATAAATTTTGTCACAGAATTTTAGCCATATATTTTCTTATAACATCTTTATTATATTAGTTTTTTTACGTCTTGTTCAAAAGTTTTGTCCGAAGAAACTAAATTCGTTTAAAATGGGATATCTTGAAAAATAGTGTATAGATATGTGAACAGTGCCTCAAAATACCGTTTACAAACAAATACAAACTGGATTTCCAAATTGATTCAATAGAAATGTCCCCTCAAGCTTCGTTTTAGTCTTCGGCGTTTCTCCTCTTCACTCCTGAAAAAATACCAGGCATATATTTATTATCGAAACACAATTATGTATTTAGTAGTATGTTTTGGAACGAAAAAAAAATAGTTTAACATTTTCTGAGGGTCAATTTAGAGGAATTTAAGGGTTAAAATTGCACACTTTTGGTATGTCATGAATAAACAAGCTCTGCCAGTTTTCTTTGTGATTGATAGGTCATTTTAAATTTGGTTTTAATCTAACATGCTTGATAAATTATTTGCTGATAAAACCTTTTTAAAATTAAAAAAAATACGAAAGCGGCTTATTCCTACATCATTTTCCAATACAACTAATACATAAACTTCGATATCAGTATTTTTGGAACGCTTGAACATTTTAGTTTATAATAAAACATTTCGTATTCTAAAAAATGCTTAACTGATGTTGGGATTCTAAAAAGGTTCCCGCACCTCATATCGCAGGTTTCTATTGTTTCCATCACTCTATTTTATACTAGAATAGAATTGGTATTTTGGTACCGATTGAAAGAGAGAAAAGATATTATTCAACCCATTTGTACCCACATCAAAAGTTCAAAAAAGAGATACAATTGGATTTTGAATTGATATTTGTAGGAGGCGGTAATAAAGTAATATGATTTCATAAAAAAATTAATATTTTTTAAGGGCTTTAGACTCTTGAAATATCAATTTCAAAATCAACGAATATTCTAAGTAAAATTAAGTGAAATGAATCCTTCTAAATTTCATTTATCACAATAATTTTGGGGATTTTAATTGTGTTTTGCCTTCTTTGAAAATTTATTGAATAGGAAAACTAAAAAATTACCCGACGATTAGTTTCAGGGAGGAAAATAATAAATTATTGTTACCAAGATATGTTTATTGGATATTTAAGATAGGTTTATATAAATTATTTCCAAATTGCGTGCTTTTTTTTAAACAAATGTATAGGATTTATTTTAGATAAAACTGTCAAATTAATGACATTTTGATAAAGTGTTAAAAAAATCCTTATTTAGTATAAATTAGGTGTATAATTTAAATGAAGCTACTTCTAACTTAGCTTCTATTCTCTAGCACATACATAAATGATTTTTTTTAGTTTCTCTAGTGTGATGCAAGGTAGATCATATAAATGAAGCAATTTAAATAATAAATTACACAATAAATGCAATTTTATTTCATTCAGCAATTGGGCTGCTTGACATAATATCGTTACTTGCTTTTGCTAACTACTTTAGGGGCAGTAAGTTATATCTATATTTTATACGATCCCTCCAAAACAAGACCATTCTCACGGCCTACTTAACATACAAGGATAGAGAAGCTCTCCCGTGCGTGAACAAAAAGTTTGACGTCACGGTGAAAACGTTTGTTTCCGAAAGGCTGAAAACTCCAAAAAATACAGCTAGTCTTTAACAAGGGGTTCCTAACAGGTTTAAAGAGTATGTTTCTTCATCTTCTTAAACAGTGATATATATCAAACTTTTCATCCAAGCTCGCGCTTGGGAGAATTTTTCTGGTCTTGTAAGCTGATTAGGCAGTCTCATTTTAAGCTTTGCTTTTTCAAGTCACTTCATCTCTGATGATGTTTGAAGATAGTCAAACAGGGTATAGACCATGAAATTAACTGATTTTGAAGAATTAAAGCTCATAAAATTCATCGAGAAACCAATAATTAAAAACACTTTTTGAAACTTGTGACTTGTTTGCATTATGGCAGTCATTTTGAGTTGTACATCTTAGACAACACAGTTTTCTCAAAGCATTGTTTTTTCCTTAACTAAAACATGTACATTAGTGGTTTAATATGCATTTTTCTTTCCAGGTGCAAAGTATCAGTATTCAGAACAAACCAGTTATATTTATTTATTTGAATCTTTCAACGAGTTGAAAGCCGACGGGGCTTCGGATCTATCGATGAACATGAAAGCTAAAGTCAAACTCACTGCAGTGTCGAAATGCGAAATGGTTTTGCAGGTATGCCTTAGTATTAATAAAAAATACTTTTTAATAAGCTCCACTATTGCGTCAGTTACCCAACCATAAACATAAAAACACGAAAATGTATTCACAAAAACTCTAAATTAAATGCGCATTAACATTTATTAAATGACTCTCGAATGCCTTAAACTCAATTGAAATTAATTTTGGTGTGTCTCTTGAAATGGTTCGTCCAATACCGTGAATGCTGGTGTTTTTCAGCTGACCGACGTGAGCGTGCAGCATGGCCCCGTGTCTTCGAGTCCCGCCTTCCTCGAGGCGCTGAAGCGGCACCCGCTGCCCTTCTCGTGGGACGACGGCAAGATCGAGCACGTGTGCCCCAGCCCCGATGACAGCGACGAAGTCAACAACGTCAAGAAGGCCATCGTGTCGGCACTCCAGAACTCCATGAGGAGCTTCGAGGTGGATCTCTTCGACAAAGAAGTAAGGACACAAAGAGGCATTTTTGGCTGAGACTTGACAACCATCTTGTTTTGGAACTGCAGTGTACTAAATGTAACAATGTTTTGTTGGTATTTTACCATTGTACACTTCGACATCGTACGCTAACGCCACCCGCAGAACGCGTCTGTAGGACCTCGCGACACCCGTAGGCTTTAGAATAAAATAATTATTTTTAGCAGCACGCACACATGTTTGTGGTGTGGCTAGGATCAAAACCGAGAACCTTTAGGATGGGAAATCGGTTGATTACCACCTTCGGCCCTGAAAGCTCCATGTTTATACTTGAGGTCCTCGTTCTTTATTGATTCCAACAGGTCGTCAATCTATTCCCTTCCAATCACTTTCCTGTTCCGTTTCCCGTCTTTTCTCAGTGGTACAGGGAAACACTTAAAAATGTACCTCTATGATAAAATGGAAATGTACATCCAGCATTTCATTATGAGGCACACAGACAAGTTGCCCTCGTTATTGGAGAAACGATACAACAAAAATAAACAATATCAGTAGCATAGTGAAAAGTGCACCAAGCCAAGATTTGCTCCATTGAACAATCTTGTCAAACCACGAAAGGCTTGAAGTGAAATTAAAGGAAAGTATGCCGTTCTTAATTTTGAATTTCATGTCAAAGTTATTTTGTACCTCATAATAAGAATACCAAAGGCATATCTTTATATTCAGAGTCCGAAAATTCCACTTATATCACCTGTTTTAAGTGCATATAGGTTTTATTAGGATCAAGAGAGAAGTGGATAGAGGAGTAGTTAGTGTTGTAGTTCATTTGATTCTTGTTAATGTACACTTTCTGCCCTTATAAACCACGTGCTTTATGCAAATTTTGTTGTGCATTACGTGTTACTGATCAGGAAAAACTGAAAACTTTGATACGACAAAAATTAAACCATAGCATCAATCGAGATTAAAAAAAAGTTGGCAATTTTTTTTATTGTCTGATAATTAACTTCTGAATAGAAAATACATAAAAAAATAAGTGTACAAAATTAAATCGAGCCACTTAATGACAACACCTCAAACACATTTTACTAATATAAGAGGATTGAGCTTGAAACATATAAAGTTTAAATAGATTATATACTCTGTTTACTCTAATATATTACAGAATTTTTAACTAAACTAGAATACTTTAGAGGAAGCCCAGTGACCAAGTTATAGTGCTTTGCATTGCCACAGGTTCGGTGATCGAGTACCGGATTTTGCGAGGTTGGCTCATCCTTTTCATCCCTTAAGTGGGTCGATAAAATGGGGAATCATGCTGGGGAACTATACACTGAGAATTCCGCGTGTTTGGCTACCTTTCGGGACATATGCCTAGCACTCCAGATCCCTTGGTCAAGTAAACTGGAGTGGGCATTGCAGGCCTTGGCCCACTAACGGGCTGTTGCGCTAAGGGGTTTAGTTTTTTAGAATACTTATTCTAAAAATGTAATGGTATTCATTGATTAAGTTATTTGATCTAACCATTGTAAGAATTTTCTTAGTGAACTACTTTGATTTCCCACACAAATTATTTTCTGAAAAGTAATTTTTTTTTTAGGTCGATGTTCTTGGTTCTTGTGACACCGAGTATAAAGTGAAATCCAGCAAAAATGAGAAGTTCGTTATCCAGAAGGACAAGAATATTGCGACATGCACTGATCATCTCAAACACAAAAGTCTGCTTGTGGCATCTTTTTACGAATCTTCTTCGGTGAGTTGGAAATGGAAGGCCGGCTGTTTGTTAACAATTGCCAAACAAGCTAGAGAGTAATCCTGAAGAATGATACCGACATCATTTGAGCTATAATATGAACACGTGGGATTTTTTAAGTGATATAATGAGGATGTGAATTTAAATGTCTGCAATATTTACCAAAAGGTTCTAGATTAAGTGGTATTTGATTTTTTTCCTTCAAGAGCTAATAAACTTTTATAAGTATTAAGACAATAATATCAATAAAAAAATTTTATTATACATTTCGGTCGAACACAAACATATTTATCTTCGTAGCTCAATTCAGTATTTGCAAAAGCATTCATGCTAAAACAAGAAGTTCTAAAAGAACTAAAATAAACTATTTTCCTAATAGGCAAATACTTACTAAATTCTTATAGAAAAAAAAACAAGTAACAATAACTATTCCGATAATTATCTTTCGAAAATCCTAGCATCTGTGCCGGTGATATTTGACGCTTTTGGAAGCCACGAGTGACCACAAATGACATGAGTTTCTTATTTTTAAATAAGCATCAAAATAAAAATTTGCAAAAATCGTATACTTTCGAAATAATTTGGTTCAATCGAAAGCGAAAACCTACACAATTCAAATTTGATCCTTTAAACTTAAACCTTCGACATTGTCTCCTAATGTCGCCGTAAACGGATACCAGCATTGGAAAGAAGCAGAACTTATCACAACATCATTTTAATTTATACTTTTTGAACACTAAAATTCGTAGTTTTCAAAACGAATTGCAACCATAAGCAAACAATTTAATATCTTCCAAATGATCTCCGAAATCTGTGTTTTCAAATATTTTTCAGAAAAAAAAATGAAAAAAAAAGTTGTCACAATGAATTGTTTGCATTTTGAGACTTATACAATAATAAACGAACTCCAAATGGCGTTGATAAACAATGAAACGTAATTTAAAACTAGCTAGATTTGTATGCAAACAAGAAGTTCTAAAAGAACTATAATGACCTACTTTTCTGTTACTATTTAAATACTTTATAAAATTCTTATCGAGAAACCCTTAGGTTCATTACAGTAAACGTGATTTACAACCGTTTCTACACAAAATTTATACGCTAGAAAAAAAATTGCTAAACACAGCATCCAGCTTTGATTTAAGCTTCTAAAAGTCAAAATCAACTATTTTTCCATTAGTATTCTTTCGTAAATTAACTTTATATTATTTATCGTGTGCTTGATTTATTTGTATTTCGACGAATAATTATTTTTTTTAATAACGAAAAACGCGGGATTATTCTAAACTGCATTAAAAAAATTATAAACGTAAATAAAAAAATAATCTGAATAGTATGCAATATATATATATATATATATATATATATATATATATATATAATATATATATATATATATATATATATATATATATATATATATATATATATATATATATATATATATATATATATATATATATATATAATACCGTTAGTTCGGGTAACTTTCGGGTACGAGTATAGACTGTCGCTTAAAAGACAAATAAACTTAAATTTTTAATAAGGGAAAATAACTTATTTTTAGAAGCAAGATTTATTAACAAAAGTCTTTATAAAAAGCAAACGATTTCATTATTGAAAAGCAATATATTCGTAATTAGGAATTTGAAAATGTTTACATTTCGACATTAGTGATTGAGAATGTTGTACGTTTCAAGCATTTTATCTTTATCTTTTTAAGGTTTAAAATCGTATAACTGAAAAAAAATCATCTCAAAAATGGATAATCATAAAAGTAAGACTACTTCAAAAATAGTTAAACATAATACACTTTTACATAAATACTTGATACTTTACATAATACTTTTACCTAAATAATACTCGTACATACATTTTTGAAAGTGCAAAGTTCCATAAAGAAATGGTTTAATCTTGTACCAAAGTTACCCGCATTAATGGGCTAAAGTGTCCCATTGACCAATAATTAAATATAGCATAAAAAGTATTCAACATACCCGCTTCGACGGTACCCTGCCGCTTTCTTAGTAAATAATTAATAAACAATAAAAAAATCACATTGTGCAACATTTTATGACGTCATTCCAAATTGATATATGACAAAAACAAATTTCGCTTTAAATATTATTTTTTAAATAAATAAAGTTGTCATGTCATTGTTGATTTGTCAACTTCAGCGATTTAAATGCCTCAAAATTGCAATGCTAATTCAATTGGGAAATTCGCCGACAGATGTGGATATATGTTCGTCCATAAACGTACAGACAGGCGGAAAAGCTGCATGAAAATTGTTTCTCTGGGATCATACCTTTCTAGCAAAAAAATAATTTTTAATATCCGAAGGCTAGAACAAATTTTAAAAGTGGGGTTCGACCAGATGGACATCGCCAGCATATCAATACCTACTTTTTCAATTTTTTCATTTCTTTTAAATTAAAAAAAAAGAAAAGCGGGCTAAAAATAATTTTAAGCTATGTAAAAATGTTGACATTGCTAATGTAAAATTATTCTACTTTGAAATAAATAGAGACTCCTCTTTGTAAAACAAGAGATTTCTAAAAGGATGAGTTGGTAATAAAAAAATTTTTTTTTTCAGCAACGTCAACATCTCCCCCTTTTGACTGGTGAAAAATTGTCTTGTCGACAAACCATCGAAGCTGGAGTCGTCGAAGAAGTGGTGTGCGAAGAGAGCTCAGCTTACAAGCCGCTCGCAGACTATGGCTATGTCGTCGAAACACACGGGACGATCTCGCTACAGAAAGTAGCAACAGAAGCAGCTACACCAATTTTGTGTAAGTGAAAGAAATTGATCCATTACGTAGATTTACTTTGACGGTGGATAAATTTACCGTTTCTGAATGCGAAAACTGTAACGCAACACTGGTTTACAGAATCAGCAATTCCCATTTTTAGACGATTTTCTTTCACTCGTATTTCCCGAAAAAGTGTTTTAAAGAACCCTTTATTAAATCACGTATTTAAAGGAAAAAGACAATTGCTCCCATTTAAAAACTTTTTGCCATTTATGATAACCAATGAATATTGTACCCTCTTCACACCTGGAAAGGATCCTACACGTAGATTCTTGTATCGAAACATATTTTTCAAACAATTATTTATTAAAAAGTATGTTTTGCAAGTTATTAAAAAATGACGAATAAAATTTGTTGAGGGATAAGCCAATTTCGTGCAATTTTAAGTTTTGAGCTTTAAATGTATACTTTTTGTGTGCTATGAATAAACAAATTTTGTCAAATTTTTTTGCCGCTAACCCCCTGAGTGGCTATATATTCCTGAGTATATATACCTGTCACCTTACTGACGAGTTTTCCGAAAATTCAAATAAAAGTTAAAAATTTGTAAATTTGTGGATAAAAGAGCCCTTCCTAACCACCATCTACTACAGAAATATAATTGTAAAAAATGTAAGAAATTTTCAGTTAAATATGAATATCATGCAGTGAAGAGAAGTTTGCACTTCAGCCAATTTGCTAGTTCCTCCGATGGTTGGTAGACATATATTTTCAGGCTTGTGTGCTTGGTCGCAAGGACCCGCTCATAAACCATCGTCAAGTAGGACAACACAAGACACACACATACACAAATGACGGATGCTGCCATCTGTCGCCACCTCCACAATTTAGACATGTCCCTGAAGGGGAGGGAAGGGACCCGTGGGAAACTGCGCAACTCCGATGGTTACTAGTACATTGTAACAATTGTTAGAATTTCAAATGCTTTGTAAATTTGTTACCGAAAGAACTTTTCTTTCGGCAGTTTGAACATTTTTGTTTATGATAGGTGAGATTGTAATTTGAAAAATTGTAAAATAAGTTGTAATGTAGTTGTGAAGTGAATTCGACAAAGGTCTGTGTACCTCTGGAGTGAAGAGGAAAGGCTCGATTTGTTCCAATTAAGGTGACACATTTCTATCGGATAATTTTTCACAATTTATGTTAGATATTTTTTTTTAATATTTATAACATAAATATAATTTACCATTACACATTCTATGAGTATCATCTGAATTCCTTACAACGTATGTAAAAATGATTACGAAAGTTAGGTTGTTTCAATTTATTTTGTTCAATTTCAAATTATGAATATTCAATATTTGAAAAAAGAAATCCGAAATTTAATTATCTCAATAAAGAAAAATCCTTCATGAAGTACCACGGAATACTTCCGAACTGGAGCTTTTTATCCGATTTCAGCATACCATTTTCTTACATAATAAAAATTGAGTAAACTATCCCACTTTATTTTTGTCCGTCTCCAATTTTGTGAAGATGATAAGGATGACCCATCCTTCGCAGAGGCCTCCTTATTCAATGACCTTTCCGACTGACAGTTTAGAGTTCAGTTCAAATGTCAAGATGGTATCTCATTATCATACAATGATTAGATTTCAGTTATTTTTCTCTTGGTGATAATTTCCATAAATCCTGCTTTGCTATCCAAACTGGGTCAAATATGTTCATCCTAAGGATCACATTTCATCGCGAAGAGATAACACAATATGGCGTCCTTTTGAGATGATTTCACACCCAATGATCACAAATCTTAGTAGCTACAAAATTATAGAAAATCGCAATTGCCATGGATACGCTAACATAATATTTAGTTCTAAAAATGATCCACCAAAATATATATTTAATTTCTAGTTCAATGAAACGATAAATTTGTACTAGATCAAAAAATGTTATGAGATTGTTCTAGGTCATCAATAGTTCCGGGGAAGAGACCTGGAAATAAAAAATTAAGGGAAAACAAGTATTTTAACGACGAATCTTTGGTGCTACAAAGGGCATCTAAAGAAACAGCGGATTTGAAACGAAGGAAACATAAATGTTATATTGAGGATAGCTTACTCCTAAACTTAAGACATTCTATAAAAGTTTGGTTTTATCTTTTTGGAAAAACATATGCAGATGATTTTCAGTTTATATCATTTGAAAAGGGGAACATATAATTATTATAATGGAATCATATAATTATTGAAGGGACTTGTTGCAAAGAATACCGGGAATGGATGTGTCAATTTTTTTAAAGGTTTCTAAAAGTAGCGTTTATTTATACATTTTATTATAATCTCTAAAAGTGTTTTTACTTCAATAATAGGTTCTAATGTTTAAAAATAATAACTTTTTCTTATAATTATGAATACTTGTTTATTCTATTGGGAACTACTTAAAGATGCCACTGGCATGCTATAAGCGGGATTTGAAGTCGACGCCGATGACATGTTGAAACATGAAGAGGGTATTGTAACCACCGTTTCACATAAATAAATACTGTGTTCATGAAAGGTCATCAAAACTGACATTGTTTCATTTTTAGATAGATCTCCTGGAAAGGAAAGCCTTGTATACAAATACTCTGCCGTATCCCGAAAAGACGAAGGTTTAGTAGATGAAACCCGAAACGTCTTAACAAAGATCTGTCAACATTCTGAAGGACTACTTACAAAAGAGTCTTCAAACTCTATGCACAGGCTTGTTTACCTCATCAGAAGTTTGAGCCAACAATCTTTGGAAGCAATTTACGCGTCATTGAAGAGCAAAGAGCTGTGCCGATCCGGAAAAACGCTGTAAGTATCGAAATTGTCCTCATCTTTACAAAAATAATAATTTATTGGCAGTATAAACTGATGGATTTCATTATCTCTGAAATATTAAGTTAGATTCGGGACACATGAACCTATGGGAGACACGATGCCAATGTATAAAACCTCTTAAAACATGCAGCTAAAGCTCTGAAACTCACAACAATAATAAAGCGTGATAATATCACTATTTTAAATTATATATACTTACCTAATATTTTTCTCGTACTAAAGTAATATATGTTTTGGTGTTATCAGATTTTTTTTAAAATTCGTAGTTTATATGGGGATTTCCACGCGTGACTGACACTACATCAGAACGATTTAACCAATTTCGTTTGCACAGTTCATAATTATTTTATGTTTATTAAAAAAAATATTGTATGTCAGTATACCCCTTAGCATATAGTATTTTTAGGTATCAGTAAAAATTTTCAAAAGTTATTATTTAATTAAAAAATAATAAAAATGTCCTGATGTGACTGACACTACACGAAAGTTCATAGATTTTTGGCTATCATGAAAATTCGAATTTCTTCTGATTGCGCAGTAATTCAGCCTTCTACCACTGCTTATTTTAAGTATAAGGTTTCAGGCTAAATAAATAAACTGCAAAAAAGTATTGAAATACCATAGGAAATAATTTATTAGCATTTTTGTGCGTGACTGACACTACATTCAATTCGTGACTGACACTACATTGTGAATTGTATCACAAATATGGAATTTTAAGCAATAATAACACGACATATGTTAATAATTTTGATCATGGAAAGTTAAAAATTGCATAAATGGTAAAATTATGGTTAGAAAAAGATACACAACGTCCCCTAAAGTAGGTTTCTGGTAATTTTGTTAAACTCTAATTTCTTCTTCAAAATGCAGCAAATCAACCAAATCAACATTCTACCAGTGCTTATTTTAAGTATAAGGTTTAAAATTGAATCATTTAATAGCAAAAAAGTATTGAAATATCATAGGAAATTATTTATTAACACCTTTGTGCGTGACTTACATTACATTCAACTAGTGACACACTACATCATGTGAATTGTATCACAGAAATGGAAATTTTGGCAATAATAACAAAACGTATGTAAATAGTGTTGAACATGGTAAGTTAAAAATTGCGTACACGGTAAAAATACAGTTACAAAAAGTTACACAAGGTCCCCTAAAGTTGGTTTCTGGTAGTTTCTTACTTCTTTATTCAGTAGCATTTTCTGAAAAACCTTGACCCTGAAGCCACGCAAAAAGACTTCCCAACCATTGCAGATGATTCAGTTTTACTGAATAAGCATCTCTATTAAATATTTGCCAACAAAATTTTAACGATAATTTAACTATAAAAGGAAATAAAGCTCTTTTTATAGCATCAAGTTCATTTTCAGAATTTTGTTGAGAGGTATATTTCTTTTTACAACATTTAAATTTGTTTTATCCGCCTTGTAGTATTTTGGGGGATTTAATGAAACATTGGAAGTTGTTTAAAGTAGGTTTGTTGAATTTAAAAAAAAACGGATTAATTTTTGAGTGTCTGTGAATTGGAAGTATTTATCTTCTTTGATGAGCATATATCATTTAATCTACTTATTTTGCCCTTAACACATTGTCAAAAATTATAATAGTGATATGTTTGTGCAGATTTCTTATTCAAAGTGAAAAAATCTTTAGCAAAATGTGAGTCAAATTTGATAGAAAGTGTGGCTTCTTTTATCCCCTCCTCACTGTATCACGAAGTCCATTAATTGCTCCTTTACCATGACTGAAGGCAAAGATGACCATGACTTTTGGAAAAAAATTACCACACAAGGTTGTCGAATGGTTGGGGGATTGCAATGGGGGTGAAATACTTTTAATTAAAGTGTTGTAAGTAAAGTGGTTTTTGCTTTCATTTTCTTTAAATTTTTGTAATTTATCCCCTCCTAAAAACTTCCCCTTTGCTCCTTTTTTCCTTTTAGCTGTTGATATAGCCATCTTAAATCAAAATTATCAAAATATAAGAAATCTACAAAGATTATAGCTATTCTAAAACTTCTAGATCAAAAGAAGTTGTGACTCACACAACATTGTGACTGACACTACAAAGCTAAAATGTGTTATAAATAGAGAAAATGCTTTTCATTTTAAAATTAGGGGGTGGGAAATTACACAGAGGTTACTAAAGTAAGAAAATATCGCAAAAAATTTGAAGTAAAGCCTTTTTTTTTAAAGTTGTAGAAACTTTTCTATCTTTTCGTGACTGACACTACAGTCAAAAATGAGATTTTTATCTTCCTAATAAATATCTTTTAGTTATTAATACCAATTAATAGTGTGTTTTTTAAGGTAGTTCTGATAGTGTATTTTAATAATTTTATCAAAAAATCTGATAAAATGTGCTTCGTACCTTAAAATTCATTTGTTCAAAATGATGAAAAAACACGAGACCATGCTTTCAAAACAAAGCGGATATTTTGAAGCTGCTGTGTCGCCAAAGATGAAACAATAATAGTTGTTGATACAAAAATAATAAAATTCAAACCTTTCTAAAGCAAATATAAAAGTTGCAAGTGTAGAAAAAAATATTTTTTTTTGCAGTCGTGGTCTCTTCTGACGTGGAATTACCCATATACATTTTATTTTAATCAAACTTATTAAAATTAAATAAGTATTTTATTACTCTAAGCTGACCCTCCTTGCTGCCTAATAAAAAGTTATTTAAATAAAAAAAAATCTTCACTTTTTATATTTTTTTCCAATGCGTGAAAAATGAGGAACACAGAATCCCAATCGATTAAGGAGACTTGATGCTTTAGTACAAGCATCCAGTGCTAGTTCGTTGACTGCCAATTACGCGCCTTGGCGTAGTTCCGATTCACCGACAACAGCAAATTCTGATAAAACTCATAGTCCTATTTAGAAAACCGTTCTTATGAGTTCACGTTTGTTTGAAAACTTGATAAACATGATGGTCTAGTGGTTATACATTCTACACGATCTAGCTCACCCTGTATAATAAACAATAAATTATACATGCTACTATGCTTTCGAATATATGATGCTGTTAAATACAATTTTTAAAAGTGTGTTTCGTATTAAAAATTAAATACCCTTAAATATTATTGTAATTCAGTTTTTAGTAAGTTTCATTGTTGCCTATCTTGATTATTCAAAATGAAAAGTGCCCACTGCATTTGTTAAAAATCACTGCCAAATCATGTTTTGTTGTTGTTTTGTTTTCCGTAAATATCGTGTTAAGGTCGCAACAATCGTTTTATAATACGTGGTTCATTACCGATCTAGTGCGCCGAATTTTAAACAAACTTTTTTTTAGCAATATGAATAAAACAAAAATGTTATTTAAGTCTAATACACAGAATGATACTAAATACCTTTAATATTATGAAGTTTTTATAATCTCTTTAACTATAAAAGGCAATTAACTTAGCTTGTTCTCCAACTTTAAACATTGGTGAATATTTAGAAGTAAGTTAAAAAGTAAAACGTTTCCTCTCTTCCAGCTTTTTTTACTTCTAAGTTTCAAAATACAAAAAAGGTTAAACAACGCATCCGAAAAGAACCACAATATATGCGAAGAACTTTTAATTTTAGCATCCGTTGGCGAGAACATGCTAAACCTGCTGTTAGTTTGTATTGAAAAGACACAACCCATTTATTATTATTTTTTTTTAAGTTTGGATATTTCCCCCAAAACGCGTTCAAAAAGAATGCTTCAATATCTTAGCAAATAATTCATAATATTTTTATATATACATGGGGTATTTTGAAAATGCTAAACCTTTTATAAATAAAAAAATTGGATTTTTCAAAGTCCCCTCGCCTAGCACTGACGATTAATGTTTTAAATACATTTTTTCAGGAATTTGAGATTATTTCAACTGGACACATGTATATTTAAAAATTTTTTAATATGTTGGTTTTTTCTTTAGAGTCTTGTATTTTGTCCCGATGATGTTGTGTATTAAAAGTTTTAACAAATGGCTGTTTGTAGAACCATCTTTGTGGATGCCTTGAAAGCTGCCTCTTCTGGTGGTTCGATCGGTCTTCTGTCCAAGCTTGTTACCAATGGGGATCTCTCAGTTCGAGAAGCCAAGCTGTGGTTCACTTTAATGCCTTTTACTTCGTATGTGGAGGAAGAATCAATTGCCGCTACTATAGTAAGTAGATTAATTATTAAAAAAAAAATATTGAAAATTTAAGAATATAAACATTTTATGAGAGGACACCCTATTGCACGATGTTAAAAATGACTCTCTCACAAATGAATGTTAGGATCCATTCATTGACTTCAGTGCTTCCAGGTACTGATCCAAAGATTAAAAAAAAAATAATAACAACATTTTTCTATCACTTAAATGGTTCATTAAACGGAGTAGAAAGGGCACATTGCAATCGCATGATCCATCAATGAAGCATTCTTGCTTGCTTCATATCTTTAGAAATCGGAATATGATATTTACCCGTGAAACGAGTTTCTAAAATAAAAATAACAAGATCAGGGTTAAGCATAATTGAAAAGCTAAATCTTAGAAAATCGAGATAAAAATTATTCATAAATTGTTACTCTAAAACTATTGATAAGAATCACCGGATATGATGGAGTGTCTATGGATGTGTAATTGTTTAATCTGTTTCGTGACAAATTTTATTGATCTTCATCAAGCATTTACGATGCAGCTTTGCATTGAGCATTTTTTACAAATCATTGGAGCAAACGCTTCTACCTATTTGTATTTTAAAAATAGGATCGAATAAGAATACTGAGAAAAGTACTAAAAGTTATATAAATTTCAATGTTTTCGAAAATAATTTTCAATGCTTTGATAATTACAGCACATTCTTTCAAAAGATGCTCTTATAAGATAACCATACAAGCAATTTGACCTATTATGTAAACTATTCGATATATTCCACAGCCCAATACCGTATATATTATTACAAAATAACAATACCGACTCATTTATAAAGCACCGTCGATTAAAAAAACAGCAATAAAAATGCGATCTCGGTATTTATTATTTTACGTTTGTTATGCATGTTCTTGATGTTTGGCTAAATTCTTCTCCAGACAAAGCGACTTTTATAAGAAATGAGCATGCCAAAGAACTGTTCTATCTAAAAGAACAAAAGCAGAGATTGCAGTTGTTTTTTTAAAAAAGAGTGTAAATATTACAAATAAAATGACTGGTAAATTCTTTTTTTCGAAATGGTTAATAATATAACCTATTATACTCAAAAGGCTAATAAAAAATAAGTCTGAAAACAGTTTACTAAAAAGGTTATATTTAAATAGTTTTTTTTTTTAAATAGAAGTACTTGAGCTTTAAATAGAAGATTTTGCTTTTGAAAAAATATTTATAAATATTATAAACCAGGTACAATGCAAAAATGTAGTAATATTGAAAAAAAATCAGAAAAAATGGATTTCGAAAGTGTTTTTTTCTTTTAAAACAGCCCTTGCTGAATAAAGATTCAGCTGAGAAGCAAGCACTTCTCGGCGTGTCAGCTTTAGCTTACAAATACTGTTCACACGACCGATGCAAAGGATCCAAAGCGGTCAGAGACGTTTCTTCAAGACTGAAGCAGTTCCTTGGAGATAAGTGCCAAACCGCCAACGAAGAAGAAGAATCCAAGGTAAGACACGAAATTGCAGAAATAAAATAAAATCGTATTGTTATAAATATATGCTTCACCGATATATTAATTTTAGAATTTAGAATCACTGCAAACTTTTACCGTATGACCGAACTAACAAAACTTAAATTCAAAGATTTAAACAACTTATATTAGAACAAATATTTTACAATATATTATAAACAAAATTACCGACATGTTAGTCTCAATTATATTCATCGTCAATTTTGTTTTTGCGTTTTTCTTACAATGCATCATTAAATGGGTCTTTCGGCATTTTTTTAAATGTCCGAAAATCACCGATTTCGATAGAAATAGTTTTTAATAATGAATATATCCAGGTGACAAAAAAAGTCTCAGCTCATCTATTTGCTGAGATGAGTGAGAGAGAACGTCGAATTTTGGCGAAACTGAAAACTCAATAATGGGGGGGGGGGAGTGGTGATAGGGGGGAAAATTAGGGTATGTTACAAATATACATTTTTACACTATACATTTATTTATTTTTTTAGACTTTTTCTTTGAAATATTGTTTTAGATTATCTCTAATTACTTTTGTTTGGATTTTAGAATCTGACAACACCATTAATTCAATCAAATTCTTGTTCTTATGCTAATTTTGTTTCAGCTGTTAGAATTCACTCGTAAAAACTTTTTTCTACTTATTTTATAAAACATGCTATGCTCTTAAGCATTGTTACATGCAATAGCCACATTCTCGAAGAGTATTTCTGCAAAAATAGCTAGGAAAAATTCACATTTTTCAATTTTGTATAATTATTTTTAATGTAGTGGGGTAAAGTGGGGGTATGGTTACACTTAGCCATGCATGCACGATGTAATGGATTTTGGTCGTGGAATGAACTTAAATTAGATTAGCATAAGCTTTATAATCTATACATGGAAGTTTTTCAGTTATATTTGGGATTACTAGGTGTAAATTATATGTCACAAAAAGAAGTGTATGAAATAGCTGTATTGTTTAATTTGTATAACCCCTAAGATAATCATGTTTATTGAGTTTTCAAACAAACTTGAGCTCCTAAGAACGGTTGGCGAAATAGTACTATAAATTTTATTAGAATGTGCTGTTATCGGTGAATCGGAACCACTATGAGTTATTTCGTAACGTAGCAGGAAACGATGTATATGGCAAAACAATGTAGTTTTTAATTCCTGGTCAAAAATCAACAATACTTAATGATCACAAAATCTATCACCAAAATGTAACTTTACAGAAATGTAGCAAGCCCTTTAAGTTTTTTTTTTTAATAAATGAATATTAAACTCACAATTAAGTGATAAATTGCATAGTAGCTCAGAGTATAGCATAGAAAATTTCCGAGTATCACCATATTTTGTCTTCTTTTGTACATAGAAGAATTTTTTAAATATAAAAAATGTATATTTTGCCCACGACTTACCCTAGAAACTTATTGACCTTCTCTGGTGACACCATGTATAGCGTTGCACAAAAGTTTAGGCACAACACAAAGTGTTAGTTTTATACAAAAGTATTGAGACACAAAATCTTTATATGCTTTATTTATCAAAACATATTAAGGTAGGCGAATACCCAAAATTCCCCCAAATTCTAAAATTTTTACTATTACTTTAATCTTTTCCAAATTTGGTATAGTGATTTCAAATATAATGAATAATACTATTTAGGCATTTTTTTAAAATTTAAATATAATTTATTTATTTTAAACGGTGTTTTTCTACTAAAAAAAGAGGTTTACGCTAACAAGTCTACCACATTGAATTTTCATCCTATAAACATTAATTATGTGTTAAATTCTTCGTTTTGAACTGATGCATGCAATGACCCTCTAGAGTTACATACAAATTACAAGAAAAGAAGTTATTAAGAAAAATGTCATAAATTAACCACAAAAAAAGGATTTTTTTCGATTAACTTACACTTGGACATTTTTTAAAAAAAAAACTTATGTATTTACACCAGATGTTAGAGGTTCATGGCACAGATATATATTGAAATAGCATCATTAAAAATTTTCAGGTAAATTAATGTAAAACTTTTTATACTAGAAGTGTTGGCGCAAACCCCTTTTTTTAGGTGAAAAGCACCGTTTAAAATAAATCATTTTTTATTTAAATAAAAAAAATTGCATGAAAAGCATTGTTCATTATATTTGAAATCACTATGCCAAATTTTGAAAAAATTAAAGTAACAGTAAAAATTTTAAAATTTTAGGTATTCGCCTACCTTAAGATAATAATAGACATTAAATACTAAGAAAATAACGGCAAGTTTTGCACTAAAATGACAAGAATGACAATAATATGATGCACATAAATTTAGACACACTTTAACAAAAAATAATAATTTTTACAATCAAATAAAATATTTTAGTATTTTGTGTATCTGCTACTTAGCCGCATTAGTTTTAAAACTCTTGCTTTCATATAAATTGCTAGTTTTTACAAGGTTCGATTTCACAGCACGACTTTTCAATAGCTTCACTCCGAAACGGTGGAATATTATTTGCCATTGTCAGAAGCGTCGGGTAAACTGACGTAGTAGCGTCGGGTAAATAATATCATGGGATCTTTACGCAGATCGTGCCAGTAAAGTAGAATACCTATCTGGGTCATCAAGTTTCCTTTTTTTTTTCTTCGCTGAAGTAAGTAGAGTCGTTGTAAGGCATGCGTTGTTGAACCTATTGCATCTTTATGAAGAGATATCAAGCGAGGCTTGCGTTTCAGCTAGGATTTAATTAGTTGTATCCACATTCCTGGATTCTCCTCCTTATCGTGAAACTCAATCGCAATTAGGCTTTTAATTTGATTTGAAGAGCGATGGTGGTTTTGAATGCAATTTTCTTATTTGTCTTTAATATTATTTTCTGGTGATTCGAAGTATTCTAGACCGTGATTTTAGTTAATACTCATCGTCCCGTTCTAACACTCCATAAACACCTCTTTTGGAACGATTTAATTTTGTAGAAAGATCAGAAACAGTTTTACCTCTGAATTACAATACACAGATTCTTAAAAATCTCTTCATACGAACATTGATCTGTGACTTCGGCATGATTCCAAGCATTGAAAATTGCCTTTTGAAGCAACTTTAAAACTCCTCCTTTTGATGATGCAATCACTTTCTCTAGAGAATTGGCACAAAACTGAAACGTGTGCCTATTCTTTTGTAGCAAGGAAAGTGTTGAAAATTTATTTTGTTGATGTAAGTCAAATTAATTTTTATTTTATGGAACAATTTTTACTCAATTATTTTTTATGTTGCTCAAAAATACATCTTAAAAAACTACAGGAAAATAGTGAATATTGGGGATTTTTTCATGAATCGCATCTGGGCCTAAACTTTTGAGCAGCACTGTATCATGCAAAATAAATTCCCTTATATAAAAAAAAATACTTGATTTTTTACTTTCTAAATTTCAGATTCTGACGGCTCTTAAATCGTTTGGAAATCTTGGATATATTGGTGAAAGTGCTGATGCCATACTTGAGTGTGCAAATCTTGCTACAAACAAAATGACCATTCGAATATCAGCCATTGAAGCCTTTAGACGTACTCCTTGCACTGAAGATGTAAACAATGTTTTTTTTTTTAATAAACTACAAGTAAATAAACTTGGTCGAAAAAGTGATTGATATATATAAATTAAAATTAATTTCAAAGAATATTTCATATCATTGTAGTTAGTAACAAATTGACATTCCTCTATGGATTGTGTATATTAAATCTCTTTAGCGTATCCGAAATCCCTGTGTTTTTAGTTATATCTATTTCTTTCCGATTTAGATAATCTCCAAAGTGTTGGACATTTACAAAAACAAAAACGAAGAGGATGAAGTGAGAATAGCTTCTTTAATAGCTTTATCCAAATGTGCCTCGAATGAGGTACTTAAACACGTTATGGACATTTATGAATCAGAGACCAGTAAGCAAGGTAGATATGCTTTTTGGGCAACAATTTCAAAGTATTTATTGAAATGGAAACTCGAATAATGCTTTCATAATATTGTTTAAAAAATGATATGAAATAATTGTGTAAGAAGTATCTAAATATAATACAATTAAAATATGCATGTAAATTGTTCTATTAGCAGGAAGTTTTCTATATTTTAAATATTTATATTTATCGTTCGATTTTTTTCTTTTTCAGTTGAAGTGTTTACATGGAGCTATCTTGAGAACATAGAGTCCACTTTTAACCCCATCAAATCCAAACTTAGTACCCGATTTCATCTGGCAGATCTCAAGAGACCAAGCTCGACTGATATTACAAAATTCTCGAGGAATTTTCAGTCCTCCCTCTTTTCGGAACTTTTAAACATAGGATATGACATGGAAGCAAACATTGTCCACTCTAGAAATTCTTTTTTGCCGCGATCATCAGATCTTGGGCTTAAAATCGACTTTTTTGGCAATGAGTTGAACATATTTCAGGTAACTATCTTCTCAATTATTTTGTTATTAAAGCCGCGTTCTGGAGTAAAACGTTAAAATCACTCATAGCACTTTACTGAAATACTAAATGAAGAGTACACGGGAAGAAGCGATTGATTCGTTAGCCGGTCGCCCGCAACTGTCTGCTTGGCGGCATAAAACCGGTTTCTCTCTTTCTTCTTCGCTTGGGCCAAGCGTCGGGATCGCCAATCGCCTGAACTTGGTTGCTAGGATAACCACAGATATAGTAGTTAAAGTACTACATTGGCATATCACGCGACCTACAACACTGACTTCATTGCTTGGCCGTCCCGTCGTCGTTAGCATTGGAGGTCACGTGATCTACCACTATATTACTTCAACTATGATATCTAGGGTAGGAACTGGTTTCCTTACACAAGTTTAGGCGATCACTCGCTATCATCGCCAAAGTGGCCTGCTAAGGAAACTTCTCTGAAAAATCAATAGGTTTTTCCCGTGTACTCTTCAAATGTGCTATGAAACAGCCATATTTATAAAGTTAAAATTTGAGTACATAAAATTGTCATTTGTTTATGTTTATACGAGGTTTTAGTGCTTATTTTATTTATAATAACGCAAATAAATGTATGTGGGTCATTCTCTGTAAAAGGGACAAATCGATGTCCTGGATACTTTGCTCTTTATTTCTAACTTATACATACATGCTTGGGATTGATTAGTTTAAATTGGCTCACAATCTAAACGGTCCCACTTAAACAATGTCATTGTCATCTTTAGGTTGGAGCGCGAGCTGAAGATCTGGAACATGTGCTGGAACAAGTGTTCGGTCCCCGTGGTTTGTTGCCAAACGTGAAACTTGATGACGTTTTGAACATGATTCCAGAAAACCTGGGAACTCGAAGAAAGCGATCCGCTGATTCATACAAGGCCAAAATAGAAGCTCTGAGCGAGAGGGTAAGCCTTTTCTATAGTGGAACTGTATTGTGGAGAAGGCAATTTATTCGGATTATTTTGGCAGCAATCTTTCGTGGTATTTTAAAGATACCGTTTTTATATTATAATTATATTTGCAATTTTTGTTACGATACATTAAATAATGGTTTGGATAGTATTTTTTTAAATTTCATTGTAATCCACAAGTGCGTTCAACTATCAAACCTATTATAATGTGCACACGAAAAATACACTAATAATTTTAATTAAATAAATACCTATTTCGGAAAGCAACCTTTTAAGAAATGTATTTTTAGATACCACGTAAAATTATTGAAAATAGTATAGAACTTATAAACACTGCTCAAAACAATCAGGGAAACTTTTTACGTACTTTTGTTAACCCTTTCAGTTCCAACTTTTCTTTTTTTTATTAAAAAAATCTAAAATTTGTCAAACAGATTTTTTTGTGCATCTAGAATGCAATAGTTAAAAACAGGGGGAGGGGGGATCTTAATTTTTTTAAACAAAAATTTAATACAAAATATTGAAATCATAAATTTAAAAAAAATTATAACAATACTTTGTTCAAAATTTTATTTATTCAAAACAGTTAAAACCAATTTTTAAACATAAAAAAATGCAAGCATGAAGAATTTAGGGCCAATTTATTTAATAAAATAGTTTCAAAGTGACTTTCAACTCAGAAACTGTGAATCCAAAAGAGTTAAGGTTTTTTTGATAAAGGTATACAATTTGAGGAACACCACTTTAAAATCACAATCTTGACATTCCAAAAGTTCTATTCTTTAATTGAAGAGTACAGGGGAAGAACCGCTTGATTTCTTTAGAGTCTTTCCGTAATTGTGTCTGCTTGGCGGACATTGGCGGCCGGAAACAGTTTTTCTTTCGGTTCTTCATTTGCAGTACAAACGTATGACACGTATCCACTGATCTGTGGCGTGAATCAGAGTTGAAGCGAAAGATAAACAAAGCGAGTAACATGTTTATTTACACCAGTTTAGGCGATTTCTCGCTATCATCCCCAAAGAGGCTATTAAAGAAAGCCTTCTACAAAATAACGCGGTTCTTCCCCTGTACTCTTCAATTGTATTAGACTGGTAACTGCTCTCTTGAATTTCGTTTCAAAATCTTTTCAGCTTGGATTCAGCCGAGGCAAATCCCCTCACGGAAGTGCCTATTTCCGAGTATTGGGGCACGAACTCGCATGGGTCCACCTGCACAAAGACATGTTTAAGAAATATGAGGACTTTGATTTGGATGACATCCTTCGCAACGTAAGTACTTTAATTGGAGAATAATGATGACTTACACAAGACTAATAGCAAATAAATAAACACAGAATTTAGTGATTCAGACAAGTCTTGTCTCAGTGCGAACTTGCACTCATTACGACTAGAATGAAAATGTCTATGCTTCTCAGTAAAAACTTTAAGTTGTTAGTTGTATAATAAATTAATAAAATAATTAGTGGAATTGCGGAGTAACGTTCCCCTAATTTTTCACAGCGCATTAGTGGTTTTTTTTTCAGATGTATATTAGTTTAACACTTATAATATGTTTTCATAAACGTTGCTAAATGCAGGAATCCTTTCAGTTGTATGCACTCTTTTGTATACTTTAAGACACTATGTGTAATATCTGGGATACGGAAGTGTCTTAAGCTTTCATAATGTATGACTTTTGAACCATCTCAATAGTGAAGTTTACTTGAATTAGAAATCGCCCAAAATTCTATAATTTGTGTATGTTTGTAATTTTATCTATCCCAATGTATGTTACAGATTGCAAACACTCGATCGATTGACATAGCTAGGAATTTACTCTTTTTGGATTTTGGCGTGCTATTCCCAAGTGTCACGGGCAGAGCATACAAACTGTCGGCGAATGCAAGTCTTATCTTTGGTTTAAAGACTGAAGGGAAAATTAACATTGACAAGCATCTGCCACGACTTGATGTTGAAGCATCAGTTCAACCCAGGTTTGCAATTCCTACACGTATTTGAATAATTAGCTTTAAAATGTTGCCTCTATCTTTCAAACTGGACGTTCGTATCAGTTAAATCCTTGCAAAATTAGATTTTTCTTATCTTGCTGAAAATGTAAACCTATTTCACGACGTTTTAATTAATTTTTTTAGCGCATTGCTTTTTAAAAATAACTATTTCTAATTATGACTCTGTGGATGAAAGTTCTAAAAAAATAATCAAAATTTAAAGGGCTTCAATTAATAAAATTGTAAAAATAAAAACAATTTATAAAACAAAATGTATTTATGAGAAAAAACTAAATCGGATGAGTATCCTTAATTCATGCCTATGTTAAAATGTTTTTGTTAGCATTCTGAGTGATATGACTGCCTCTTTCACGATTCATTCCGAACCTTTCGAGCCTGGCGTGCGAGTGGAAAGTGTTCTCCATGCTGGTGTGGACTTCGATGCTAAGATCGACTCAAAAGCTGGCAGATTGCTCCATGTCAAACTGAGCCGAAGGCAGAACAAACTTGAAGTACTAAGTCTGAAGTAAGTGAAATGAAAGTCAAAACGAGATAAATCTAAGGTTATACAACCGCATACAATTCCAATGTAAATAGTAACAGACATAAAATTATTCATTAGATATTTCAAACTCCTTTTATTAGAATACTTTTGAATAAAAGTGGAATAAAACTTCTCTTCCTAATAAGATATCCAGTAATTTATTGATCGGACTTTTGTTTTACAAATTAATTCATGATTTATTTGTTATTTATTCATGATTTATTGGTTATTATTGGTTATTAATTCATGATTTATTGGTTATTATTAGACAGAAAATCTGTGTAATAACTTTTAAATTTATAAATTATTGCATATAATTTTATTTGCGATACATTCATGTATGAAAAGTATTTTTGTGGTTGATTGGTTCATTCAAAGAAATATGGCTTTCTAAAGAAATATGTGCACTCTTACTGTTCAGCCTGTTTGATTGATGACTCTACTAAATTGAATTGATTTTACTAATGTATTTCAATCGGAACCTTCTTGTATAGGCGCACCATCTTTTCCATGAGCCACAAAGGGGTCATCGAGAACCCTGCGCCCGAGTCCTACCACCTCAACTATTGCACCAAGTACATCCAACATGTCCTTGGAGTCCGCTACTGCGCCTCTGCCACAATCCCGCACATCTACAATGCCCAGGGCAAGCCCAAGATTCCGTTCGTCCGCGCTATGGAAGCGTCCCTGGTGGCGGAGAAAACCGACACTGCCATGGAGGGATACGAACTGATATTCCAGATACCAGAGGACTTCACGGTACGGGTAGAAAAAGGTTTTTTTTTTTCACTCGAGTAGGATCAACTGAGCTCGATGTTTCTTAGAGTAAAATTTAAAGTAATCGGAGGTAAACGTTACTATTTTTAATGAAATTCAACTGCACATCCAAGGTGGTTGAAGGGAATAAAACAAGTTGGTTTGTTACAGAATCTGTCACCTACACCGCTTCCACACAACATTTACGCTCAACAGGAATCACACCAACAACACCGCAGAAAGAAATTCGCCAAACAGGATCTTTAGCTATTTCTAATTCAAACTTTTAAAGCCAAAATTAATAATGTTTTATAATCTTCTTTTGCAGATTTGATAATTAATCTTTATCGTTTGCTAATTTTTTTGAAGTTCGAAGAATACTGATGAACTTTTTAAATAAATACCTTTTTGCAGCCACAAGTTTACATTTCGATAAAAAAATAGCAAAATTGTTGCTTTAAAAATAAAAGCACAACTTTGCATATTTTTTATGCAAATTTAGAATTTTTTATGCACCTTTGGACTTTAAATATAATTACAGCAATCCAAATTGAATTATATCACAAAATAAATATTTTTTCAAGAATTTTATTTTTAGATTAAATAAAGTTTCTCGTACGCTTGATGTCATGGCAACAGTGAAAATATTGAATAAAAATGGAATTCGCATGTTATTTCAATGTAGATTAAATTTTTAGTTATTTAAATTTTAAATAAACTTCTAATTAAAATTTTTTAATGAAATTTGGAATGTAGCTTTAACTGATTTTTTGCTTCAAATGAAGTATCTCAACTTGTTTGTGAGACTTTCGGTTCGTTCTGTGAAAGTGGGTGACAGACAAACAGACGGACGGACGGACTGCACGATTATAAAACCTTCCACTTTTTACGTTATAGGGGAGAGTGTTGTACCTTGGGACATTTTTTACATTATAATTTTTTTCTTCGATAATTATAGTCAAAATAAAAATTTAAAAGCAGCAATTCAACTCACCAATATATTCCTCGATAATATAATTTTTTAAATTCTGACAGCTTGAAATTAAAATATTGCCACTCATTTAAAGTAGAGAGGATAAACTGTCCCAAGGTACAATATGATGTTGAATCTTGGGACATACTTTATAATTCAGTCAATAGTCATACACTTGAACTAATTTGTGTCAGGAAACAAATTTTATTGTTTTTTCAAGGAAATACACAAATAAAACTTCATAATTCAAGAATAATTTAAATTATACAGCAAAATTGCAAGTCCAAATTATTTAACATTATATGATGATATAATATGCTTTACTATCCCAAGGTACAACACACTACATGGTTTAAATAAAAGCAAGATAGTGGCAAATCTAAATGCGTTATCATTATTTTCTCACAACCAAATATTCTGTGATTCCACATTTAAATTGTTTCTTCTTTTCAGCAATGCAGCACCTGTAATTAGATTAGGGGAGACCGGGGTTAGTTGGCACAGTTTTCACTACAAAATTTTTCTAATATTTTGGTTTGAAGATATTTGAAATGTAAAAAGTTGGTAATGTAGGTAAAAATGTTGGCTACAAATCACACATACCATTGAATAAATATATTGTTGCCACTTTGTGTGAAAAATGTTTTTCCTTGTCCAGTCAAACTATGTCAACCTACCCCGGTATCGGGGTTAGTTGACATAGGTAGTGGGGTAAGTTGGCATAAGTGAGGCAAGCGTTTTTACTCGTCTTTATGTAAGGTGTAATTATAATGAATGTTAATCAGCTTAAAATTAAACATTCCATATGCCCTGGGCGGTAAATGAATGTTGGTTCATTACTGATTATAGGAGGTTGAAAAATCTTTGAACATTATGTGGGGTTGAAACTGGACGTTCGAGCCAAACTCGTTGCCGCGGGGGTAGGCATTGAAAGTTGTAGGTGACGTTTTAGGAAAAAAGGAAACCTGTCAACACCTGCTGATTCTTCTGAGTCCCAACTACTAGGATGTGCAGTGCCATTGGCATATTGATATGCCAACTTTCTTGCCTCTTTTGGGCTCAGGCCAAAGTATATGTCACTTGCCTTCACAAGGCATTCACTCAAAGCAAATTCTTGTTAAGGAGTGAACACCTGCCGCACTATCCCATATCCTCTAATACCCTCTGGTACCCTTTCGGCAGAGAGAATTCATTTTTAATTTTGCGATCTTACAATACCATGCGAGACTTCTAACAGAGATCTTAAATTCATCCGCTACTTTTCTCAAACTTTTTTTTCAAGTAAGTGTGCCTCAACAGCTCTCTTTCGATGATTTGCTGTCATTGTAGCCCTCTCAGCTTTTCGTTTATAGGTACTCATAATCTGAACAAAATATATTTACATTATCATCGATAGGTAAGGCAGAAAAAGTGAACTTACAGTTTCCGTTAATTACATAATAATACTAAATAACCGTTTGCTTGAAATCGAGCTGAAATTTGTATAGTCTTAAATTATGCCCTTTTTTAAAACTCTGAGTATGGCAAATCTACGTAAAAGTATCTAAAGTAAAAGTTAATATTTGTCCAGCCGTTATTGAGTTATGACTGCGAAAAGAAAACGCCTTCCGCATTTATATATGTATAGATACAAATAATAATAATTTATTATTATGAAGTAGCCTATACCTAACTAAAATTAGGTCGCTATGAATGTTGGCATACTTATGTCAACTTACCCGTTGTTGCGGGGTTAGTTGGCATACCCAGCCAGCTTATGTCAACTAGCCCCCGAGTCCCTATGCCAACTAACCCCAATAGAGCAAGTAAAATAAACATGGCGACCAAAACTTTTGTTTATCAACTACAGCAGAAATGGACTTATAACCTCGTAGCTAAATGCCCAAAGATACTAAAAACTTGTGAATGCTATTCCTGAATGACTATACTACCGTACAAAACGACAAATACTGAATAATCAAAATTTTACTTTCTTATATGAAAATCACGTTTTCCATCCTTCCTCTAAAGGTAATGGCTGGATCCAACTGGCGTTCTCATGCAAGTTGGACGTTTAAATGACGATCATGTGACAGGCGCAGTAGCGCTCTTAATAAACAGTGCAGTTTTTTAAAGGCACAATGACAACTAACCCCTTATGCCAACTAACCCCGGTCTCCCCTACTAATACGTTAGCAAGTTTTTTAAATTAAAATCCTTCAATATTTTTATTGTGGTCAGAAGTAAAGGGATTTTTTTTATGGGTGGGAAGGCAATAGCGTATTTAGCAGCCAAGTTAGGCTCAGCGAAACCTCTCAGTATCGAAAAGGCTAGTTACCTATTTTTCTCATATAATCTTTGGCTTTTAACAACTGCTTTTATTTTAAACAATCGATTTATGTACTAGATTATTTCAATGGAAATGTATAACTAAACAAGCAGGATAAAAGATTTTAAGATTTAGAAAGTGATACACTAGAATAAGAAAGTGCAATCTATATACGGGCGGGGGGGGGGGGGGGGGTTATAAAATAACGCTTGCTATTCGGAGTGGTCTGTAGCTTTAATGAATAATCCAAATACAACAAACTTTGAGACACTTATTTTTCAAGAAGGGGGGAAAAGTATGGAATCATAAAAAAGAAACGTGTCCCTTGACCAGGTTTCTAACATACGAGGCGTAGCCAATTACGGCCAACACAGCCAATTACGGCTCGTAATTTAGAACTCTGGTCAAGAGACGGGTTTCTTTTTTATGATTCCATTATTTTCTCCCTTGCTTGATTAGAAAGTGTCTCGAAGTTTGTTGCATTCGGAATATTCATTCAAGGTACAGACCTCTCCGAATAGCGAGCGTTAATTTATATAACCACCCGGTACATAAAAGGCAACTTCCGTTTGTCTGTTTGTACTCGTATAAGACACAAAATCTAAAGAAACACACAACAGGTCGTCATGAAATTTGGGCACAAAAATTCATCTGATCTCCGGGACAAACATAGGCAAAGAATTTTTCGAATAAGACCATTACTTCTATCGTTTTCGAACGTTTTTATGTTTTTTCATTTAATGCATTCTAGAAAAAATACACCACTTTCGCTCAAATCCGATCATTTTTTCCCTTTCCTGATGCCATTCGGCAGAAGAAATTAAATAAAACTTTTAAGAAAATAATTGAAATTGTAAATGTTTATTAATTCATTCTGTTAATTTATGTTAATTTATTCTGTTGTCATTACCTTGAGAAACTAAATTAATAATTTGAAAAAAAAATTGATATGTTTCAAGTGACGTAATCCTACCAGTCTCCATTCTAGGATTTTATTGAGTCTATATGATTTTAATTATGAATTTTTTAAAAGCATAGTTAAGATAATACTGAACTATGTTGTTTATTGAAGGCCATCGCACTACAGCTACATATAAGGGTTTTATGTCTTCCTTTTTTATCGCCAAAAACTTTGCCAAACTCGCCCAGTTGTTACAAAAAACGCACCAAATGACTTCTTTAATTAACTGTTAGGTTGTGCGACGGTCATTGCGCCGGAGCTGAATGGGTGTGTTGGTAGCTATATCTTTTCTTTGCCAAATTAGCAAAAACGCTCCAAATGAGCCAAATGTTTTTATTCGGGAAATTACTATAACTTTATCTGTAAAGTTTTTAGAGTTTTTTTTTTTTAATTTTTGAGGTAATATAATTTGTTGATTTGTCGTAGTTTGTGTTCGCATGTTTCAGTTTTCATTTATAGTAATGTTTTATGTATAAGTAATTTTCGTGCCTTTCTTAAAAATATAATAATAATAAGTATATGTAATTTTACACATCTTTAGAACTTACATTACAGTTTCTTTTTTTTTCCAACCAGTGCGGCGCCGGGTACACCAGCTAGTACTAAATAAAAGTAGATGTGATATCAAACTTTTTTTTACATTTTATGTGGAGCGTTAGCGGAGAAAGGGGAATAGTCGCTTTTATATATTTTGCTAATATCATTCTAACATTTATTTTCTTTCATCAGGCGAACGACAGGACGTACAAATTTTTACTGGATACTCCCAATTCTTCCATAGACCGCCGATTATCACTTGACCTGGCTGTTAAACATCCTAAAGAAGGAGCTAAAACATATGGCTTGAAACTACACAACCCATTTTATTCTTTAGATATCGATGGTAAGTGTCATATCTGATATTATTTTAAAATTACCTACCATTTTAAAATACCTACATTTAAAATATAAGTTAATTTTTTTAAGATCTCAATTATTATTAGGTCGGCAAAAATTTTAAATTTTTCATACTTGTCTCTTGAAATAGTTTTTTATTAATTAAAAATATGAACAAATGCAGATGCTTCAAAGCATTCCATTTTTAACTTTACTTTAGTTGGTTTTCTTCGGTAACATTCAAATGAAAAACTGATAAGAAAGTGCAATAATAAAGGTTTCAGAGCAGACCAATTCACATTAGACTCGTTGATGTAACTCATAAATAGTATTATCTTTGTTTGTGAGAGAAGGGAAAGGTATTGAAATTCTGATTAACAGCTAGTGGAACATTTATTTCTCTAAAATACTTGATTTTTAATACATTAATTAAGACAAATCTGTTAAATAATATTGAAAAATATGCAATGCAACAAAATATAAGTTTGAAAAATAGTTGTTCAGATATGCAATGAGATTATAAGGTAAACTTTTGTTTCAGTTGACCGACAAAACTCTGAGAAGCATTACAACTTAAAGATCAACGCTTTAGCCAGTGGAAAAAGGCACTATTCTTTGCTTTTAGACATGCCTAAGGACGTAAGAGGTGCCCGCCTTGTAGAATACCAGCCAAAACTGGCCCTCAACATCCATAATGTGCGTCCCATTGAGATTGCCGGAACCATTGTCTATGCAAGAGGCAGAAAAGACCAGATAACAATCAATTTGGAGTCCAGTAGTTTTGACACACCTTTAACTATTAAAGGTAAGCTCGAAAGAGCCAACTTATATGGGCCAACTTTTTTTTAAAGAAAAAACAATTATATCTAAATGAGAAAAATTGCTAAAAACTTAATTTGTATAAATTTAAAAGAATATTAATAAATAAAATTTCGCTAAGAAAAAAGTTCCATAATAATAGAACCATTGCTTAGATGATTAGAAATGTCTTTCTTATTCCGAATAGCAGACGCTTATTTGGGTAAAGTTGGAGTTAGCTGCAGTGTCAATTTCGTTATTTAACGGTGATTTAAATGTAATCATACACATTTTCCATGTTTTAGTTAGAACATACACTACACAGGGACCACATTGATACTATTCTAAACTAAAAGTAATAGCTATTTCCAACAAAATATTTAACTCCAACGTTTTTCCTTTTAGGGAATCTTGTGAAAGAAGGCATATTCGACTTAGAAAAAGATTACAAGTTGCAATCAGATATTAACATCACAGCCTTTTCTCAGATCCACCGACTGCACAGTAGTTTGGGTAATAAAGAAGACAAAGGCGTCTTTTTTACACTTGGTCACCATTTCGAGCCGGATGGCCGTAGCTATGAAAGTGTATCTATCGCTGCTAAATTAGAAAACATTGAACTCCGCGATCGATTGCAATTCAGTTTAGAAACAAAGGTATTATTAGCTGAACATCAAGATCTAAACTCTATGCTACGATGGGATTTTAGTTTAAAACCATTTGCTCATTTGAAAAATGACATCATTTTCCGTTATGGTGAAAACTTTGATGACGACAAACACCTTTTACGATTAACACATATATTTGCTTTTAGTGGCGACTTCGACCATTTCCAGAAATTGGACATTGAAAACAAACTGGGAGTAGCTATTTCATGTCTTGATTTTCATACATCAGGTGCCCTTAGCCTTGTGTATGATTTAGGAGACAAACCCAAATTCTTTTTTGAGGCTGGGGTGGAAACGTCAAAAGACAACGAAATTAGTATAAGATACGATTACAAGCACGTTAATAGTTCTCCTTTAAAAGTAGCTTCAGAAGGTAGATACGTGCGAGATAGTTATACAATTCTGTATAAAAACGAAGTGAATGAAGTATCCCCGCATGTTTATGAGGGAAAAGCTATTATTAATCCAGCAGAAAAGGAAATTACAATTGACTATGTATATAAGGTCAAAGATCGAGATCACTTCCATCATGAATTTGACGGTACAGTTCAATTTCCCGAAAAAACTGTGAAAGTGAAAGCTGAAATGGAACTAACCAGTGAGAAAGTCGTGTTTCACACTGTTGCCGACACAGGAAATGACTCGCCTTACTCGCTCGACGTGAAACTGCAAAAAGCAGGCACAAGCGACGTGAGTCTACAAACGCCTTACATCGAAGGAACCGTTTCTGTCGAGGCTCAGCCAGGGGCTCACTCGATTCGGGCTGACATCAAGTCGAAAGGCAGGGACGACCGAAGAGTGGTAGTCACGGGAAATGTGGCGAGAGGAGACATTAATACTCTGATGCTAGACATTGCTTGGGATGCCGACAATGATGCCCAGAAGAAGATCTCCATCAAAGCGCAATCACACAAAGAAACTGAAGATGGCATTGAAAAACACATGATAACAGCAGCTATTACGTACATCGGCTCAATTAACGTAGATGTCACGGGTAAAATAAGTACTCATTTCCTAAGAGGGCCACATTTTTTCCGAGCAGAATTTTCCGGAAATATGGAGCCCATGGCAATCGAGTTCACTCATGATGTTACAGATGGACAAGCTTTAAGTGTGCTAAGATATTTGAGAAGTAACGTAGAGAAGCTGAGGTTAGATATGAAAGGAAAATACATTTTTACGGGATACAAATTTGAAACGGAATATGGATTATTCTTATCTTCTCCTTACAAAACCTTTGATGGGAAGGAAGTGTTTTTCCGAATCATGGCTGACTCAAATGACGCAACCAGGGAATTCGTGGCAGAGTATCGTATTAGACCAGCAGCAGTCATTGGATACGTGGGTAAAGTGGACTATGTGAGAAAGCGAGGATATCCAGGACAAATAAAAAGTACTCTGCTCGTAACCGTACATCAAAGGCCAGTATATGAAGGTAACACCATTATTGATTATGGAAACGGAAAATATTCTTGGAAAAGTAGCTTCACACCGATAACAAAACGAAAAGTTAGTCTCTTGACATCTTTCGAACATTCTGGTAAATTTGCTGCTTTCCATCATTCATTTGCAGCTTCTTTGAGGTACTTGCAAAAAGTTGAGCTGAACGCTGTTGCAGATTTAAGAAACCTCGAAGACGCTAAGATACATTCTAACCTAGATATAAACAAATACCAACTGTACGATGTGAATTCGACTTTGAAGATGAAAAGCATTTTCGATTTTGACACCCAAGTTGTCATCCTCAGTAAAATCACCCCCTCCTTGCGAGTGTTTTCCAAGGCACAAACATCCGGGCAGATGACCAAATACGACGCTAACCTGGAAGTGGATTCCGTGAATCTCATCACAGGAAGCGGAGAAGTGAAGAAACGCAAGAAAGGATTCAATGGGGACATGACTTTCAAGTACAAAGAGAAGGAACTCTTGCATCTCATCATCACCCAAGAATCTAAAGTAAAAACGGAAAGAAATTACGTGGTCAAAGCCAAAACTCCCTGGCGTTCATATCAGTCGAATGTCAAAATAAACAAGGAAAAGGGAAGTGTCAAATATGAAACCAAGTTCTGCCGAGGTGAAGGCGAAAGCTGTATAAGCATTGATGCACATCACAAAGAAGTAGGAGACATTGATGAGTGGCAAATCGATTATAAACGAAATGAGTTGGAATTCAGTATCGAGAGAATTCGAGTTAGTACTGACAACTTACAACGGTTCCAGACAGTTCTATACAAAGGAGATAAGCGCTATGGGTACGATTTGCAATTCGCAAAAGAAGACAACGGTCGAAGTTTAAGCTTAGGAATCATACTGCCGAGTCGTAAATTGGTGACGAAAACTTATGCTGAGTTCTCATTTAAAAAGCCTAGAATTAAGTTTCAGCTTCAAGCTGATGCACGGAGATTTCCTGACAGTTCGCTGAGCGTGGATATAAAGCTTGAAAACCACATAATGGACAATAAACCGTCAAAGTTGGATGTCATCATTGCGAATCCTCTATATGAAAAAGTAAGTAAAATTGTTTTATAAACTCCTTAAAAGTCTACCCCCTTTAATAGTGAAGCAATACAGGCATCCGAACGCAATAAATAAAGTCAAAATCTAAGACTACTAAGTTCAATTTGTTTTACGTTCCATAATTCCAAGACCAATCATTCCTCCAGTTTTATATAATCTATGATATTTTATTCATACGTGTCATAGCTTCAATATAATTTGATTAAACTTGCAATAAATACGACATTTTTATTTAGAAACTAAAATTTACTTATCAATTCGTTTTTAATTAAATTCAATCATAATTTTTTTTTACACTTACCTTTTGTGACTCAATAATGACTAGTTTTGCTGAAGAGTGTTATAAAACATCGATATCGTAAGGTCACAGTATATAAAAAAAATTTAGAACAATTTTTAATGCTTAAAAAGGATTTTATTGGCATTTGCACAAATCAATCAGCTTCAAGAAATGCGTATTTTTTATTCCTTATAGTGCTCATTTTAAAGCTCCAGACCTAATACGTAGGAAGGTTAGGGTGCAACCAAACTCTTCGAAATACTGGGGCAATGTGCAGAGTTTGAAATAATTACCAAAAAACGGTGTGGTTTTTTTTTATAAAAACTCCACCTATAATAATAAAAATGAAGTTTTGTATGTATGTGTGTGTGTGTCTTATAGATTCAAAAACTAGACATTTGTTTGACTCGTAACTTGGCACAAATGCGTATTTCATACTTAAGTTACAGATAGGGAACTTTCAGAGCTCAAAATGTTCTATTTTTAGAGAAAATTCGAATTTTGTGAAAAAACTACACCACTTTGGCTCAAATCCGATCTTTTTTTTTACTTTCCTGATGCCATCTGCTGAAAAAATGTAATAAAACTTTCAACGAAAATAAATAAAATTGAAAATGTTTATTTTATTCTGTTGCCAATACTTTCAGAAACTAAATTCATTATTTGAAAATAATTTATATGTTTCAAGTGACGTATTTCCGACCAGTCTTCATTCCAGGATTTAGTGTGGATTTAGTTGATGATTTTTTTCATTGATGGTTCTGTTGATTGCAAATATGCATATTTAAAATAAATGTATAGTTATTACTGAAGGTAAGCGAAAACTGAACTTGATGGTTAATAAAGGCTATCGCGTAGAGCTGCATATTAGGGTTTTATGTTTTTATTTTTTCCGCCAAATACGTTGCAAATCTCGCCAAATTATTAATTAAAGCTCGCCAAATGGGAAAATGTTTTTAAGCTATTGCTGAATAATAATGGTTAATAAAAGCCATTGCGTAGAGCTGCATATTAGGGTTTTATGTTTTCATTTTTCCGCCAAATACGTTGCCAATCTCGCCATGTTATTAATTAAAACTCGCCAAATGGGCAAAATGTTAATTAAGCTGTTGCTAACAATGATGGTTGATAAAGGCTATCCCACTAGAGCTGCATATAAGAATTTTATGTCTTTATTTTTTCGCTAAATACGTTGCCAATCTCGCCAAGTTATTAATTAAAACCCGTCAAATGGGCAAAATGTTTGTTAAGCTATTACTGAACTATGATGGTTAATAAAGGCCATCGTACTCGAGCTGCATATTAGGGTTTTATGTCTTTATTTTTTCGCCAAATATGCTACCAATCTCGCCAAATTATTTATTAAAGCTTGCCAAATGGGCAAAATGTTTTTTTTTAAATAATTTATAAGCTGGTTGGTTGTGCGAGGGTCATTGTGTTAGAGCTGTATAATGGGTGCGTTTGTAGCTATATCTATTTTCTCGCTAAATTATTTCCCAAAATGTGCCAAAAGAGTTAAAAGGTTTTATGTATTAATGAGGGAAATGTGATGAGATTTATGAGTGCATTTTACATCATATTTTTGATTTTAGAATATTAGGGCAATGAATCGGGATTTTATGCTTGATAACGAGCGAGAATAATAACGCAAGTTTATGATCCCATAACAGATTATATGGTACACATTATCTGGTACACATACTTGGATCGATTTGATATTTTTTTAATCCGTGCGAAGTACGGGTATAAATTTGCTAGTATTAAATATGAAGTGAATATTCGCTCGGAGTAATAACTGAAGTCAAGTAATATTTAGCAAAAAATCGGGCTATGAAAGTGCTAAAGTTTCATTCAATGCATAACTCCATCGCATGGAAACTACAAATATTCAGGAATAATCCTGGGCGAAAAACGCTCTTCTGCATTGTCAACGGAGGAGGAGCAAAGGGAAGTTCACTTCAAACACTTTATTTGGATTTTTTTTTTGTTAAGTACTAGTTTACATTTAATTTCAAAACAAAAATTCATTTTTTATACCCAGTTTCTTTTGTACACCGCCGATTCAGAAAAAGCATTTTATACCCTGTACTATTGCATGATTTTGATGAGGATGCCTCTCTAAGTTCTGAAACGTATTACTGTAATATCTTGGGTATATACATTAAAGTTTTTAGATGCAATTTAAATTATTTTGTTAAGCCTTGTGATTCTTCTCTCCAGCCAATCGAATTGCAGCTTATCGGTGATTATCAACCCTCTTCCAATAAGTTGTTAACAGCTCAATTGTCAGCAGATTATTCCAAAGATCCAGAGGATAAATTAATAGGAAAATTCTCTCTGGAATATGCCAAGGGAAACAGTGCACTGGCTATTTTAAATGTCTATCACAAAGGTAAATATAATACATTTATAGATTATCATGTTAGACTATAATTTTTAATTGTGATTTTAGCAAATCTTAGTTAAACAAACTACTGGCAGTCCAATTAGTCAAAGACTCTTCATTAACATTGATAATTGTGCTGAAAAACATATATATACAGAAAAACTTAAAAAAGAAAACCATATCATTATGGCAGGCATCCAAGAATAGCCAGTCATAATACGGAAAGTTAATACATTTTCTTATTTTTATTTGTTTTTTAGGATAATGGTTAGCCGAAAATATTATACAAAACAATAGTCTCAAGTCCTTTTTAAAAAGCACAGATAAATCGTTCATTTTTCTTTGATTAATTTAGTAGGATAATGATTATTATTAATTATTAATATTGGATGATATTTCCCAAGTCCTTCAAACGCTGATTGCGTTCATTTCACTCCGTGCCTTTTGTGCAAGATTTTGTAGGGGCGCACATCTTACTTTTAAGAATGTTACGGGTACCGTTATTTTTGTTCTATAGCTAAGTTTTTCTCCAATTTCCGAAGCACTTTGTGTCTCCTAATAAAAGGCACCATGTGTCATTTATATGAAAGAAGTACTCTTTCAAGAGTGTATAAAACTCCTATCATCCATGAACATCAAACCACGAACCCAATTGAAAAACTTTTAGACAATCAAATTATTCAACAGAGTGATTACCATTACATAGTTATAACTATATTAAAATGCGTGGAGAACGCAAATAAATCGTGCTTAGTACACAACTACAGAAAATTTTAGATTTTTGAAATGAAATGATAACGCTTGTTCATTATAATGTATTGATAATAAATAAATTATGTAATTCAGTTTGGAATAAGATAATTTTTTATGATAATTCGACATTTTTTCAGCGAACTATCACGTGTCGATTTCCGAACAAATTAATTACCAGTTGTTTCAGATTATGGCCCTTACAAATGATCTGTTCTAAATTTTGTTGGATGTGAAACATAAGATTTTAAGTTTCGAATTATTCCCTTGAATTAAGGGACTTTTAATCAAAACGAGCAATTTTTGAACCTATTCAAATCTTGAATTATTCAAATCTTGCTCGACCTTTCTCACGTATGTGATTAAATAATTATGGAGTGCTTGATAAATATATTGGCTTTAGTGAAAATGTTCTAATAAATTACGCAATTCATATCTAGCATATCTAAGCTCAATGGATACTCGACCCATTTATTCTTAGTAGCTAAAATACAGGACTCTTGTTTGTTTTTCTACGTTTGTCTAAATAAGAAAAGATATATGAAGACCATAGTCCTGAATGATTTATGAAGGCCAAATTCAGTTACCTGTCGAACGAATTTTTTAGTTAACCTTAATATTCGGTAAGGAAAGTGTTTATGGTATTTGATGATGGGTCAAAATTGATTAACACTCACATCTGTAAAGTTTGCAATAAGTATTTTGTTAAAACTGCCAACTCTTTAAATTGTTTTGTCCGAAATATGACTCATGTAGGATCTTAAGTGTGTAATTATCCTAAAGTATTAAAACATTTCACTGTATTTTTTGCAGATGACAAACATTTAGATTTTGTTATTAAACTGAATGGAACTGTTAATAATGATGAAGAATATTTTGGATTGTTCTGGGATTGGAAAGATGAGTCGGATTCTGATGTACAAGCATTTACAATTTATCATTACATCGCAAAAGAAAAGAGATTTTACTTCGAGGTAACTTTTTTTATTAGTTTTTGCTAAAGCGCAAAACCAAAATCATGTTTTTTGTTGTTCATGTTGAATTACTCTTCAGAGTCATAATCAAGGCACCTAAGAATTACGGCAAGGTTCGTCAAGCGCAGTTCATTCTTTTTAATGTGTCTGAGTCTGTTGCCATTGCCTTCAGAAATTAAATTAATTAGCTTGTTTCACGTGAGGTAGTTTAATCCAGAATTTTATTTATAGCTTTTTATGGACTTCTGTTGATGGCAACTATGCGTTTTTAAACTACTACATTGAATTGTAACTGAGATGATTCTTCAAAGGCAAATTATTGATATATAATAGGCCAAATAAGTGAAATGAAGAATTTTTACCACATAATTCACATTTTGACTTGAAGTAACTTTATTTTGCAATTATGGTTTGACTAGGATTTTTAAAGGAAATTACGATGACCGAAAGCTTCTATATAGGGCGATTTTTATTTTATGAGAGTGTGAATTATATAGAGTGTTTCAGATTTTGGAACAAAAAGTTGATATAAGTAACAGGATAAAATATTTTATAATAATTCGGAACAATAACATAAACTTTTTACCATATAATGGATTAAACGGTACGCATAATTGGATAGATTTGGCATTTTATTAGTCCACGAGAATAAAAAGGTATTTATCTGTGATTTAATAAATATTGTTATTTTTTTACGTTTGGATTTTAGTGTTTTAACTTTTTTTTTACATTTTGACTAGTTTAGGGAAATTAAATCTTTAGTGAAACAGTAGCTTGTTTGACCCAACTTCTTATACAATTCCGGTATATTTAGCTTAACGTTTTACTTTTTTCTTTCAGTATAACAGACCAAAGTTTGTCTATAGATTGGATGGCTCCGTAGTGTCTCCTAAAAGCCTCCTCGGGGACACTTGTGAGCTTGACTTGAATTCTGTCTACAATGGAGAAACCACTAAAGCAAAACTAATAGTTGATTACAACACGCATTGCTATAAACTCAACATTTTTAACAAAGAAGGTAAGGTTAAATTACTTTAAAAAAATAGTGGTTCTGAAAGCTGTATCATAAAATTGTTTTAAAGAATGTGAAATGCCGCCTCGATGTTTCTCACTGATCTTCATCAAAATATAGTAAGAAAGGATAGAACGCAAGATGGGATAAGACGACTGAATTTCTCCTCATGAATGGGAGATATTAAAGTACCATTCAAGACCCGGGTTACTAATGACAAGGCTCACTGAAATTGATTACAACGACTTTTTTGATTAAAGACTTTTTTTGCGAGAAGTAGCGAGAAAAAGTATTTTCGTCAACGGCTCTTATAATTTTTGACGTAACTCTTATAAATACCGACTCTTATAAATATTTACGGCTTAAGGAATTACGCGAGCGCGTGTTTCTGGGTTACGGTGAGTGCCCAATCCATTAAGTCCTGGGAACTAGAACATTCTCGTATTACTGATCATTATTACACCAAATTATTTAACAGTATTGTTTTATACTTTAAATGGATTTTTTGTCATCTGTTTGAATTTTTAAAGAATATCTGACTTGATTCTTTAGTTTTCTAATTGTTTAGTTTAAGCTACTTACGATTGTTCGGTTACCCAAGTTCCAAAATTTGTGAAAATAACTGGGAGTGTATTTAATTCATTTCAAGGCTTCTCTTAAGGCACTTCTGTATTACAAATGAAAACATTTTCTTGGTTTATAAAAATATCTGGTGTATTTGACTACTGTTTAGACTTAACTTCAACCAACTCAATGAGTTCATTATTTGATATAGTAGCGTTGTATGAAAGCTTCATCTCCTCCACCCCCTCCCCGAAAAAGGAAATTATGTTTTACACTAACTAAACGTAATTGCCATGGATACATGTGTATCAACTACGTCCTGTTTTTCATTATAAATGATAAAGAGATATTAATCAATTGATAAGAATACCTCCTCTAAAAAAACAGAAAAAAAAACAATTTCTGGATTTGCTACTGATTTGGTAATTTTGTGCAGCCTATTAATATATTGTAAACCTCTTTTAGGGGAAACACAGCGCATTGTTGAGTTATGTTTAAATGAAAAGAGTCGAAAAGTAGCTTCGATCCTAATGGAAAGCCTCGACAATGAAGGGCAATGGACATTTGATTACTCACTGGACATTGTCAGAAAAAGCTGGAGAACTCTTCAATTTAAGCAAAATTTTAATCCAGAATTTTTAGGAAGCTTCTTGGTAAGTCAAGCTCCGACATTTCCCTTTAAAATTTTGGATTTCTAACCACATCCTTAACTTATATTTCTAGTCTTACAGCTATTATTCAACAAATTATGCTCTTTGAACACATTTCTTTTTTTCTTCTGATTGGAAGTTATGAACATGGTTCAACTGATGAGTGTGTATTGCTAAACTGATTTGTTTTGGTCCTCCTTTGTAATAAAACAAATCTTTTTTTTTTAACCCATTACGGAAGATAGACAAGAAAATCTACAAAGCAATAATTCTTCAGTCTATGTAAATACACGAAATATATTATAAACAAAGAACATAGTCCAAAAAATGTATGTCAGACAAATTAAGTTCCATGAAAACGAATTTAAAAATGTTTACTATATTTTTCGAAAATGAAGGTTACAATGGTATTCCCAAAGTCGTCGCGTTTCTATGTTAATATTTAGTAATTTTTTGTACAAAAAAATATATCTTTAAATAATTTTAAATATGAACTACTAATTTGATCCACCTAAAAACTGACTCAGAGGATTGACTTCGAGGCTTTCGAGATGACGCAGAAATACGTATATAAAGAAAATTAATCAAAACTGCCATTATCGGATTATATTTAGGAGTTCATTTTGGAGAACAGCTCTTAGTTTGTCCTGTAATATTTCGAGTTGGGGGGATTTTTTACATCATACTTTAAAAACATTGTATTACAAGTGCTAGTGAAAGAATTAACACTCACTTGAACATATATTCATATATTCAAAAACTATCTGCAATTTGCCTATTTTAAGATTTATGAAGAACACAGCATTCCTTCTTGGCCCCAAGAGCTTTAGTCTAAAAACTGTTTCAGAGGGCAGCCTCCTTCAGAGAAATGTGCTTCGACTGAAAAAGGAGCGACGCTAAGTGAAATCGATTTGGAAAGAGGTGGGAGAGGGTTGGGAATTTTTCTGATGAAGGAGGAACTTTTGTAATCTGAAACATGTCAATTTTAACATAATTAAACGATTTCTCTAAGATTCAACATGGTTTTCTCCATGAATCTTCTCAATTCTTATTCATTGAGAAACTATTTAGCATTTATAAAGGAAATAATAAGCGACAGAAACTGTACTTGGGTCATTCTCTGTAAAAGGGACAAATCTATGTCTCGGAAACTTTACTCCTTATTTTCTCTTTGTTTCGCTTCAACTGTAGATTTTTTTTAAAGAAAATGCATGCCTTTAGATATTTTAGCGAGAGAGTGATTAAGCGTATCATCTTCTACGTTATGATCGAGAGTTAGGGCTGGTGTTAATTATCCTTACACTAGAGCTACACGAGGGCTATTGATGGTGGGTATCGTAATTAAGAACCACAGTCACGTTTTTATCAAGAGATTTATGACGAATAACTGTAAAATAAATTGCGGAGGCAATTTTTGTAACCCGATCCTTACGATCAGGAGTCTTTTACTCTAAACACATTATACGTATATCAAACCTTTTTAAACAAAATTCATTTAATAGAAATTACAATTGGCAAAATGCCAATATACAAGTAGAGTCGGTGTCGACTGGTCATTTTTTTAAGAACTTCACTAAATTTCGACGCCCTTCGTCAATAGCCTTCATGTAGCTTAGTGCGACGGTAATTCAAAATAACCTAACTTTCACTTTAATAAAGAAGACTAACATTCCTATCGAGATGTACCGGGTGGTTATAAAATAATACTCGCTATTCGGAGAGGTCTGTAGCTTGAATGAATAATCCGAAAAACAAACATCGATACACTTTCTAATCAAGAAGGGGGGAAAAGAATGGAATCGTAAAAAAACAAAATCGTCTCTTGTCCAGGGTTCTAAATTAAGAGGCGTAATTAGCTGCGTTGACCGTAATTTTCCATAATTGACTACGCCTCGTAATTTAGAACCCTGGTCAAGACACGAGTTTGTTTTTTAGATTATTCCTGTTTTATCATTTAATTCTTTTTCCCCATTCTTGATTGTTAAGTGTCTTAATGTTTGATGCATTTGAATCATTCATTCAAGCTACAGACCACACCGAATAGCGAGCGTTATTTTATAACCACCTTGTATATCGTGTACTCCGTCTATTGTAGGTTTAGTTGCGCCTTTTATTTAACCAAACCTAATCCATATGCGTTTTTGAACTAAAACACCATGTGTCGGCCTCTCCGTGGCCGAGTGGTTAAGGCGTCTGCCTCAGGATCCAACCTTCTCAGGTTCGAATCCCACTTACTACCAGTCATCCTATAAATCGGATATCTGTACTGGAAATAGTAGAAAAAATCCAACTCGTGACGGATGGGCCCGAGTACACTGGGACAGACGTGCTCGTTAAATCTGTGGAGTCCAAAGTCCCGACGGCGTCAGCGTACGATGTCGCTCGAAGTTTCCGTTGGGTGCGCGCTCAGGTGTCGATCTCGTCACTTGACCAGGGTTCTAAATTACGAGACGTTATTGGCTGTGTTAAAGCTCCTGACGGAAGCTAGAAATAGGCAGCCGGAAACGATTACATTACCATTACCATGTGTCACTTGAGTCAAGTCAAAAAGGCATGCAAAGTTCTCGGTGGCACGTGCGCATACATTGTCTGCTGCGCATGCTCAGTATCTAAAGGAGTTAACGCCAGTTGTCAAGTATAGAATTTTTTTTTTAAATCATCAAATTTATCTGAACCATTTTTCTTTTTTGGAATGTGATTAGCACAGATAAAAAAATTACCCAATAAGAAAAAAATAGTTTTTAAATGTGCAATTTTGTCTCACTTACAGAGAATGAGCCACTTCCTATTTCCTAGGGTGATTTCGCGAAACTTACCCGGGCACTGAGGCATTTATTGCAGACATGGATTAACATTTTGCAATATTTTGCAAAAAATCGCTTTCCGCTTCTCTACCATAGGTTTTTGATTTATTAAAAAGTAAACATTTTTCGAAATTAGAAACTTTTTAAAATGAGTACAAGCTACCTATAATTTGCTGACTAGCACATGCATTTCTCATCCCCGTCCAAGTGATCTGATTGAATATTTTAGCAAATTGTTTTTGAAATTTGAAAGAAAGTTTATAAAGAGTGTTTTTTAAGATGATAAACGTTACATTTTGGGTAAATCTATTTAAATTTTTAATGTTGGTGGTCATTTAAATAAATAAATTATCTTAAATACTTCATTTTTCATAAATATACTCAGGAAGCTATTTGATGTAAAAAAACGCCGAATGGTTAGAGTTTTATTTTTCAGCAATATTGTACATCAAATGATTTTTCAGTCAATTCAACAATAACTGAGATCTACTTCTGATGTCTCGTGATATCGCTTTTGGATATTGATGATTTTGACTTGAAGTCTGTATTAGGATTTTGTAATCTGCAAACAATTTTGATCTTCCTTGCATTGCTCTGTTCGACACATATAAGTGAACCCATTTACTTTATTTCAGTTTCAAATGACAGCACTTGGAGATGAGCTTACAGCTGCTGGTGTCGGTTCACTGCCAATTTCCGACTCCCCCCAATTCAAGAAGATCAAAACTTCGATCAACAACAAAATCATTAAAAAGACATTGGCACTTTTCCTAGGAACTGTAGGAACTTTGTTACGGGATTTAAAAAGTGATTTCAAGTATGCAGACGAAGCATTGAGGCACTACTATAGTACTCTTCCGTAAGTGTAGCTAGAAATGAAGAGCTTGTATAGTCCGTCTCAAAAGTTTAGACGTTTTGAGTCTTTCGAAAATTTCACTGAAAAGGTTTAGTTGGAAAATTTATTGTTTAGAAGGATCTTGTTTAGTAAGGATCACAGGTAACTAGAAATAATTAAAATTATCATGTATTTCAAAGAAAACAACATATAATAAATTTTATTTGAATTAATTGTAAAATGTACGCAAAAATTCTGTATAAAAAAAAGTAGAGAAAATCAATTTAATGCAGGTTTAATGGCTTTCTTTCATTGCTTGAATTGTATTTATTTTTGATATGATAAATTAAAACAACGCACGATATCCGGTGAATTTAAGAGATTAGTAGCACTAGTTTAAATGGGAAAAACTGCCCGCTTCATCGAGAAAAACGGCCCATGCATGTCTCCAAATCCTCGAAATCGTGGTAAAACTAAGGTGCTGGAATGATAGGCATTCGGTCTGGATTTAGATTGCATAGAGATGTTAACTTGTACATTTGAAGCAAATATTTCACCATAAACGAGTGAAAACGGCGATATGGGATATTTGGGATTAAATTGAGCCAATAGGGCTACTAACTCTTTTTAATTCAACGGATATCGTGTTTTTTAATTGATCTTATCAAAAATATATGTAATTCAAGCAATAAAAATGCAAACTCAAGCCTACGTGCATTAAATTTAAAATTGATTTTCTCCATAATTTTGAGACAGATTTTTTGAGTTCTTTTTACAATTAATTAAAATAAAATTTATTATTTGTTGTTTTCTATGTGATTCGTGATCTTTTCAACTAGTTATACTTGCCTCCATACTACCACAAAAATTTTCGATAAGAAACCTTTCCAATGAAATGTTGTGACTCCAACTGTCTTTTGTCTAAACTGTTGAGACGGACTTACTGAAGTAATGAATTTTCCACGATTTGATAATTTCAGGACCTCCCTAAGTGAAAGAAGCTTTGCTGTTGAAGCATCATTGGACGAAACAGTTTATTATGTGTCTGGAATGTTTACGTTGAAAATTAATTAATACGGATAATGAATTTTTTTATGCATTTACGTTTATTTCAAGTTTAATTCCATTTAGAAAGTTTTCATTTAAATGTTCTTTACATGCAGATTTGCTAACAGACACATTTTTTGTTAAGAAACAGACAAAATGTAGCAAACACAATGCCAAAACAAAATTGGTCTCATTAAAATTATTCTATTTTGTATCTCAAAGTTATCCATTCTTACCAACAAAATGAAGACTTTAAGAATAAAAAGAATATATTTTACTAAGTCCAAATTCTCAAGACTTGTGAGAAAGATCCCTCTTAACTTAAAATAATTTTAAATTGTTTTAATAATAATTTTAATTATTGATTTATAGTAATTTTAAAAGTTAACCTATGTATAATAGGATTTATGAAGCGCGAAACTACATTGGTATAAAAATGCATGTTTCAAAGGGTCTCAAAACGCCTATCTGCATCAGAATGGCACACAACGCAAATGAACAGTTGACCACGGTGAAACATGATATCCGGTTATCATGTTTCATGAATCCTCTCCATGCACGAGCAGTTATCTTCTGAATATTAAACAATGTAGTTGACTGTCTTATAATTATCTTTCAGGGCACTCACCGAAGTGAAGGAATATTTCGAAAGGGCATGTCATTTTCTCAAAGCTGGCCTCAGAGAAATTGGCTTAGCTGTGGAATCCTACTACAGAGAACTATTTAAAGACGTCATTGCTTTTCTTGACAAGACATCGGGAATTGTCAAATCTATTTGTGACAACAACCAAGACTGCAAGGCTCTGGTGAAGTCGTTTCACGATGAAGGGTGGGAAGGACTTTGCAAGCAGCTACGGATCATTATTCTCGAGATTCCAGGTGCGACCACTTAACTGTCAAAGCAAACTCGAATTTACCATCTCAGTGTGATGGTAAAAGTGCTACCATCACCTGGGCTATGAATTTAAAAATGATGTCAAATTTATGGAGTGGTACCTGCTAACCACTTCAAAATATCATTTTTGAGGTCAAACAAATATTACGACGCTGTGAAAGTAACCGTAAAATGTGCTGAAACTTTACATAAATTTTTACAGTGTAGAAGTGCTTCTTATTGCTTAGGGGAGTGTGAGGGCTATTGGGACAAAATTTTTCCAACCTTTGTATTTCAGCCAAAATAAATTAATTTTAATTTTGTTTTTTTACAAGCTCATAAATTGAGCATTCATTTACTTAAAAAGTCATTCGACAAATATTAAAACAATACCATATTTTGTTTGCTGAGCATTTTAAACAAACATGTAAATGTCCCATTAGCCCCCATATGTGGGGGCTAATGGGACAGGGTGCAGGGCTAATGGGACGTTACTGCGACAGCAGTACATTCAGTACAATTTTCTACTAAACAAATGGATAGCATTGCACTCTTTAATGTTTTTTTAGTGAGAAACTACATTTTATTTGCTAAAATTTGTAAAACTAAGTCATGTGGTTGAAATACTTGTCTTAGAAATGGGACACCAGGTGGTTTTCCAACTAATGAACTAATGATGGTTTTTTCTTCTTTAGAGAGGATCAACGAGTTTTTGAGTAGGCCTAACATCAATGCTCGAAAGTACTTTGACAGAATGATGACCGTTGTGAAAGCTGTTCTTCGACCCCTCACTAAGCTCGAATGTGGAGAGATAGTTGTCAAGATTGTCCAACTCACATATACCTTAGCGGAACCGCATATACAATCTTTCTTGGAAAACTATCCCAGGTACTACACAACTATAAGAGAGGCTATTGCTACAAACAAATATTATATCATTACAAAGAAAATGGCACAGGAAGCATATTTAAAGGTAAGACATTTTTACGGCTTCAAATATAAGGGGAGACTCGGAACACTTGAACTTATCACTGTAACACATTCGTTGAAACTTACTTAGTAAATTCGGTGGTAGCATGTTTATTGCGTTTATGTAGTAACAGCAGCATTATATTTATCAACCCACTAGCGAACAGGTATTCTAATTTACTATTTTCATGTACAAAAAAATATTGGCTACGATTTAAATAAAAAAATATTTCAACCAGTTTTATAGAGTAACATCAAAACAAGTTACATCAAAGTTTCGCAGTGGATTTGAGATTTGATTGTTATTTAATACATCATATTAAATATGCAACTAAATTTCTGAAATTCACAACTCGAACAAAGTTATATGTATTAAATTAACTTTTAGAAGTTCAAGCATGTTTTTTTTTATTTGCGTGCGGTTTACAAAGTGGAGTCAAAATTCTTTTGAACTTACTGACTTGCGTTTCTTTTCTTACGAAAACAGAACTAAGTTACTGATGCTTTTTGATACAATAAACTAATATCGCTTACTGCTTAGTGATAAATTTTAAAAAAATCTGGATTTTATAACACTTTTTTCAAGTAGCTCGCTTTCCATTTTATAAAGGAGCTGAATGCATTTTCGTTATAAAAACGGAATTAAAAAAAAAAAAAACGCCATTAAGTCACAAATGTGTCACATCAGGAATACTAATTTGCAACCAATTTCGCAACAAATTAAAAAAAAATCACAAATTTACATTCTACCATTTTGCAATGCAATAGTAAACTCAGTTTTACCAATCTAAGCTGGAGAGATATCGTTTCGGACGCCTTTCGGATATTTTCGTCTTGGGCTCGAATGATTTAACAAGCTTGTATTTTCAAGTGTACACTGGGTTTCCGTAATCAACATTTTTTTCAATAAAACATACCCATCTATAAGGAGTTTGGCCTGTTTAGAACCCGAAACATGGAATGTATGTTATGCTATGGTACATATATAATATATTCCAGCTTGTGTGTGCATGTTCAGAAAACCGCTTATAAGCTTGCATCAAGTGGGACAGACACAGAAATAATTTTTACAGTCACAAAGAAAGGAATAACACATAGACAAATAACAACATTTATTGACGGTCACAAACATCCATGCCTGACCGGGATTCGAACCCGACCCCAGCAGCTCCAAAGGCCAGCATCCTAACGATTGAGCCACCGGGGCGGCACCCGAAACATTTTCGATGAGAGGCCAACACTTTTTCAATTGGGCACTAAGTCCCCTTCAAACTGAGACTTCTTTCAAATAAAAAACATAGACAGCGCTACAAAAAATGTTAAAATGTTAGAGTGAAACAACCAACTAACTCCTAAATACAACGTTGCAAAAACTTTTTTATTTTTATTATAGTGCAACGAAATTGACTAGAGAAAATATAGTAAATTAATTATTTAGAGAAAAAAGACAGCGTAATTTTTTTACTTAGTAATTTTTAATGCATCTGTTTCATGGATGAAGTCTTTCTAGGACATGTATCAAGAATCAATTCACTTGGTGAAACTGTTTTTTAAATTGAAAAACATGCTATAGAGTCATTCCACGTCAAATCGACCAGACCAAAATCTTCATGTCCCAGAATTCAATCTTGATTTTATTCCAAGTACTAGAGACAAATTTATTAGACACGTATTTTTTGTTTTTTCAAAATTTGAATAATTAAGAAAGTTATGATTTTTTAAAACCGAAAAGTTAAGCCTAACTTTTTCTCATTTAGCATTGCGGTCTATGGGAAATTTAGTATTTTCGAACGAGTATAACTAAAAAGGGTGACCTGGGAACAACTAACAAATTTTTGTATGGAATACTATTACTAATGGTAACATTTTGGTAAAGTGCGCTGTTGTTCCCAAAACTCCTTCTACCAAAATTATTTTTTTAAAAGTCAGAGGAGAATAACATTAGTTCCAATGGAGAAATTTGTACAACAGGTTTGTGTTTATGAAAGAATATGTGCAAGCGTGTTAAAATACCATACCGCGTTGAAATACCATAACAAATATTTTTAAACACTTTGTATTATTGAAAAATGTAAATCCCTTGTACCTTTGAAATTTCAATTAATATTTATATTAAATAAAAAAAATATATAATAAATATAAGTTAAAGTTTGAAAGGAGGGAAAGACTTTTAAAAATGAAAAGAAATTTAAAAAATGTTTGCTATCATATGAGAAATTTTAATATTAATACTTCATTTAAAAAAAATATAGTCGCTTGCACATATTCTTTCATAAACACAAACCTATTGTACAAATTTCTCCATTGGAACTAATGTTATTCTCCTCTGACTTTAAAAAAAATAATTTTGATGGAAGGAGTTTTGGGAACAACAGTGCGCTTTACCAAAATGTTACCATCAGTAATAGTATTCCGTACAAAAATTTGTTAGTTGTTCCCAGGTTACCCTTTTTAGTTATACTCGAGCGAAAATACTAAATTTCCCATGGACCGCAATGCTAAATGAGAAAAAGTTAGGCTTAACTTTTCGGTATCAAAAAATCATAACTTTCTTAATTCTTAAAATTTTGAAAAAACAAAAAATACGTGTCTAATAAATTTGTCTCTAGTACTTGGAATAAAATCAAGATTGAATTCTGTGACATGAAGATTTTGAGCTGGTCGATTTGACGTGGAATGACTCTATACTCATTTTTAAATTATTATTCAAAACAAAAAAAAAAAATACTGCAAAATATGGCATAGGATGATGTATTAATAACTAGAATTTTCCCCCAAAAAAATCGGTGTTTTTTTGTGCGAAATAAAAACTAAAAAAAATGATCAAGTCATCTGAGTCTCGAAAACTAACTTAAAAAAACAACAGCACTAAACAATAATATAACTACAGGGACGCATTATCCAAAATATTATTTCTGGAAATAATAACATAAATTTGTAAATTATATTGGTTAGTATAATGTTCACTCTAAATAAAATTCTAGCAATAAAAATGAATATTTACAAGTAGTTTTTCATTTATTCAAAAAAAAGTCAAAATTTTGAACTTTTTTTATAAACCCTACTCCTCCTTCAATTTTAAGAATAACTTCCCCAAACTATTATGGTTTCTTTTTGGTACTCTTTGTTCAAGAACTGTGCATGGATTTTAAAATGTGAGCGACAGTTAAAAAGTAATATGCATTTACAGTGAAAATCACAAAAAATACAAATTATTGAATTCAACATTAAAAAAAATAACTATTCATCGAAGACCTTATTCCATGCACAATTTTGTGCATAATATATGTAAGAACACAGGTAAAAAATTTCAAAATTCTAACTTAATTAGCAAAAAAGCCTTAGGGATTTATTAAACACAAGAATTGAAAAACGTGAAACAGAAAAAAAAGAAGCAGACGAAATAAGTATTCAAACTTATAGGAATGACCCCAGAAAATATTTAATAACTTTTTTTCTGCACAAGATATCATTATGAAACTTTCCGTAAATGTTTAGAAGGATACTGTAAATAATAAAAAGTAAAAACTGAAAAATCGACATTTTGACCAATTTTTGGGTAATGCGTCCCCTTAATTCATTTAAGGGTGAGCTTACACCAACATCTACAAATTTTAATATGAATTCTACTCTTAAATTTAGTTCTGGCATTATTTGTAAATAGGGCTATCTAGACTGTAACTAAAAAAAGCCTTTCGGTCATAATAATCTGCTCTTAAACATAGTAACTATAAGGTATTTCCGGCATCATTTCTTTTGTCAGTGCTTTTGCTAACGAGCCATCTTTCTAGGTGAAGGAAGAAGTGCAGAAAATCCCCTTCGAGCGGCTGTATGCTCTCGCCAAACATGAAGTGGAAGAGTATCTTTTCCAGCTCTCCCCTCCCTCAGCCCGCAGCGGATTCACAGTCCATACTCTCGACACAGAGAAAGGAGTGATCGACATCGACATCCACTTTGGGGTGGCTCAAACACTCCCCGCCAAAATATTTCTCCGACTCGCCGATAGAGCGGTGGAACTCATCACTGATATCATCATAGACCCGCATCGTTACGGATGGAGCGCTTTGCTTGTCAAAGTCAAAAGAGTGGCGGATTTGAACTTTTTCCCTCCATATGACGGTAATACATTTTGCTTTTCCACAAGTTACTTAATGTTATTTTAGAAAATGAATGCATGTAAAAACTCGATTAATTTTTGGGGTAAACTCCGAAAGCTATATGTTTATAAAATCGAGCAATCTTTTTAATCAAATAAACGCTCAATAGAAGTTTTAAAGGCAAAGAATCAGACAAAACCAAAAGTTGAAACACGGGTGTATGTGTTTCTTTCAAATAATTTATAATTTATAATGTTGTTGCTATTTTGTAATTGACAATGATGATAATAATGACATTTAAATTGAGATTTTTGTTTTGTCTAGCACAAGCCATGATCATTGACAACCATCATTTTGTGACATTTGATAAGGCGTTCTACGATTATGCTGGAGAATGCACTTACCTTCTTTCGAGAGATTTCGAAGATGGCAATTTCACTTTTGCCCTCAAGCCAAAAGAGGGAGACAAGGGCCAATCTATCCTTGCCTTGATTAACGACATCAGTATCGAAGTGAATAACAAGGATAAAACAGTAAGTATAGTTATCACCCCAAATTAATTCACCCCTTTGAAACTGTTGTCAATAATCCAAGTGTCTTCTCTTGCCATCATTTGATATTTTTTTTCTAATACTGAAGCTAATTGGGCACCCAAGTCTGTATTGGGGCTTTTATTAAAACTCTGTTAACGCATTTGGTAAGCTATTGTATACGTATACATAATTGCTCTAAAACTAAAGACCTAAAGAGATACAAGAAATCCACTTGCATATTCTTCTCAAGCCTTAAACTATTTTTTAAGCCTTAAACTATTCTATAAGTCTATTAAATATTAGCTGTATTCTCAAAACTAACCACAGCAATACTTATGTACTGATCCAAACTTGTTTTTTTATACCAAGCCATTATGAGACTAGCTTGAGAGAGATTATGAAACTGGCATTCATTGAAATGAATATTTTTTTGCCGTTCAAGTGTTACATCAGAATTTACTTTTTATGGAGATCTTGAGAAGAAAAAAAATAAAACAGCTGGAAATTTTAAATAAAAAAATGTTAGCAGGGAGTATTGATTACAAAAAAAAAAAAAAAACAGACAAAGCTTGTTTGTATACAATTGAAAAAATCATAGTGCTATACACTGGTGGACAATTGCAAAGGACGAGACGGTTTTTTCAATGTAACTTTGTACAACAGCTTTCCAAATCAACAAATTTAATACCGTAAGATCCCCAATACGTAAGGACATGAGTAATGTAAGCAGCACTTACTAAGAGAAATCAGAGGGATAAAAAAAAGCTTTTTATCCCTCCACTTGAATTCCATTCCATGCATCTCCGAGGTGGAGATGTACTGTTTAATGTTTTACTGGATTATCGATATTCATGGTACAGTCATGAAATTATCGTAAGTAGAAGACCAAAATTTATCTCCACTACGGTGATGCATTAAATGGAATTCAAATGGAGGGATAAAAAGCTTTTTCTAACCCTCTGATTTCTCTTTTAGTATATGTTGCTTACATTACTCATGTCCTTACGTTTTGGGGATCTTACGGTATTAAATTTGTTGATTTGGAAAGCTGTTGCACAAAGTTACATTGAAAAAAAACCGTCTCGTCCTTAGCAATTGTCTACCAGTGTATGTTACCAATCAAACTAAAGGCAGTTGGCAGCACATCATTAACTAATATACATTAGGGAAAAATGACCAACCAATCTAGTCCTGCTTCTCGGTAGAAGAGTCAATTCGAATAACAATTTAAAAAACAAAAACGTGAACTTTAAGGGCATGTCCATGATACTTTTAATAAGGATGTTGGTCATGCTTCAAATTACTCGTCAGATGATGTTAGGCAAGCTTCTAACATACCATCTCCCGATTTAAAAAAACGGTCGCTTTATCAGCTATACTCAACGCGCTAAATTGATAGAATCTTCAAATTCAAACTAGTTATAATCTGTAAGCATAACAAAGCCGATCTTAAAAGATTGATTTGAGCATTTATGATATTTGACTCATCTAACCTGTCAGTTTTAATGAACGCTGACTTATTTGATCTCTCTCTCTCTCTTTTGAGATATATTTTTAATCCGAGACGTTTTGTCTAGCTAATTTTTTTTAAAAAAATTTGATACGTGTCAAATTACCTAACAATTGAGTCTTCTGAGCATTAAATTGTCATTTGACTTATTACACATTCAGATGCAGTGCCAACTTGCTTGTTTGCCGAGTAAAATTTAATTAACCATGACCACAATAATGTGCTGTGTTTTTTGTACGCAAATCAAATAACTAGGTTGGTTTTTCAGATAGCTCAGTTGATGAGCACACATATATCTTCAGTAAGTCAAAATTCTGCATTCATAGCACAAACTAAACCTGTATTTTTTTAAGATGTTTGGCATCAACACCCCTACACTCTTAAAACGAACGAGCGATTTTAACTCAGTCTGATTGATTTTCTCTCCTTCAGTCTGGAAAATGTAATTCTCCTTTTGGAGTGGATCCTCTGTGTGTTAAACCTCCTACAGGATCACTCCAAACGAGTGATTTTAACTCTGTCTGAGTTAATATTCACTCCTTTCCAGTGTCGAAAATGCACTTCTCCAACTGGAGTGGATTTCACTCTTTTGTTTTAAGAGTGTAAAAACGGATGTGCCACTCATCAAGCATTAAAGTTATTTTGTTAATTCTTTCAAAACATACTTTTAAATATATATTTGTTTGAAAAATATTTTTAATGAAGAAAATTTGTGTCTGATTTTTCTTAGTGACTAGGAGGGTAGAAATGACTAAAATCTGGGAACATTCGACTCGTTAAGTGCATCCCATAGTTTTAACAATGACATTTTTCCTCCAGGTTCTCATTTCGGACAGTCCCGTAGAACTTCCTTACATCACCGCAGACTTCACCGTTTCCTTGTCTGGTAGCACCATCGTAGTAGACGACAGACACCAAGTCCAGGTCCGCTGCAATCTAGTGCATCATCTCTGCACTTTCAATATCCCAGGCTGGTACTATGGCAAGACTGCTGGCCTGCTCGGGACATACAACTATGAGTCATCGGACGAATTCAAGAGACCAAAGGGACAGATAGCTAACTCAGCCACGGTTATGGCCAAGAGTTGGGAGTTGAAGAAAGGATGCAAGTCAAACAATTTATTGTCTGAAGTGAAAATCAACGAGAACGCTGAATATTACAGGTTGTGTGAAGCCCACTTTGAAGACAGGAGTTCACCTTTGTCTGCTTGCTTTTATGAAGTAAGTGTACATCAATTGAAAATTTTGACCTTTTAAAAATAAATAAGCAATTTTAGGACAAATTCAAAGTTAATATTCATACATATTTCCATGTAATATTTAATGAAAGAAACGATATACAATTTATAAAAATAATATATGAAACAATTGTTTCAAAGCTGTTGGCATTAATTCGATACTTAATGATAATTAATATTAACTACATGAATAAAGTGTAATTCTATTTCCTAGGTCGAACCAAAAGAATATTTCGAACTGTGTGTTCGAAGTCTTGCAAGAGCAAGTGACACAACAAAAGCTTTATGCACCGTTTCCGCTGCATATGTGACAGAATGTGAGAGGAACTATGTCGAGTTAAGCCTACCCAGCAAATGTTGTAAGCATCACTTAAATATGTTTTTTATGTCAACAAATTAATAAAGAGATGTATACCCTACTAAAAATGGTCCGTAGAGATCCATAAAAAAAGTTGTACGTGGATTTGGCCAACGGACATCCATAGAGATCAGCTCTATAGATATCCGTAGGCCAAATCCACGTACAGCTTACTGACCTCTACGGATATCCGTAGGCCAAATACCCGTACAACCTCTACGGATGTCCGTTGGCCAAAAACACGTACAGCCTACTGACCTCTACGGATATCCGTAGGCCAAATACCCGTACAACCTCTACGGATGTCCGTTGGCCAAAAACACGTACAGCCTACTGACCTCTACGGATATCCGTAGGCCAAATACCCGTACAACCTCTACGGATGTCCGTTGGCCAAAAACACGTACAGCCTACTGACCTCTACGGATATCCGTAGGCCAAATCCCCGTACAACCGCTACGGATGTCCGTTGGCCAAATCCACATACAGCCTACTGACCTCTACGGATATCCATAGACCAAATCCCCGTACAACCTCTACGGATGTCCGTTGGCCAAATCCACGTACAGCCTACTGACCTCTACGGATATCTCTAGACCAAATCCCCATACAACCTCGACGGATGTCCGTTGGCCAAATCCACGTACAGCCTACTGACCTCTACGGATGTCCCTTGGCCAATTCCCCGTACATCCTATAGGGATGCCCATTGGCCAAATCCCCGTACACCAAACTGACCTCAACAGATATCTGTTTGCAAATTTCCCAAAGAGCGTAATGGTTGAATCACTCTATAGTTACATGCAGGCTAATGCCACACACGGTCTAGTCTACTCTACCCTATAGATAATATATGCTGGCCGATTGAATGTGCAGCATACAGATATCTGCGGTTAACTTACTCTATTCATCCTGTAAAATAATTTATCTTTGAGGAGATTAATAAATATTACTTTGAAAATGAAAAAAAAACACAGTTAACAAGTTAAAAACATAAAAAACAGTTAACACAGTTAAGAACACAGAAAAAAAACACACATTAAGAATAAACAATTATTGATTATGAAAATTACTTTTAATTATTTAAAATTTTCTAATCACATACAGCAGAACCTTGATTATCCAAACTAATTGGGACCAGAGGTAGAGGTTGGATTATCAAAAATTCTGGATAAAAGAAAAAGTTCATTAAATTAATAGTAAAACTACAGAGGAGTAACGGAAGTCCGTGGACCTCAAATCTGCAAATGTATAATTCTGCACCAATTTTGTTGTCGCAAACATTGAATTTTAGTGTTAAATGTCTGAAACTTAGACTTGCTGAACGACTAAAAGTGTTCTAGAACATAAATTGTAGTTTCTGACTTTATGAAAAGTGCATAGTTTTTGTTTTATATTATATACCATGAATCTTACAAAGTCTCACAAATTTGGAATTTAGGATTTATTGCCAAATTTTTTAAACCTTTTTAGTTTTGAAATTTTTACTATCTTAAAATCACCACAGGATCAGGATTTCATAAAACGCAAAATTTCCTGATTTTTGAATCATTAAAGTTTGCAGATTTCAGTACCTGCAAAACTAGACTATTTTGTAAACAACTGGAAATTACCATGCTGAAGAACTTTTTTTAATGAACTGCTTGGTTAACAGAGAGGTCCAGTTAAAGAGGGTCAGATAATTGAGGTTCAACTATATTTACATTATTTTTCCCTAAAAAAAGTTATTTTTTCCGCAATGTAGGTGCTTATCTATATAGAATATGGATCACTAGCCCTTTATCCGTCGAACAATTGAATGTACAGCTGGCAAAGATATTCTGATAACTTACCTACTTTATTTATAGTGATGTCCAGTTAAATATTTAACTTTTGATCGTTAAGGCTATCACCGAAAACTAAAGATTGGCTCATACAATATTCAAGAAACATGCGTGTAATTCAAATTCAATATATACCAGTGTACACAGAAAAGTGATCCATCACACAAATGACCTTTTGAATTGTAAGTGCTATAATATTCAAAATTTAAATACCTAGCGATTAAAGCAAAAATAAAATCAATTGTTCGAATAGAATGCAGTAAGCGAATTGTTATTTTTCTATCATACAATGCGATGGAAAAAATAAATTTCAGACGATTTTTTAAAAAAAATTAGTACTTTTGCGATAAGTCTCTTTTCCGCCTACAATGCGATATACCTTCATATATAAAAAAGGGAACAATATCGGATGAAACTTGATTTGGAACTGATATTGGTTTAAATATTTATATGATTAATCAATTTTGGAATTATGGTTATCAACTCCAATGAGATTTGGACATGATAAAAGTATCAAATTTAAGTTGTATGTAACAGCACATGCCGTAGTTGGCTTTGGATATAAATACTCATTATGATAATTGTAAAAAGTTTGAAATGAAACTTTCGAAAAATCAAATATCTTTTTATACAGTCAAACTCTGTTACAATAGCAACTTGTTAACAAAACCATAAATGAATCGTCTATAGACCTTAATATTATATTGTTATAACATCTTGTTTATAAAGGACAATTTTTTAATTAACTCCTTGGTTATAATGCTAACATGTTTATTTAATGTACAAAATGCCTTCTTAAAGAAAAAATCATTTTAACTTTCATTAACAACACAAGTATATCATCCATATTCTACACGATATGCTACACTTAATATTCATCCTTGTTTATAACCTCATAAATATTTTGGTCTCTTGAATAACCTTATAACCACTAACCAGGTAATATAGTAATTAACTCTCCATGATAACATGATAATTTTAAGCTATAACAGGATACATTAAAAATTTTGTTAAATCTGATTTGATTCATGCAATGTTAAAATAATGGTGTTTTTTAAGTTACATGCAAAGCAAACCTGTTAACCAGAACTCCACTTTATATTCATTTTGTTTGAGCTGAACTGGGGAATTTTTCATTGAGCTTTGAAAGTAAAGAAAATAGAAACATGCTTATTAAAAATCACTTTACATGACATATTGCTTAGCATAAACAAAAACTCAGCAATTTAATCTTCTTTCAATAAATTCTTCATGAAAACAGTGATAAAAATTTTAAACAGAAAAGACCACTGTTATAAGTCTTGCTTTTTGAATTTTAACACATTCTTTTCAATTTGTTCCAAAAATTAAACCTTTTAAATTTCATCTCAGAGTATAATTGATTTTTTTACACATTTTAATTAAACATTGAAATTACATGGTTGGTAACAATATTTTATGGTGATCAAGGAAGCATTTGTTTCAGGTGAACTATTTCAGTTTCATACTTCATTCAAGTTTCCTTTAATGTGAGGTTCAAGTGTACTACATCATTATAAATCATTTCTACCAAAGAACAAGTAAACTGTGTTTAAGGGGCAGCAGAAACTTGATTATCTGTCCCACTTTTATCCGGAATTCACTGTCCTTAAGCTAACAATCAAAAAAATATTCCAGAATAAGGTCATTTATTCATTCATAAACACAAAAAAAAACTCATGTTCAGAAATCAACAGTGAGAATAAAGCAGAAAATATTTGGTAATGTTGAAATCAGCGAACTTACTCAATTCAATAATCAAGAATTTCTGGCGATTCTGACATATGAATTTTCCAGTGATTCGCAAATTAGGAAATTCCGGCATTTGTGAAATGAAGAAAAAGCGGTTATTTTAAGATAGCAAAACAAGGGCTGAAACTCAAAAAAGTATAAGAATATCTGACAAACCCAAATTTTCAAAAACTTTAGAAACCATCTAAAATAATAAGATTAAAAGTGATATCCACAATTAAACCAAAAAAAGCACAGAACTCAGCTCAAAGATATTTAAAAATGCAAGAATCGAGATTTCAACTTAAGTTTTCGAATTTCTTTTTTGCCAGAAAATCTCAATTTTAGAGATTTTGCAGTCAATTTTTGAAAGATTACTTTCACTATTAAAATTTTTGAATTATCAAACTACCACACTTACTTGCTAAATGCTATTTCAGTCTTTGTAGTCTTTGTCTCTCAATCAATCTGTGTAGATTTTGGTGACAGGTCGCCAAGCGTGGTATACAGCGTGCTATAGGTTTGCCATTGGCCCAGCTGCGAGGCGCATCCGGAATTTATCCCTATTGCTCAGCTTACAATGGAGGCTTACATTCGCATCAGTGCATAACTTTAAAAATTAAGTTTAATTGGGGCGAATTCAATCGAAAACAGTCTCCCAGATTATCTTAATCTAAAAGTTATACAAGTATTACATGATGATAAACTGAAGCTAAAAAAGAAAGAATTAAAAAAAAAAGGTATAAGTATTATATTACATTAGATATTTCTAATAATATGACAAACAAATTCTGGGATTCTTTTATACGAATTCAATATCCACCAAAGTAAAAAAAAACCACAACATTATTTAAAACAATGTGTTACAATTAACAAAATGATATTCTTCTTGAAAATTTTTATTATATAAGAAATTTGTAAACACATCTCATAACATAAACAATTCAAACAAACTACTAACAATTGTTTTTGGTGAAGTGTAAACTAAACTATTCCTCAACAGTATGTTTTCTTTTAAGTTAAATGTAATATCCTCGCGCTGAACTCATCTTTAAAATAAGTGTTAATTTTAAAAACATTTATTCTGCGAGCCGCGCAAAACACATGCGTAATGCTATTCGCGTCATGCGGGAGGATTCAGCCGAGAACAAGAAATCTGCTCGTATTTAAGATAAAAATGTTACAATCAATATAACTTACCTTTCTTTTCTTAATACTTCTTATAGCCTAATAATTACTTTTTTATATTAAATGATGGCTTAAACATGTTAAAGTCATTAAAACCCGGTGTAAATTGTAAACAAATTTTGTAAGAGGTTAAGGTTAACAGTTAGTAGAATTCGCTTTGGATTGTAATTCAAGAATTTACAACTGGAACATATTTATTTTAATCTTTCTATTATATGGGCTGGTTGCTGATTTAACTTTTTTCTTTGTATTTAACCCATGATAAATACATTTGAGTAAAAAAATCACTTTATATTAAGACAAAGTAGTCAAAGTATTGTTCAATTCGAAGCTCAGGTGTAGTCTTTGGTAACTTGGTGGGTTTTTTGCATAGCTTTCCCAAAATAATATTTGTTGTTTTTTAATTTATTTTAAATTGTCAGTGAATAACGTGCATTAATTTTAATCTAACTTTCAACAAAGCAATCATTACTATATGTAAAGTTCGTAACCAAAAGAAACTCAATGATGTTTCCCAAGGAATGCAAATTCTTTTATCAGTATCGCCAAGCCAAGATAATGAAAATTTTGTTTTATCGAAATCAATAATATATTAAAACACTTGCATATCATTTCGGAAATGATGGCTTGTTGCATTAAATTAACAATAATACTTTTAAATGCAATACATTAATTTCAGTGCATATTTCATGGACTTGCTATATCAATTTATGTTTGACATTTTTCTTGAGCTTTTTGTTTATAATATACATCATTAAGGGCAGTTTATATAGTGGAATATTGTATTTATTTAATTATTTAGGATGCATTTTTTTTAATAGTTGGTATATTTCATTCTAATTAGTGATAAACATTCTAATAACAATGTAAAAGTTTAAACTGAACTTCCACTTTCTAAGCTTTCACGTGACTATTTTAATAAAACAAAAGCATCTCGCAAGAATAAAATGTTGGAAATTTGATTTTTTTAATGTTATATTTTCCTTAATCGAATAAATCAGTTAGTTGGTAATATACATTTATTTCTTGCTCTAACATGATAAACGGGAAAAATACCAAACACGTGCAACTACCATAAAAAATTAAATGTTATATAAAAGCTATAAACATATATAAAATGTGTTAAAATTTGATAGCTAGGGATAAAATATTCATAAGAGTATTAAATAAGGTATAAAAATTGCTAAAATTAGCTCTAAATTACTAATTAGGCATACATTCGTTAGTAGGCTTAAGAACGATATGATCCCAACGTGACGATTTCTTTCTTATATTTTACAATATTTTGACCGCTAACTCAAAAAATTCTAATTCTTTAAAAAAAAATAATAATTTTTTCAAGTTTAATTAGTAAATAAGTTAAAATTTTGGACTCTAAATTCTAAAATTATGATCAGAAAATTTTTTATAGATAAGGTTCTTTCAACAAAAACATTTTAAAAATCCAAGTAATTTGGCTGGGAAAATTTTGATTGTAATGGTAATTTAACCGATTAAGGAAATTGAGGTAACAAGTTTAAATTTAATTATGCAATATAATTTAATTTTTTTTACGATGGACTGGACTTTGAGCATGAGGGGGGGGTCAAATAGTCAGACACTAAACCCTTTGAATCTTTTATATATATTTTTTTATTTGTACATTCTAAAAAAACCAAGTATTTTTTATTCAAAAAGTTTTGAATTTTGAAAATGGCAGAGTATATACTTGAGACAACTTTCAACCGCACTTATGATAATAAAAACAACCTTGTAAAAGTACATGTTTTACAATTAATTGTTGGTTATTTTCAATAAAAGAGAGGTATCTTAAAAGTGGGGGGGGGGCAGTTTTAAAGTGTTTGTATTGGGTTTAACAATTTAACAATGGTGGGGTTAAAAAATTACTATTAAAAGAATGTGATTCAAACCGAAACCACATTTTACCCAGGTACTCAATATAAAGATCCTATTGATCACATTTCTAATGATATCTGTAAAGGTCTATAGGTATCCATTGAGATCGAAATCCCATTGATCACAAGTCTATTGATATCTGTACAGTTCTTTGGATATCCATAAGAACCGGAATCCTACTGATCACATTCCTATTGATATCTGTAGAAGTCTATAGATGTCCATAGAGATCGGTAGCCTACCGGTATCTCCTGTATTGATGTCTATGGATCTGTATTGATATCAGTAGAGAATAAAACCGGTAGGGTACCGACATCTATAGAGATCGGTAGCCTGTACCGATGTCGGTAGGTGCATCCATAGAAATCGATAGAGTTGTATTGATGTCGGTAGGTTTTTGTACCGATCTCTATGGGTCATTTTTAGTAGGGTATTGAAAGTAATGTCATAAAAATTTGCTGGAACTCATGATTACATATCGATTCATGAAATCATTCCATTTAGTTTTGGGAACAAACTAATGCTACAAGTTTGCGAATAGAAACAAAAGAAATCTAAAATATATTTATATTTGTTCAAAACCTTTAGAAAAAATGCTTTAGTCTCTTAATTTAACGTTAAGGTACACTGTATATTTTAATAACATTAAAATGGTGTTTAGAACACATCCGCTAATATAATCCAATAAGTTCATTCCAAATCCTCATGTTCCCCCACACCCCCCCATTTTCCCGCTACCATAATTAATCAATGTTCTAATTGAGCTTAATTCGTTCCAGTAACATGCACTGGTCCGAATGGTTCTACGCTCCAGCACGGAGACCGCAAGAAATTCGAGAACCTGAGCAAGAAGACGGCCGACGTGATCTTCCTAGTCGAAGACCATGATTGCAATAAAGCCATTGTGGCTGACCTCGCCAATCTGGCCAAGTCCATTGATAGAGAGCTGCAGAACGATGGATTCAAGGACACCATGTTTGGGGTGGTGGGATTCGGCGGCGATGTCGGAGATCCACAAGCTTATACCATCAAGGGAACAACTTTCTTCAACTCCAGAGACATTGGTGCCATTAAGGACAGGTTGAAGTTAGAAAATAAGAAATCTGCATCTTCCAGAGCTCTTGAAGCGATGAAGTTGGCTGTCAAGTACATCTTCAGAGGCGATTCGGCGAAGTCATTTGTGCTGCTGTCTTGCTCGGCTTGCAAATATGATTATAAATCAGTAAGTAGAATTTCACTCAATTCCTTTATTCCGCATTCATCCGGTATATATTTCCATATTTGTAAAATATTCTGAGTATTTTCTGTGGCATTCTATACATTTTCTTAACTCTCTTTTTCTATTTACCTCTATTGTGACAGTTGCAGTATCCAGTTGTACACCAGATTTTGCTTGAAAGGGGAATTAGTTTGCATGTTATCGGAAGTGGCGAAATTAAAATTAGGAAAGGAAAGGAAAAGGACATCATAGGTAAGTTTATAAAACTTGCATAATCTGTGTACGTGTTTAGAAAATTAAATCACACATTCTCCAGTGTGTGATACTTCTGATAATAGGACGTCGTCAAGAGGCTGCTCTGTCATACGACGCGTGAGTACGTACTTAAAAATTTGGTCTTGAGCAAGACGCCGCCGCGTGGGCGCTGATAGAATTGCTAATGAAATGATTAAAAAATTTCGTATAAGTTGCCCCTTTACCTTTTGGCCTCACTCAATGCATGTTTAAGTCTTGGGGTTTTCCCCAGTGTTAGGAAGAGTATGAGAGTTGTACTTAAGCTCTGAAGGGATTTTATCATGCTTGGTGGCCAGGTATTTTACACTTATTAAGGTGCTCCAGACTTTCAAAATATATATACTATCTGTTCAAAAGTTTCTTTAAGTTTCGTACGGCAGAACTCACTATGGATAATATTACGGAAAAATATGAGTTTAAGAGAGATTGTCTCCTCAAGGTTCAGTTACTGGACAATTTGTTTGGAATAATAACTATTAATCATAAACTATTTGCTTTGTATTTTCTTTAATTGTTACCAAATTGCGTTTGCGAGTCAATTACTTCTAATTGCTCAGTGTAAGCACTTTAATGATATGCCTTGTGCATTACCTCCAAAAAATTCTCAACTATGCTCTTGAATGGTCGCGACTTTATAAACTAGAGTTCTATCCTACAGAAACTAAAGTTATGGGGATTTATAAAAAGTCAAGGGCTGTCGAAACCATTCACTTGACACTTGGTAGTGAACCTAGTGAAGAGGTGCAACAGATGAAGGATCTGGGTGCACTGTAAAAAAAACTGTTATTTTTACAGTTAAAAACTGTCATTTTAACAGGGAGATACTGTCATTTTAGCAGAGAGAAACTGTTAAATTAAACGTGCAAAGAGTCACGTGATTAAGATCATCGTAAAGCACAAATTAGCCCTCGCGACCGGGTAATTACTTTGTCGCAGACGGTTCAGTATTGGGCTCGCATACAAGAGGTTTCTGGATCAAATTCGGCCCTGTCCTTACCTTTTCCATTAACCTCTTGCGCAATACTGAACCGTCTGCGACAAATTAATTACTCGGTCACAAGGGCTAGTATTGGGTATTTTATTTTAGCAGGGAGAAACTTTTAAATTAACAGTTTTTCTCCTGCTAAATTAACAGTTTCTCCCTGTCAAAATTACAGTTTTCCTGTAAGAAAATTACAGTTTTATTACAAAAAAATACAGTTTTAAACTGTAAAGAAAACAGTTATTAACTGACGTTAAAGTTGACAGTTTTTAACTGTTTAAAACAACAGTTTTTTTTACAGTGTATGGTATTTTAGATAGTAAACTTTAGTGGAAGCATCATATTTCCTAAGTTTCCAAAAAGTGTTAAAAGGTTCTTCTTGGCTTTCTGAGAGTTTCTAAGAATGTTTTTGACGTGAATAACGACGTTCTTACACTGATTTATAATTAGGGCATTATTCCGTTTATTTTCTATGCTTCAAGAGATTAGGGAAACTCTTTGAGAAAGAAAACAAATAGTAAACTCCTCAGACACCGATTCAGAGGAGATTTCTGTTGCGGATTATTAAGGGTTGCAGAACTATTAGTTACGATACACTCTATGTTATTTCAGGACCTCCGCCTATTGATCTAGTCTCTTGATACTAAGGACGGGTTTCTTATACCCAAGTGAAAGCTATGCAATAATTTGGATAGTAGACTTCCTTTTTCAAGATTGTCACATTCTTCCAGTAAAAACTCGTTGCTGTCGTGAATTATGACAGTATCATTCTTGACGAGTGTAACATAGTTTGTTTTACGGATGGTATGAGTTTGATTAGTAAAGTTGGCTTTTCTTTCGTTGTTTATGAAACTCGAATGAAGAAAAAACCCATCTAACATCGTATACCTGAAGACTGTTCCGTTTGCCAAGCCGAACTCTTGTGTTTAAACCTTGTTAAATGGATTCAAAACTTTCATCAAATATCAGGGATTGTAAAATACCCTATGTGTAGTGGAAGGTGGGTTACCTTGGACCTATTTTGACTTTTTAATTTTTATTTTCTTAATTACTTGCAAAAAGTGAATAAAAATATTTTTACTGAATACTTTATGTTGTTATATACAACATATATTTAATTTAACATGTTATTTAAATGATTTCAACTATTAAAAAAATAAATACAGAAAATTGTAATTGGGACCAAGGTACACCACCGGTGGTGTACCTTGGTCCAACCGGTAGTGTACCTTGGACCAATTATTAAAAGGTAGAGATACTCGATTTACAGTCCGAAAACCAATATTTATTAGCCACATAAAATTCAAAAATACATTTTACAACCTACTCTTATTTCTAGCCAAGATTGTAGTAATTGGTTATGTTAGGTCAATTGGCTCAGTAAGGGGTTTTATTGCCTTAGTTTTTTTTAGTGCCCTTTTGGCTTTTTCAGCTGCAATGCAATCTTTCTCGGGTGTATTCATAAATGCAGCATAAAATTAAACTGTTATTCCATGCCATAGAAAAACATTTGGCTATCTTTCTGTCTTAAATTTGAAAAAAACAACTCAAATATTTCCCCCTATGTTTATTCAACTAGGCGTAAACGTAAAAAGGATGTTCTGCTTAGATATTTATTATAAAAAATATCTTTTTATATGAGCATGCAATAATTATTTTCTATATTATATCAATATGGTTAAAACTTTATAGGCTTCCATAAATCTAAATAATTAACTACAAAAAAAATTCTTTATCACATCATGTCAAAATTTCTTACAAATTTCCATTTTTCTAGATTTTACAAATCAGGGTTGCATATTAATAGCTTAAAATACATAATTTTTCAAAGGAAAGAATTTACTTGAATTTTAAAAAGGGTTTTCAGCAATCTGAAGCACATAAGACCTATAGTAGTGTACCTTGGACCAGTCCAAGGTACACCACTTGTATTAGGTTCGAGGTACACCACTTGGATATTAAAAACAAAATAGTTAATCACCAAGTTAAGGTTAGACTTAACTTAATTTCAAGCACACTGTTTTATAGCTAAAACTTTGCTTTATATTGCATAACCATCGTTTCTGAATAAACACTACTGTTTTAGTAAAAAATTACACCAAAGAATCTGACAAAAATTTACTTTTGAACTGTGAATTTAGTTTTTCGAAACCTCTTTAATAAATTGACCTTTTAAACAAACAGATAGAACTTCACTGAGATCCCTGGTAGCAAATACTTTAACTGCACGTGGTGTTGTTTCAATATCTAAGCTAATCGAGCTAGAATCAGCATAGGTTCGAGGTACACATACGTCCAAGGTACACCACTTACCCCTATTGATTCCCATTTTCTCATTTGTATTGATTAAAACTAAAATATGGCAGTTTGCATTCCGGTCCATCCACGGCCAACTTCAATAACAAGGAAAAAGAAGCTCTCCCAAACATGACCGTAGACGGAAATTTGGACGTTACTGTTCCCAGTGCCGAAGATAGGGAGACTAGTTCGGATGCATTCGGAGCCCGAAAAATGTGGTCAGCCGTGAACGAATGGTTCCGAACAGGTTTCGAGATAGGTTCTCTTCATCTTCGGAACAAAGTCACTCGTAACTATGACGTCAAAATTTCCGTCCCGAGCTTGTTTGGAAAAGCTTCTTCGGCCTTAGAAGTTGAGTGGTTCATTGCATAGAAAATAAAAGTGCGTACTATATCTATGTAACGCGATTCGTTCTCAATATACTTGTGAAAGGATTCAGTGTTTAATGTGATATGTTTGTTGCAGGTGCTGATCCCGACACCGTGTTCCACACCAAAGATGTGAGCCAGCCCGAGCTGGTAGGCGAGCCCGCTCTGCGCTCGCAAGTCGTCCTTCCCAAAGACCTGTGCGTGTCTTTGTCTCAGGACGTGGACGGGTCCTACTTCTCGACCCATGTCCTGTCTAAGGCGTCCGAGGCCAAGAACTGGAGAAGCGTTTTCGCTCGAAAGTTCTTGAAATCCATACAGAAGATCTCGTGCCAGTTGTGTGATTGCACCTCCACCAGGGATCACGTGCCCAACACTGTTTGTCAGCCTTGCCAGTCGAAGCGACCGAGGCTGCCCTTCTCCGTATGTAACTCTTGCGCTCTTCCAAGAACTGTGGAATCCTTTCTGTCTTATATTCTTCTCATCATAAGGCAGTGATAAGTCGTTTTTTTTTATTTTAAATAAAGATTAATGGTTGAGGATGAGTCGATATAAAAATGAGGATTTTTGGAATAAAATAAGTGAGTGATTTTTAAGAATTGAATTCTCCGAGCGATAGAGGAATAAATATGTATCGAAAAAAGGTTTTCGGAAATATATAAAAAATCACAAAATTCAGTAACTGGTTTTTTATTTTTCTTAAAAGGGTTAAACTTTTTGCTCGTAAATGAATTGAGATCACGCGGCTAAACAATGTACAATTGTTAAACCTATATATTAGATCTTTCTCAACACTATTCAATAGTAAAAAATTCTAAAAGTTATTCATTTGATTCTAAATGATGCATGTAAAAGACCTTACCTACGGATTTTTTTTTTAAATTTGACAATAATCAGTATAAAATACAATTTTTGTTTTAACAAACTAATATAGTAACTGTTGCCTCAGTAGCTTTTTTAGTGTGTGATATGGCTACTCTAAACTGTAGCTACTGAGATTTAACTTGATCTGTTAGACAAAAATAAGATGGCATGGTTGTAAAAAACTTAACTTACAATATGCATGTTGCTGATTTAGGAAAAGTGTGCATAGATTAAAAATTTATTCTCATAAAAACTTGTCTCAGCTGAATTACATACAATTTAAAACTTAAAAATCAACAAATACATTAAAATTCTGATATTCACTAATTTAGACTTTCTTAAAATAATCATCATCTTAAACTACAAGTATACTATCATTTTTGAAATCTGTATATAATATTTAACATCATTAAGTGCATGTCATTCAAATCATTCACTACCTGTCAACCCATTTTAAAGAAACAGTTTCCATTGCGTCTAGTTCAATGTAATTTCTCTTTTTATTTCTAGCTTTACGTTACGACTGACGCCAAGTATTTCTGATGTTCGATACTCACTCATCATGTGTCATATAATTAGTGAAATGATTTTTAGTATTTGGGTTGACGGAAACTAATTTGAACTCGAAATAAATTTCTGATTTTTCATTATGTATTAGATCAATGTCAATTTTAATAAAATATTTAAAACTTGCTATTTGTTGTTTATTTATGTAGTTTTACAATGTAAAATGTCACCACAACTTAAGTTATAACTTCCAAACGCTATACAAAGAAATACCATTAATCAGAATGAAATCCCATTTCGTTTTAAGGGGACGCTGTACCCATAACAATATCTCTAGAAATACTATCATAAACTTGTAAATTATAGTGGTTTTATATAATGTTTACTCTAAATAAACATTATCTAGCAATAAAAACAAATATTTACAAGTAGTTTTTCATTTATTTAAAAAAGTCAAAATTTTGAACTTTATTTAAACGCTACTCCTCTTTCAATTTTAAGAATAACTCCGCCTAACTTCTATAGTTTGTTTTTAGTACTATTTTACTGGATTACTGGATTTTAAAATGTGAACAGCTACAGTTAAAAAGTAACATTCATTTATTCTAAGAATCACAAAATATTACTATTGAATTCAACATTTAAAAAACAATAAACTATGCATAGTAGACCTTAATCCCTGCACAATTTTGTGCACCATATATAAGAACACAAGTTAGAAATTACAAAATTATAACTCAGCAAAAAAGCCTTAGAGATTTATTAAACACAAGAATTGAAAAACACGAAACAGAGAAAAAAGTTTGAAAGCAGTAAATACGTCTTCAAACTTCTGGGAATGACTCCCGAAAATATTTAATAACTTTTTTTCTACAGAAGATATCATTATGAAATTTTCGTTAAATATTCAGAAGGATATTGTTAATAATAAGTAGTAAAAACCGAAAAATCGATGTTTTGACCAATTTTTGGGCGGCCCCGTAAGTGCATCCTTTTGAGAGGTCTGCGAAACGAGTGGAAGTAGAGGAGAGCGAGGTTAGGGGTGGTCACCAGTCTACTGCTCTGCCACTGTATTAGGAGCAATTCTTTCGGAAGGGAGGGTGAACCCTTTCAGACCCAATGACAACTTAGCATCACCATTTTAGAATTTTTTTTCTGATGGTCTAGAGATTTATGGCATCAAAAAGCACATCATTCGATTCTTCAAACTTTTGTACGATTTGAATAGATTTTTTATTAATCCCAATGGATGCCAGCCCTATTATTTTTTTTTTTTTAAATTATGATCAGAAACATGATGATGCCAAATGGCATCATTGGGACTGAAAGGGTTATGATTTTGTCTCGAATGTAGTTAAAGTTATTTTGATAAGTTTCATCCATAATATTCAAATCAAAGTGTTTTCGAACAAACCTCGACTAAACACATACTAAATGAAGAGCAGTTTTTTTTTTAATTCAAGAGCAGTTTTAGCAAGAAGTAAAAATCTTAGTTCGAGGCAATAAAAATACGAATAATTGCTCCTGTTTTTTTCTGATCGGTAGTAAAAATCTTTTTTCTGATTGGTTTACATACCAATTTTAAAACAATGTTATTGATAATTTGCTGAGTAAACCACAAATTACTTTTTAATTACCCATCCCTCAGGGGGCAGTATAAAAGATTAAATGTGAACTTTGATGAACAAACACAGCCTTTAAAAAAAAGAGAAATATTTAAACAACGACCTTATAATTTCTGTGGCACAACAGCCGTCTTTATAGTTAATTCCTAATACGTATTCAACGATTTTTTTTTGCAATTTGCTTTTTAATAAACTTAAAATATTCATAATTATATTGTTGAAATAAACGTGTAACTGGAACACCCAAAATTCTAAAATTTTAACAATTACTTTAACCTTTTCCAAATTTGGCATAGTGATTTCAATATAATGAACAATGCTTTTTGGGAATTTTTTTTTATTTAAACGTAATTGATTTATTGTGAACGGTGTTTTTCAACTAAAAAAAGGGGTTTACGCTAACACTTCTAGCATAAAAAGTTTTACATTAATTTACCTGAATTTTTTTACAGATGCTATTTCAATATATATCTGTGCCATGAACCACTAACATCTGGTGTAAACATACAAGTTTTTTTTAAGTGTCCAAGTGTAAGTTAATGACTTATGACTTTCTTGGTGGGGGGCAAGATCGCCAAGCACTGCGACTATAAGTCTATTGTAAGTGTAAGTTAATAGAAAAAAATCTTTTTTTTTGTGTGGTTAATTTATAACATTTTTCTTAATAACTTCTTTTCTTGTAATTTGTGTGTAACTTGTTCGATGATCCGACGAAGACACATTAAATTGGGAAAGCTAAGGTGCAATAGACTTTATTTATGGGCAACAGGCAGATAATCAGAGCAGTAACAGTGCGCACTGGCACTTAGAACTAACAAGGAACCAAGGAACTAACAAGGAACCAACAAAAGGTAACCCGCTTGGGGCGAATATATAGTAATACAGGTAGTATGACGAAGGCAAATAATTTACATAAACAGTTCTCTTCTTGAGAGCGAACATGCTGCCCGCCAAATTTTAATTTCTAATTGAAGTAAATTAAAATTTAAGGTAATGGAACAAAAGAATTAACAGTTCGTTTGAATAGTCCTTTCGAAGTCTTCAGTCGCACAACTCGCACGCTGCCGTCTGCTCCTGGGTACACTTCGTCGACTCTTGCGAGTGGCCAAGTTGCTGGTGGACAATTGCTCTCCTTGAGCAATACTAGGTCTCCAACAGTCACATTCTTTCCCTCCTGCCTCCAACGGGAACGTTGCTGCAAAGTATGAAGATACTCCTTATGCCATCGGCTCCAGAAGGATCTTGTCAAGCTCTGCATCAGGCTCCAGCGAGACGAGAGATTGGTTACTCCATCAGTCTGATCTGGAAGGGAAGTGATTACCTCTCCTACAAGGAAATGAGAAGGCGTTAGCACATGTACAGAATCAATGTCCCCTTCAGTGACGGAAGTTAAGGGTCTAGAATTCAATATTGATTCGATTTGGGCGATCAAGGTTGAAAGCTCTTCGTAAGTGAACAAAGTAGCCCCCATGAGTCTCTTCAGATGAAATTTAGTTGACTTGACTCCACTTTCCCATAATCCTCCAAAATTTGGAGAATACGGCGGTATCATATGGAAGGTTATGCCGTTGTCACTAAGGAAATGAGCTACAGAGTCACTGTTAGATAAAGCATTTAGTTCTTGTAAGTCACTAAACTTATTGCGAGCGCCAATAAAGTTAGTCGCGTTATCACAATAAATATTTGCAGGTGCTCCTCGTCGAGAAACAAATCTTCGCAGGGCAGCAATAAAGGCATCTGTTGTTAAGTCACTAACTACCTCCAAATGCAAGGCCTTTGTGGCGAAGCAGATAAATAAAGCAATATATGCTTTGGCAGTTTTTAAATGTTTACCTCTACCTTTATTGACTTTGATTATAACAGGTCCAGCGTAATCCACTCCACAATTTAGAAAGGGACGCCCCAGACGGACTCTGTCCTTGGGAAGATCTCCCATTCTTTGAGGTCGGGTGGAGGCCCGGTATCTGAAACACACTAAACATTTGTTTATAAAAGTTCGAATCAGTCTTTTACCACCGATAATCCAGTAGGATTGCTTCAAAATACTAGATAGTAAGGTGGGGCCCGCGTGAAGATGCTTTATGTGGTAATAATTGATAAGAAGCTGAGCGATCTTGTGATCAGGTGGAATTATGATAGGATGCTTTACTGAATAAGGGATATCAGCATTAGTAATCCTACCTCGAACTCGCAGTAAACCTTCATTATCTAAAAATGGAGTTAAAGAAATCAACTTGCTTCGCTTTGGCAAGTCGGCACAGTTCTTTACGCGATCGATCTCTTCTTTGAAATGTTGGTTTTGAACCCACTTAAAGATTGAAGTTTTGGCGTTCTCGATTTCAGCAGATTGAAGAGGTTTGTGATTGTAGCTCTTATCGGATTCGCTTCTATTTTTAGCTTTGCAGTTGGAACAAAACCGTTTGCAATAGGCGACAACTCTAACAATTTTTGTGAAAGACGAAAACTTATCAAATAGATCTTGCAATGTGTCGTTTTCAGGCACAGAATGAAAGTTGAAAAGGGAATCCTTTCTTTTTTCTTTAAGCACTTCGGCGTCATTAGGATCGTAAGTTGAATTGGGGATCACAGGAAGAACCTCTGAACTGTGAAGAAAGGATGGACCTTTTAACCACAAGTTGCAATCGGCAAGTTTGCTTGGTTGCAACCCTCGTGAAGCCACATCTGCAGGATTTTGCCGAGAAGGGATGTGGTTCCAAGCGTTGTTTGGAATAGTTTCCAAAATATCGGCAGTGCGATTGCCTACAAATGCCTTCCACCTTCGTGGATGGTCGGACAACCACGCTAAAACAATTTTAGAGTCGGTGTAGGCAAAAATCTGAATTTCAGGATGATCTAAAGCTTTTAATACTATTCTAAATAGTTTGGCAAGTAAATGCGCACCACAAAGCTCAAGTTTAGGGACAGATATTTGTTTGATCGGACACACCTTTGCTTTAGAGACTAACAGTCCAACACTTACTTTGTCGTGTTGCTTTTGCTGACAAAATATTACATCCGAGTACGCTAATTCGGAAGCATTGCAAAACCCTACGAGATTTAATTGCAAGGTCATGCTTGCCACGAATCTAGGGATTCGTATCTCTGCAATGCTTCGAAAGCCATCCTGAAATTCCAACCATGATTTAGCCAACTCATTGGAGATTTCAGAATCCCAGTCGCACTTTGACAGCCACAGTCGCTGGAAAAATATCTTAATGAAAATAGTGCAAGGTGTAATTAGTCCTAAAGGGTCGAAAACTTTGGATGCTACCGAAAGAATTTTTCGTTTAGTCAAAGGAGGATTGACAACGAGTGAGCCTTCAAATCGAAAGACATCCTCAGCAGGGTTCCACAAAATTCCTAAGACTTTGTTTTCTTTAAAGCAACAATCAAAGTCTGACGTGTGAAGTTCTGCATTTAGTTCTCCGAGCAACTCCTCAGAGTTGGATTTCCATTTTCTAAGAATGAATCCTCTGGCTTGCAAAATAGTAGAAATGTCTTTACATACCGTGACAGAGTCTTTGACTGTACTTGCACCGGCTAAAATGTCATCAATATAGAACCGCTCCTCTATCATCTTGGCCGCAGTGGGAAAGTCGTCATAAGAGTCCAGAGCGATCTGCTTCAAACACCTAGTGGCAAGAAAGGCAGAAGATGATAAGCCATAGGTCACAGTAGTAAGTTTGTATTCTTGCACTGCGCTGTTAGAATCAAAACGCCAAAGAATACGCTGAAAGTCTTGGTCTTGTTCATGAACCAACACTTGACGGTACATTTTCTCAACATCGGCAGTAAACGCTACTTCGTGCATTCGAAAACGTAACAAAGTTAGAAATAAGTCAGGCTGTTGCTTCGCACCAATTCCTAACATTGAATTTAAGGAAACAGAGTTGGTTGTTTGGCAACTTCCATCAAAAACTACTCTTATAGCACTGGTTGTGCTGGAAGGTTTGAAAACACAGTGATGGGGAAGAAAATATTTATCTTTATTTAAAATGCCTGAAGAGGGATCAGCTAGTTTTAAATGGTTAAGGGTTTCATACTCTTTCAGGAATCCTTTATATTGCGATTCAAGATCGGGGTTTAAAGAAAATTTTCTTTCCATACTTTTAAGACGGGAAAGCGCAGCGGCGTAGGAATTTCCCAGAGTTAAATCGGTACGATAAAATGGTAGGCGTACTACAAATCTTCCCATTTCGTTAATAGAGTAATTGTCCTTGAAATGGTTTTCGCAGAACTCTTCTTCGGAGTTTAGACTATGACTTGGGTCAGCTGGGATATTTTCAAGTTCCCAAAATCGCCTGAGTTCATGATCAGTATCATAGCTCGATATGCGATAACTGAAAGACGATGGATTTAAGTTTTCGGATAACAGAATCTTTCCGGAAATTATCCACCCAAATTTTGAATTTTGAGCAATGAGAGAAGTTTCATCATTGGTAATTTGACCCGCTTGCAAGATTGATAGGAAATAATCGGCTCCAATTATTATATCAACTGGTTGAGGAGTCATAAAATTTGGATCCGCTAGCGGCAGCTCCAAAAAGGGTCGCAAGTTTTGGTCACTTAAAGAATCAGGGGGTAGATTAGACGTTAACTTGCTTAACACATAGGCTTCGATTGCAATTTCTTCTGGGTGATAGCGTGACACAACCAGCAAGGAAACTGAACCTTTAGTAACCCCAACTTTAGCATCGGCTAGACCGACTACAGAGATCCTGCATTTGCTCATCCTTAAACCTACCCTGCGAACGCACGTTTCGGAGATGAACGTTCTTTCCGATGCCGAATCAAGCAAAACCCTTGCAGTTTGCTTATTCTGTGAAGCATCAATGACTAATACCACTGCTGTAGGCAACAGACCTGGACCCTGTTCTCCTGAATGAAGGGACAGAGTAGTGCTGCTTGAAGAGCTATTTGGAACAATAGTGGGCGATTCAGGATTCTCTGTGGGGGTACACAAATTATGAGTTTGAGTGGTTTGGTGCAAAAGTGTATTGTGCCGCTCCTTACAAATTTGGCACACAAACGTGGATGAACAATTTCTAAGTAAATGCTTTTCAGATAGGCAATTTACACAGAGACCTTTGCGGGTAACGAAGTTTTTACGGGTGGCTAAATCAGAGTCTTTGAATTTAGTACACCGAAACAAATAATGATTTCCTTTGCAGTACAAACATTTAAGATTTGGTGAATCTCGACCTCGCGTTTTATTGACAGTTTTGTCTTCCCTGATTTTAGGATTTGAGATTTCTAAAGCATAGCTGCGGTTGTTTAGAAATTCAATAAATAATTCGATGGTTGGAAAATCCTCGTCAGCCACTTTTTCGGCCCAAACTTGACGGGTTTCTTGATCAACCTTTTCTAAAAGTAAATGAATAAGCCAGGGATCGCGGGAGGCCGCGTTTTCATGCAAAGTTTTTAAACCTCTAATAACAACGTCCGTAGTATCCGCTAGCTTGCGTAGCGCGCTGTCGGTAGCGTTGGTTATTTTTGGTTGCGACAGAAAGGTTGTGATCAGAGAGGTCACAATTTTCTTATTCTTGCCGTATCTTTGGACAATTTTATTCCATGCTTCGTCGTAGCTAGATTCAGCCATTGGCATATGCCGAATCAGGGTAGCTGGAGTGTCAGCCAACAAACTTTTAAGGTATTGGAATTTTTCGATTTTTGATAAATTAGCGTTATCGTGAACGACGGCACAGAATAAATCCTTAAAGGATGGCCACTCCAAGAAATCTCCCGTGAAGATAGGAATATTAAGTCGTGGCATTTTGACTTCCGAAATAGAGCGTTGACTGATATTCACCATTTGAGATTCAGTCTGAGCAAGACGATACGAAATATCAGCAACATTATCGGATGATCGAGGTTGATAACTACTTTTAATTAGCTTGCGCAAAGCGGTCTTTAATTGGTAATATTTAGCTTCAAACTCTTCTAATTCTGAGGCTTCGTCAGAAAGTTGAGAGTCGTAGTTATTAAAGTTCTTGAACACCTCGTCCAACCGTTCGAGACGAATGGTCAATTCCTCGTAGTCCTCTTCGGTAACTATACCGCCTAGTTTTTCTACGTATGTAGCTATACGCGTTATCGCAGCCTTCTCTCTTCCGCGAAGTTTAATGGTTTCAGTAGAATCAGTCATGATACGTAATTTAGAAAGGCAGCAAGAATTTGAATTTTACTTATCTTTTCTTGGTGCGTAGATCTCGTCGGGGCATCCAGAATGTTCGATGATCCGACGAAGACACATTAAATTGGGAAAGCTAAGGTGCAATAGACTTTATTTATGGGCAACAGGCAGATAATCAGAGCAGTAACAGTGCGCACTGGCACTTAGAACTAACAAGGAACCAAGGAACTAACAAGGAACCAACAAAAGGTAACCCGCTTGGGGCGAATATATAGTAATACAGGTAGTATGACGAAGGCAAATAATTTACATAAACAGTTCTCTTCTTGAGAGCGAACATGTAATTTTCTTAATAACTTCTTTTCTTGTAATTTGTGTGTAACTCTAGAGGGTCATTGCATGCATCAGTTCAAAACGAAGAATTTAACACATATTAATGTTTATAGGATGAAAATTCAATGTGGTAGATTAGTTAGAGTAAACCTCTTTTATTAGTAGAAAAACACCGTTTTAAATAACTAAATTATATATTTCAATAAAAAAAATTCCGAAATAGTATTATTCATTATATTTGAAATCACTATGCCAAATTTGGAAAAGATTAAAGTAATAGTAAAAATTTTAGAATTTTGGGGAATTTTGGGTATTCGCCTACCTTAAATACTTTACATCATTCATCGTCGAAACACAAGAATATTTGTTACAGTAACTGTCTTCTATACGAGCTTTATAACGTAAAATATCACCATATATTTGCAATTTGAACTTTTCAAAGCCAAAATTGGCCCGGAAGACCAAGTGGTATGGTATGGTAGGTACATATATAATATATATTCCAACTTGAGTGCTTGTTCAGAGAACCGCTTATAAGCTTTCGTTAAGTGGGATAGACACAGAAAGAGTTTTTACATGCACAAGGTCATTGCATTCGAGCTATATAATGGGTGCATTTGTAGCTAATATATTTTTAGCTTTTTTTCTAGCGAAATTGTTACCAAAAATTCAGAAAATGAGCTGAAAGGATTTAGGTATTTATGAGGAAAATTACTATGACATGTAACGTGTATTTTATAGCGTTTGTAATTTTGGATTTTTAATTTAGTATAAGTAATGAAATTTTATACTTTTTGACGAGCAGGAACAATATCACAAGCTTATTATCCTATAACGGATTAAATGGTACAGCTGGGGAAAAAAAAACGCTCCACCCTTCGTTTCTCGGCTGCTATTGGTCAAGGAACTTTATGAAAGGTGTCATTTTTCAGGAAATAGCGTAAGTTTTTTAGAACTGGCAACAAAAATTGCATAAGGGGTCGTCTACATATCAAAATGAGTACCAACTTTGAAAATTCCAATAGCAACACCAATTTTTTTTACATAAAAATTTTCAGCACCTTCAAAATACCTCATGTATAAAAAATTATGATCTAGTTCGCATTATTTGCTGAGATATTAAAGCATTAATTTTGAACTCGTTTAAGGGGACATCTCTAAAGTGAAAACAGTAATATTTGGGTTGCGTCTTTTCAAAACAACAAACTAACTGGGTTAACATGATCTCGCCAACGGATGCTAGAATTTAACTTTCTTCACTAATATTGTGATTTTTTAAATGTTTTTTATTTTGAAATTATAAATTCAGAAATAAAACAAAGACTAGAAGATAAAAAATTTTAATTTTAATTTAAGTCGCACATACGGTTATTTATAACGAACAGATTTTCAAATGCGATTAGTTATAATCACATTGACTAACATGATTATTGCATTAATGTTTCACATTTTTTATGCAAATTTTTGTTTCATTAATATTGCTGCAAAAAGTTAGTTAAAAATTTGTCGCCCTTTATCGGTAATATAAACCACGTATTTCAAAACGAGGGTTACAAACTTAACACGATATTTAAGGAAAGCAAAATAAAATTATTCAGAATGATTGGGCAATGATTTATAATCAAGGAAAGTGGGCACTAATAATTTTAAATAAGCAATGTGGTAACAATAAAATTTACAGAAAACCGAATTCCAATTATATTTTAGCATATTTATTTTTGATACTCACTTCTTGAAATTGTATTGGAAATAACACATATTTAAAAACATAGTAATCGATATAATTTAAAGTTAATCCGACAAACAAAATACATTGCATGCACTTGAAATAAGAAAAGATTTTTAGATTTTTTTACAGACATCAATAATTTGAATAAACATTTATCAACAAATGCTTTTCAATCACCAAACGATAATGCAAGTTAGGATCGAATTCGCCAAGTAATTTTTTACACGATCCCTAAAATTCGTCTTTTTCAGTTTTTTTACAATAACTCGGCAAATAATTGTTTTTGAATTAAAAAATTTGGGATTTTGGTTCTACTTGATCTACTTTATCGATTTATGTAAAAAAAATTTGGGGTTGCTATTTATGTTTTATTTTTTATTATTTAAATTTAAATAAAAAATTATTAAAACTGAAAAATTGATGAAAAAACTTGTATGATTTGTTTTTGGAAGATTAAGAAGTATATAATGAAAAAAAAAACTTTCTTTAATTCCTTTTATTTGTGGAGATATGAATAAAAGTTTATGAAACTTTTTTAACATTATGGGCGTTCAACTTTGAATGCTTATAGCTCAGCAAATAATGCAAAGTAAATAATTCTTTTTTACAGATGGGGTATTTTGAAGGTGCTGAAATTTTTTTTGTAAAAAAAATTGGGTGTTGCCATTGGAATTTTCAAAGTTGGTACACATTTTAATAAGTAGACGACCACTTATACAATTTTTGTTGCCAGTTCTCAGTTCCTTACGCTATTTCCTGAAAAATGACACCTTTCACAAAGTTCCTTGTCCAATAGCAGCTGAGAAACGTGGGGTGGAGCGTTTTTTTTTTCCCCAGCTGTACTTATACAGTGGTGGAAATTGATTTATGAACTAACATTCTTTTCACCAGATATCGCTTTGTATTAAGTGCTAACAATTCAAATTTTGTGTGTTGGATATTCAGAACACAATAAAGGAATTTCACCCATAATTTTTTTCAAAAAATGATATTAAATAAAAATATATCTAATTTAGTTTTTAAGCATGTCAAATGATGGAAATTGATTTATGAACTCAAATTTATTTTGAACCCAGGTACCAAATATTTTAACTAGTTCTTCATTTGAACTTCAGGGGAGCTTACTATCAGTGTTACTAAATAAGATTGAGGCCAAATTTGTTTAAATTTATCTGTTTTATTCCCATTTTACTAAATAGGAAAACTTGCGGGACTGCTTGAAACCAAAAAGGTAAAAAATGACCCTTATATTATATTGTAACAAATTTGTAAGATAAATTAGCATATTAATTAAAAAATCAATAAATATAATTCCTAAATATTTGAAGAATCATTCTGACTTCGGCAAAAACCATCATTAAAAAAGGTGTAACCCTCGTGGGACGAGGGACAAAAGCAGGATTATTGGACTGGTATCCCAAAAAGTTACCATTTGTGTCAGCATTTGTGCATTACAGGGCGAATTTGTTATGAACAATCACTTCCTGTAACTCCCAGAAGAGTAGGACAAATATTGATATCGTCGTCGAACTTGAAATGTTCCAAAATGAAGGCTGGTCCAAAGCTTACTCTTCACCATAAGAACAGGTTATTAAAATATAGTCGTAACTACATGAAAATGGTTTGGGTGGGGGTGGAGGGAGAGAAATGGGAAAAAAGTGACATTTGCTGATGAAAAAAAGTTCAATTTGGATGGACGTGATGGTTTAAAATGTCATTGAAAGGATCTTCGGAAATAACCAAGATCTGTCTTCAGCAAGAAATGCTAGTGGTGGAAATTTGATGGTTTGGGCCCCGATATCTTATGATTGAAGAAACAAGGTTATGTTTCTGAATTGCTGACAAACATCACTTTATTGCAGATTAGTTCTAGAAAATTCTTTAATTCCTTTTTGCGTTGCAAAACTATGCTTTTGATTAGATTTTTATGCATGATAATGTAAGTATCCACATTTCAAACGAAATTAAAGACTGGTTATATGAACTAAGTGTTGTTCATTTAGATCATCCTGCCAATAGCCATGACTTAAACCCCAAGAATAATGTCTGAGATCAATTGGTTTGAATAATTTACTCAAATGGAGTATGGTTTTAATGAAGTGTGCATCAGTTATGGAATAGAAGGACATTATCATTAAAAACTGCAAATTGCTTGACCAAAACTTGACCCAAAGTTTTGTGTTGTCTATGAAAAACAAAATCAAGGAAGCATTAGCGACAAAAAATAGTTTTAGCATTTATTAATTGAGATTGAATGCAAAAGTTCATAAATCAATTTCCCTATTCTAAAACTAAAATGTCAACAAAATAAATTGTTTACGAATTTATATAAAATTTTATTTACGTGTATAGTTTATAATGCAAAGCCTGTATAGGATATAAAATTTAAATCGGTAAAAATGCATTTAATAAAGAAATACTGTTAAAAAACTGTCAGTTCATAAATCAATTTCCACCACTGTACTTGGATCGATGGGAATTTTTTTAGACCATGCAAAGAACGGGAATTTATTTGCTAGTATATGATAAAAATCAACTGCTTTTTTTGTATGGGTGGGTGACTCATGGATTCTTAAACTAGACATTTGTTCATGCAAGACATTTGTCTTTTCAAGATATTTTTTTTGTCTGCAAAAGAGTTTTGTTAGAGAATATTTTATACACTTTTTTTAATCGAATGGTGTAATTTCGTGTCAGTGTAAACTACAGCAACTCTCTTTCCCACTTGTGGAAAAAGAGCGAGTTGATGCTTCAGGCGCAATCGAAACCTGCGCGAGGGGCGCATGCGTGCTAGGCAGATTATGTCGTCGTCGGCTACATATTCCCGCTCGCAACGAAACAGGTGAGTTCGATTTACATTTGGCGCGTACTTTTCGGATTTCATGCATGTGGGATTTTTCCCAAATGTTTCTTTTGCCAAGTGTGAAAAGGTAATTGCTGCTTCCTTAGTCGAATTGCCAAGTAAGGTAAGAGTGGGATAACAATGACACGATCATATGCTTTTTTAATTTAAATATTTCATTTTTCTATTAATTTTTTTTATGAAGTTGCGTATATGTTTTTACGTAACATATTATATGTTACGTAGTTGAAATATATTTTTACGTCAGAACATTTTGTAGGACAAATAATTACAAGGCAGTAGATCATCCAAACAGATGAAAAAACTATTATATTTCTTTATTATTATTTCTACTTTACTAGGTACTACCTTTTAGAAGCGGCTTTAAAAAACTAATAACAGATTGCGTGTCGAGGCCTCTTTTATTCTTACCACGCTGCATAAATGCATGGTAATATTACAAAGCAGAAACATTTCCCTTTACCTACATAAGATAGATAATCAGGAGGATGCATTAATAAAAGTTAAAAAACTCAAGCAAAAAATTTAAAATATAAACCTTTACAGTGACTAAAATAACTTATACAAACATATGATAAGTTATTTTTCTGTAATATTGTTTTATTATAAAATGTTATGTTATATGTATATTTATTAAGAATGCATATACCTATGCAAAAACTGTCGATCAACAATAGACCAGAGGCACATATGCCTCGGGAGTATTTAAAAAAATTAAAGTAACTATTTTCATTTAATCTATCAAAAGAATACACAAAAAAATCATAAGATTACCTGAGTTTTTATCCTACTTTTAGTTTAAAAGAACCCGAAAGAATTAAAAACAAGAAGTTCTTAAAGAACTAAAATAGCCTACTTTCCTGTTACTTAAATGCTTACTAAAATTCTTATCATGAAAAAACTAGGTTCGTAACAGTAAGTGACATCAACAACCGTTTTTCCACCTTAAATTCTAAAATAAATTTCACTAAACACAGCATCTAAATAAACACAGCATCTTTCACTAAACACAGCTTTATTTGCAGTTATAAATAAGTATTTAATTTTTCGTAGAACAAAAACCAAAAAACTACTCCTCAATAAACATTTACTTGCTAAATTCGGCTATTTTTATTTATTTTATTTCGAAAATTAAATAATTATAACTTAAATCGTTTGCAAAAATTTATATTTCAAAGAATAAATATGTACTATTCCTCGCTTTTAAATAGAATGAAAACAATTTATATCAACACACAAAGATATCGTAGTGAAATATTTATTTGACGTCATCTTAAATTGATCGATGTCTCAAAAATAAATTTATTTTAATTTATTGTCTAAAAGAATTAAAGTTTCTCAAGCGATTGTTGCTATGGCAATAGTGATTTAATTCTAATAAAATGGCTTCCTATGCTTTTTAAATGAGCATTAAACTTGGCAGTTTTTTAAATAATTGAAGTACTTAGAATTCGAATTCTTTTATGAAATTTTCAAAGTATTCTCATTTCGATGAGCTGAATTTTTTGACGTATCTCACTTGTCCGTGGCATTTCTAGTTAAATTCAGCGATTTAAATGACTCGAAATTGAATTTTAATGCAAGTTCAATGGGAAATTCGTCGACAAATAGTAGATTTATGTCCGTCCTATCGTACAGACAGACGGACAAAAAGTATGAAAGTTGGGTGTCTGAGGTTATACCTTTCTAATAAAAAAAGAATTTTTAAGATCGGATGGATAGAACCGATTTTGGAAGGGGGGTACGGACAGACGGACGGACAGACGGACGGACGGACGGACATCGACCGCATGTCAATACCTACTTTTTTTATTTTTTTTAATTCTTCGAATTAAAAAAAAAAAGAAAAGTAGGCTAAAAAAAGTAAAAGTTGATATTGACACGCTGAAGATGTCCGTCTGTCCATATCTCCTTCCCAAATAGGTTCTATCATTCGGATCTAACTTTTTTTTTTTGTTTAAAAGGCATGGCATCAGAGACCAAACTTTAATATTTTCCCCGTCTGTTTGTACTTCCGGGACGACATTTCTCAACTGTCCTGTCGGTGATTATCATTGAAATTTAATTTTTAGTCATGTATAAAACGCTGTTGTCACATCACCAATAGCATGAAAAACTTTATTTAAAATTTAATATTTAAAGCAGAATTTATTTGTTTGAAATAGAATGATGTCGTAAAATATAGACAAATGTGATTCTATGATTGTTCATTTTTTGTGTAGGGGAGAGAAGGGGAATGGCGCACCTTAAGGGAAATTGAATTTTCATGCATAATTGTGTTGCAATTAATGTAAATTGTAATAAGCATGGCATACTACAATTCATAACCTATATTGTGGTGATTTTTTAATATTTAAATCTTTAATAGAAACTGAATAAAATTGTTTTTTCTAAGAGCTTGCACAGTGGCGGGATTACCCCTGTACCTGAGGTAATGCCGCCACTCCGCTGGGGTTATGCCGCCACATCAATAAACAAAGCAAATAATCTATAAATAATGGAAAATTACATAATAAAGCAATACATATATAACTAAAATATGTTTAATTAACTTTCGAATGGTAAATTGTACAGGGTACAGCTCTTTTATTAACTTTCCATTTGCAACTAACTATAAAGTTTTTTTTTAAGTTTCGTTCATCTATTTGACCAGTTCAGTAATTCTTTTTTAGATACGTGGCACCTAGAAAGAAAACTAATAGGTTGTAGGGCCAATGTATGAAATTTCTATTTTATGGATTATGCCGCCACCCTTTTGTATGCGGCGGTATAACCCCAGAGTGATGTGGCGGCTTTACCCCAGTAAGACAAAATGGCATGGCGGCTTGTTTAAGGAAAGGTAGATAGCCTAGTGTCCAAACTAACAACGTGATACAATAGCCAAATAATTACTCTTTTTGATGATATATAACTGATTTATCTAATTTAGAGATAACAGTCAATTATCTCTTATTTTCAGAAGGCCCAAAGTTAGATGAAAATCACTAAAAACCGTATTTTTTAAATAACTTTACACCAACTCACCACACGGCCATTAGCGTCTATACTACAAATTACTTTGTTTCCTGCTGCAGGTCAGCGCACACAGCCCCCCTTCCACACACACAGCTGGCGAGATACAAGGGGTGACGGTATTGCCCGTGGTGGCGGGATTCCCCTGCTCTCCCCTACTAAGAAAATGACAGAGGGCATTATATTTTTACATAAAAATCTAGTAAGTTTAAAGTTACATTTATTTTTTAGCGCAGTTTGTAGGTTTTTCATTTGTTATCAGGAAATATCAGGAATTTACATATTTTTATGTTGATTCTTATTCAAGAATAAAACGCTCGCGTCATTTAGGGCGACATTTTCCAATGTGCCAAATGCTGCTGGAACGGATAAAGGATTTGACTCTAGCAATTGCACATAAAGTCTCTTCAAATAAATTATGCAGGCGAAAAATAATATTAATTTAATTTAAGAAAGAAAGTTAATGAAAATATTTGATTTTGACCTTAAAAGTTCAAATTATAATTGAATGCTGTGTTTACGATTTTTTCTAATGCGCATAAATATTGCGTAGAAGTGGTTATTTGTGACAGTTACTGTTACAAATCTACTTGCCTTACAGTATTTAAATCTTGAGAAATTACTCTATTAACTTCTTGTTATACATGTTTAGCATAATCATTCATGCGTATAATTAGTAAATTGTTATTATGTAAATATTGATTTCATAATCATTTCTAATATTTGTTACTGATTATTATTATAATTTTAATTTTATTAACGAATTAACGAATAAATACCCGTTGTTACTCAAATTAACCCACCTAAGGCATACAGGCGTATAAACCCGTCACCTGCCTGTCAGGCTATCCACATACTTTTTAAAATTTAAAGTAGTTAAGGGGAGTTGGCTCTATCTCGCTCCCATGTTAATTACCTAACTTTAGGAACAATTTTCTCGGGAACTATATGATATATCCTTATAAACTTTTTATATTTTGTTCCTTTCATTTAGTTTTTTGATTTAAATTGAGGATATTTTACAAAATTAAAAAATACTTTTACTGTGATTTTTTCAAAAATATGTATTGAAAAACCTAAAAAACAAAAAAGGATTTGAAATTGTACATTTTTTTTTAGCAGAAATGTTTAAAATTCCTCACTTTAAATGAAAGGGCTATTAATGGGAAGGAAATAACAAAACAAAATAGGCTGATATCTTTCATAGTTCCTGAGAAAAACGTTCCTCACAGATGAAAAACCTTTCATTGGTTCATATTTCAGGAAACGCAAAAGAAGAGTAAGGTTTAGATTAGAACTTATAATAAGAGTGTCTTAAAAATGCTTATAAAACGAAACTCAGCAAACAAAAACCAATAATATCTTTATTGAAATAATGTTTAAGATAAGCAAATAAATAAAGGAAAGGCAAAATTGACATTTGTGACCCAAACACCTGTATCAAACCTACCCCCCCCCCCTTAAAGCATTGTATAGTAATAGCAGCAGTTATACTAGCATAGTTTTTTAAAAAAATTTCATTACGTTTTAAAATTTAAGAACACGATGCCTTGCGAACAATCAGAAAAAAAATATCATTAGAGATATATTTTACTCATTTTGAACGTTTTTTTTGGTAAGAACTAGGCGACCTTAATTACTTATTTTTCAAGAAAATATTGTTTTTTTTTTTGCATTAAAATTTAATAACATTGAATGTTTTAATTACGTCACCATTGTTCCTTACATTTCGAATACGACCCCCAGCAATACATACGAAAGAAAAATGACTCATCAGATAAAACGTGAAGCCTTAAGAAAAAAAAAGAAAAATCAGAGGTTAATTTAATAATATTAACTAGCTCACTGCTCTCTTGAAAGAGCATGTTCAAAAGAACAGGTTGTTTAGATTTTCTTATATCCTTTACCTTACATCCTCTACCTTCAATCTTTCATTCGTCCCGTTTATTCGATTGGTGCTCCGGGCCTCTGTTTCTACTTGGCATTTATTCTATCGTGGCTCGGGAAAGAGTTTAGTTTCATTCAGCATTTCTGTCTGCAGTCAAGACCCAAAACATGTCCTTTTACGACGCAATCAAATGGAAGTCAAAATTCCATATACTTAAATTTAAATTATGATTTTTTTAATTCTATATTTCTATATGTAAGGCGTTTTATTAAAAATCTATAAAAATAATCGATGCACTTATAAAACATTTTAAATTAATTAAATTTTGAAAGTCTTTATTTTCATCAGCTGAGTGCAACACGAAAGATAAACTCGGATTTGAGCGTAAGCGGTTATAGTCCTTGGATTGGGGGGGAGGGGGGAAGGATAATTTGAATTTTCTCCAAAAATGGGATATTGTCAAAAATCTTAAATTTAGTACAAACAACGTATTTGGGCCAATTAAAGGTATAAACGCAAACACACAATGTTTCATTTTTATTACAATAAATTGTGTTGTGAATATAATGAATCTCAGCAATTGAATTCCTTCTGTATAGTTAGCAGAAGTATGATGAGTGATCAACTCAATTTAATTTTGCTGGTGAAGTAATCAAGTGTTTAGAATACTAGTCGATTGAAACTTGATGATGTATTTGAAAAACCCTTGGTATGTATGTCAAAGATGCTTCGTGTAATCAATCGTACATACAAAGAGCAAAAATTTCCTTAAAAATAAAACACATAACAAGTGAAAATCCTGGAAAAAAAGATCTCTGTTAAAATACATTTTTAACCCTCTAATGCATACTGTTGCCGTTTGGCAACAAGTCACATAATCCACTTTATTCTGCAATTAAATTAGAGCTCCGTCTCGAAAAATTTGTGTTTTTTCATCTATTACATTCCATTTTGAAGTTTTAGTTAATAATAACCCTCATAAATAAATTGATCTCAAATTCTTCACGCTTGTATTCTTAGACATCTATATATTGATTTTATCTTTTTTTAATAAAAGAAGTTTTGAAAAAATTGTTGCTATAATTTGTTCAAAAATTATGATTCCGTTCCCCCCCCCCCCCCTCCCTTAAGTTTAAGTTAAAATTAAGAATTTGTCCTTTTTTTTTAACCATTTCATTCGGTATGCATAAGGAATCTATTTCACAAATTTTAGAGTTTTAGAATAAAAAATAAAAAGTTGAAACTGAAAGTGTTAACAAAAGTACGCAAAGTGCGCCCCTAATTGTTTTGAGCAGTGTAGTAGTTTTCTAATCATTCTTATCAAAATTGAAAGTTTGTCGGTGGTTTTTAGATGTGTTGCCGTTTGGCAGCATCATGCATTAAGCACAAATTTTGTTTGCTTATGTGTGTGTATCTCTGTAAAGGACTCACTAGAGTTCAGGGTTTAAAATGTTAGGTAACACTTTGTTTTAAGAGTAAAATTAACTGTTTTATGTCGCATCATTCTGCCATTAAAAAAAATTCTGTTTAAAAATGATTTTTTGTATATTTTTATTCATAAATAGTTACTATTTGTACTGAACCTGCTATTACCTACTATTTGTACATTAATTTTGTTTCAAAAGTAACTAACTATTCATAATTATTTTTATAACTAATTTTTCTTGTTTGACGAAATCTAATTGTACTAAATATTAGTACCCTTTTTGTTTGTTATAAATGTTTTCATTAAAGATTTTATACCTAAAACTGATGCGTATGTGTGCCTCTGCAACTTATTATATAATAATAACATTATCAATAAGCTTTATTTTAAAGTATAATTTATTAGAAATATAAAAAAAAAGTTCATTAGGTTAAGTACACTGCTCAAAACAATTAGGGGAGCACTTTGCGTACTTATGTCAACACTTTCAGTTTCAACTTTTTATTTTTTATTCTAAAACTCTAAAATTTGTGAAATAGATTCCTTATGCATACCGAATGAAATGGTTTAAAAAAAAAGGACAAAATCTTAATTTTAACTTAAAGTTAAGGGGGGGGGGGGGACGGAATCATAATTTTTGAACAAATTATGGCAACAATTTTTTCAAAACTTCTTTTATTAAAAAAAGATAAAATCAATATATAGACGTCTAAGAATACAAGCGTGAAGAATTTAGGATCAATTTATTTCATAAAAAATTTTGGGAGTGAATTTATTTTACCCTATTTTTCCTATTTTCATTTAATTAAAACAAACATTATTTAATTCTTCAAAAGACACGATTCTTTCATTTTACGATAAATAAGTGCGATCTCAACTTAGAGAGAGAAAAAAATCGCAAGCTGATGATTCCAAATGGAATCATTAGAAAGGGTTTAAGCCATGCGCTCCCCTAATAATTTTGAGCAGTGTAAAAAAGGTAATATTTTGAATAAAAATAAATATTAGTACCCCGAACTTTAAGCATCTATTTAGTGCTTAATGCACAACAATTTAAAAAATTTAAATTATTTAAATTCCGATGCATCTAATTTTTTTCCCGTATTTTTCCCATAACGTATGAACATATACATATATATTTTTTCGGGACGAAAAAAAAATCCTGCATTAGAGGGTTCAAGTGGTACATCCTACTAAAAGACACTTTTGACCTAAATTGAGATGGAATGGCGGGGTAACTTGCGGGTCCAACTCATTTGTTTTGGGTGGATTCTTTTTGCATTCGAATGAACATTGTGGGCTGAAGAGAGGGTAGGCGGAACTGTTGGACGCATCTATGCAGACATCCCGAAATGTTTGACCTTCGCTGGGAGCACCTGTACGGTTGGGTTATTTCCTGTTCGGTCTTTTCCGGCCATTCATGAAAGACACCTAAAGTTGTTTATTCTTGGGAAGAGTTTCAATGGGCTTGCCGATTTTTGCGACAAGCGTGTGAGGTATGTTACTGTATTTGCTAATAAGATAACTTTACATCTGTCGGTAATTTCACCTAATAAGTAATTTATACTATCAGGAAATAGTTCGTTTAATGGTTGTGGGGTGTTTTTAAGTACAGCCTTATTTCGTATTTACCACCCCCCTATTTGATTATTTTAATAAAATCCCCTTCCATATTAAGATTAAAATCATTAAATTATCTTTTTGGTTTGGTAAAATCAAGGTCACAATAGAGCTACGCGTTGGTTTTATCAGCTTACGTTTTGAAAATTAAAACTTTAAACATTATTCGACTAAAGTTTTTGGTTGATGCTGTTTATTAACAACATACTGGGACAGTAAGGACAGGAACAGTAATTCTAAAACAATACATAAGTCTTGATAGATGAACAACTATTATATTCCTTCGTTGTAATTAGCTGAAATTTTACAAACACATGCTACGATCATTTATGCCAAATAGAAATTGTTCACTTTCCGGCAATATCCAGGGAGTTTTCAAGACAGTCATTAATGTCAATAAAATCAGGATCTAATGTGTTAAATAAATCCTTACAAGCACTAAAAGATATTATTCTACAACTGAAAACTATTTTTACTGCATGAAGAGTTGTATTTTGTTGACTGAAAATTACTTTTGAGCAACTTAAATTATCCATTAAATTATCCACCATTTAAAGCCTTTTATTCTTTTTAGTAACACTTTTTGTGTCTGGTAATTATTTAAAAATTAGGCTTTGGAAAAAAAAGCATAAAATGTTATAAGAACAACAACAAAATCTATAAGTTATGTGGTGGTCGTTGGTAATTATGAGGACGGTGAACACTAATAACAGTACCTTTTATTCTTTCATGTAAAGTTTTAAAACAATAATGTGATGGAGCAAATATTTCTTTATAGTTTCAATGTTTTAAGTACAAATCGTTAAAAAATACAAGTAAATACTTTCTATAAGAAGCATAAAATTTAACAAGTTACAGAGATCAAATAAGTTCATGTGCTGAGGAAATCTTTTTTTACCCGTTTGATAGGAAATATTCCTATTATATAAGATTTGAAATTTGACTTGCCTCGGTTAAGTAAAACAATAAAAAATTTTAACCTTGCCGTTAACAAGTAAAATAAAACTAAATACATTTTGAAGTGATTCACCATACTTTCTTTTAGTTTAATTTGTAAAATAGAGTGTTTTGTATTGTTCATTACATATGTATTAAAATAAATAAGCAAAGGGAGTTGTAAGTTTACATAAAAATTTTGTATAGTTTCGCTTCTATTTCTAAAACATTAATTTTAAGAAATATTTTTTCTGCTAACTGCGAATTAATTTAAGGGGTCATAAGAGTCTTAAAAATGTGCAACGAAGGCACTACAAAGCATAGTTTGATCTTTCATGTAATTTTTTAACTACTCAATATATAAGTATAATTCTTTTATATGTAATTCTGTAAGATAGAAATTATTCAAAAAAAAAAATTAAAATCAAAATTTTTAATTTTTTTTTAGAAAAAAGTTCTTAAAATAATTTCTAATTAAAATTGAGCTGAGAATTTAAGTATAAGTCTTCGGTTGTACATATTTGTTTTATATAAAATCAGTTTTTGGTCATTTTTTTCAATTTTGGCCTCAAAATTTGCCGCGCAAGCCTTATCCCAATGTGTTCAAATAGTTTTATGTTTAATATCATTTATTTTAATGTTGGCTTTAGTTTCAAAAATTTTAAAATTTGCTTTATATTAAATAAATCTTATAGAATTACATATAAAAAAAATTATACTTATATATTGAGTAGTTAAAAAATTTACATGAAAGATCAAACTTTGCTTTGTAGTACCTTCTTAGCACATTTTTAAGACTCCTATGACCCCTTAATAAGCTAAATAATATTAATTGAATTTGGAATGAAAGTTAATGAAAATAGGCAATGGTTCACGCCAGGAGAGATAGTTCAAGCGACATAGTTCTGATTTTCGGTAATTATATTTTCGGTCCTTACATTTGTTTTGTTGTTGATTTTATTTAATTATCACAATATAATACAAACAAGATGTTATAAAAGAACTAAAATTGCCATGTCCTGTTACTTAATTACTTACTGAATTTCTTATTTAAAAACACCAAGTAGGCTTGTAACCAAAAATGCCATTTGCAAACACTTCGACTCAAGGTTATACAGATACACATTTGGAAAAAAAATCGCCCCACACAGCATTTATCCAAAATCATCTACTTTCATAAATTTTCTTTCGCAAATAATTATTAATATAATTTATCGTCTGATTAATTTATTTGTGGTTCCAAGAATACTGTCATATTTATTGCAGGGGCTGGGGATCCCAGTTGGTTAGGCACTCGCCTAGCATGCGAAAGGTCCCACAGGTTCGGGTCCGGGTATCGCCAAATTAACTGCCGACCTATAAACGGCCCATGCAGGCAAAAATGTCCGACGAATAATACCTCGTGTAAGGGAGTGCACGTTAAATATTCTTCAAAGTCCTAATGCTGCGTACGATGTCGCCCTTAACGGTTACGTTGGGTGCCTATTCAGGTGTTGGCTCGTTACTTGACTGTGGTTCTAAAATACGACGCCCGTCACCAATAGCCCTCGTGTAGCTCTAGTGCGACGATAATTCAAAAACCTCACCTGACATGATTATTGAACTAAAAAATAAGAAATGTAGATTCAAACTTTCTAGATTTTTATGCTAGTCGCTTTCTTGGTAAGCAAATAATGAACAATCAAAAAATCAAATTTTGTTGCACTTCATTACGTCATTCCAAACTAACTTTATGATAAAATTAAATTTTGTTTGAAAGATTATTTTTAAATAAATAAAGTTTATCATGTCATTATTGATGTGGAAATATCGCATTAAATGACTTGAAATAAAAAGTCCAAATTTTGGCATTGCTTATAAATCGGGTGATATTTTTTTTTAAAAAATTCAGTCTAAATAATTACAAACTTTCCATACACATATGCAAAATAATTTGAGTAAATCGGGTTTATTTCAAAAATTCCTCTTGTATGTCCCTAATAAAGTTTGTATTTTTCGACAATTCTTTCCGTCATTCTATTCACAAAATGTCAGCCGCGGAGAAGTAACGAAACGATTAACTTTCTACCATAATGAGTCCCATCTAGAAGGTGGGTGTGCAGCTAGGTTTTTATATATTTAGGTTTACTCAGTACCCAAAAATTCATAAATACAATATGTATTTTTCGGTGGGAAAAACCCTTCGCTTTCCTTTTTAGCATGTCTTGAATCAAGCAGGAGGTTCCGCGCTTTTTCTTTGGAAAATATTGTTAGATGTACGATTACGTTTCATTAGGAGGATGTCAAAAGATAAAGACATTGGTTTCTACATATAATCAATGAGTAGGTTAAAACTTATAATATTTACTGGCAATCGTCTCAATGATATTAAACAATGTATGCAATACGTTAAAATTTTTGTGAAGTTGGTGAGCTTGAAATATTTATAAGGGTGTTTTTTTAACGACTGGAGCGGAGTAAATAAATAGAGAGAGATGTATGAGATTCCTGATGGTGAGATGAGAACTTTATTGATAATTTAATTATGACTTGTATACATAAAGATAGCGAAACTTTTCCATAATAACCTGCAAGGTCTCAGGTTCTGGTCCGGGAATCTACAAAATAACTGTCGACCTATAAACGGCTCGTGCAGCCACAAATGTCCGGCGAATTATACCCCGTGTAGAGGAGGTACACGTTAAATATGCTTCAAAGTCCCGACGCTCCGTAGGATGTCGCACGAACGGTTATGCTGGGTGCCTATTCATATGTCGGCTCATCACCTGACTGTGGTTCTAAATTACGACGCCCGTCGCCAATAATCCTAGTGTAGTGCAACAATAATTAAAACTAAACTATACTATAATAAACTTCATTTCAATAATGTTGATATTTTTTTTGTCTTGTACTGAGTTTTAGAAAAGATGCTTGTATAATATATCTTGTCCTTTTAATTCATTTCTTGTTGTACACTTTTTGCTGGCTTCTTTGTTTTATCCATATTTTATAATTGACCTTACTGGCTTTTTTGTATTTTAATTCCTCGTTTTTTTTTGTGTGTTCCCTTTTAGTTTTTTTTTTCTATTTGTGATCTGTCTTGTTTTTGTTCTCTACCTGTAAATGGACTTGTTCTGCATGTAGTAGGAAATAAATAATGATTTGCAATATTTAAATGCAATATTTTCAGTTTAAAAATATATTTAGAACGGGATTGCATGTAGGCTTTCATCTCAAATACTCTTAATATCTGTTTTTCATTCTTAAAACCGCAAAAAAGTATCTGAAGATAGATAGTTTGCAGGGAACTGTGCTGCTATTATTTCTCTCTCTCTTTTTTTTTACTGTTTTTGTCTGAATGCTAAAGATAAATCCTTAAATGGTTGCTTTGTTCTGTTTTTATTATTTTTATTTTCTGTTCTGTTTTTATATTTTAAATGTTTTTCAATATTTAAAGCATGTTTTACAGAAATGGGTTGCTATTTTATATAACGTCATAAATGAATTTTTTTATTTCGCCTGTACGACGTAAATTTAATTAAAAATATTAAATAGCTCCGTGGAAGTTTGAATTATTAAATCATTTAATTATCACTTTATTGCTAAGCTTAAACTTTTAAATGTCGTCCAATTAAATTTATAAATTTTGTTTCTACAAATTACTATGCAATTAGTTTTGTATTTCGAATATTTTTTATTTAATTTTTTACAAATAAAATAAATGTTAAATTAATCTTTACACTAATCTATTCCTAAAATGATATGTAATATTTTGAACTTATCATTTAATTTCTGTACAACAAATCAGGAGACTTCAATCATCCAAGCAATTAAATTTTCAATAATTATATTCTATAATTAATGGGAATGTTTCTTGTGATGTCACGCTTTCCGGCGTACTACGATTTGATTGCTTAGTGTTCTTTCCGTACTACGCTTTAATTGGTTGTTTCGTTTTCAATTCACGATCATAATGCGGAAAAAGAAACTTTTATTTCTATGCAGTTTTTCTTTAATAAATGACTAAAACATCCAACAGCAAAGCAAGAAGTTGACATTTAAAAAATAAAAAATAAAACTTTCTTAGAAAACTCTCGTTCGAATACCAAAACAAAAGTATTTCGAGAAAAATGAAAGCAAAACCACGGAGCTGTTTAAAGATAAATTAATAGAAAAACATCCTATTGCCATGTAATATTTTAAAATAATTTTAATTAAAATAAATTGTAATTAGAAATAATTTCAATCAAATACAACATTCATTCTCAATGAAATATTCAATTTTAAATAACTAACTAATTTTAATTATATATCTATAATAATTAAATAATTAATTTCAATTAAAAAAAATTAACTTAAAAAACGTTGAAAAAATTGAACCCCCCCCCCCCCCCCCGTAGAATGCTTTTCTAGTTGCGCCCCAGCTTCTCACAGGTTTAATCGATGATGATTTTTTTATTGCCATGTGTACAACAATGGCAATAGAAATATTTAAAATATAAGCCATTTGTAGAGAAAAATATGCTTACTAATTTATTATTTCATTGTTACATATGATATCGTCGGCTTAGAGCTAAAAAAATTTAATTGCATAAAACGAGCTAAAAAAATCGGAAAAAACTCAATAGGATTATTACTTTATTTGCAGAAGAATTTCTGCAGAAACTTAACATTGTATTATCTTATTAGGTAAAACTTTAAAAACATATAATCGTAGATGGAAATTAGGAGAAATAGTGAATCGTAAAAATAAGCTGAAATACTACTAATATACGTATACTACAATAGGAATATTTCTTAAGACCTTACGCTCTCTAAACTGCGATTTCATTAGTTGTTTAGTTTAATTTGAAAAAAATTTGAAACATCTCATTGGTTTAAAAAGATCACACGCTCGGAGCTGTCATTTCATTGGTAGTTTTGTTTTCTTTGCTTGTTGAAATAAGCCCATTACTCATTGATTGCAGATCATGCTATCGAACATTGTCACAATGATTCGTAATTTAATATTTAAAAAAATAAGAATAAATTTCCATCTAGAACTTGTTTATAAATAATTAGGGTTCAGAGTATTACATTCGGGCACAATTACTGTATTTTTTTTTTTTTCCTCTCTCAAACAAACCAAACCGCAGCGAGAAAGTATTTTTGACTTGATTCTTAAGTCATACAGTTTAGTGGATTGCAAAATTTAACTAAAACAGCTCTAAAACTACTTCTTTTTTATTATTATTTTTTTATATAAAATATTTTTATTAAAATTACGAATTAATTTATTTGTTATTATAAACATATATAAAAAACAGTTTAAAATTATATATAATATTGAAAACCCAATCACAAAAATACTAATCAAATCTTTAAAAAAATGGTGGGTTAAAATGACGAAGTCAGCCGCCGATGGCCCTTCGGTATTGGATTGACCAGCGAAAGTTTATCGACAGCGAATCGATCAACGAAATGTTAACTCAAAGGTAACGCTCCTAAAGGAGGCTAGAAATAGGCAGCCAAAAACGATTACATTACATTAATTCAACGAAAATAAAATTGAAAGATTACCTCCCTACGTGAATACGTTTATGAGCGCTGATTTAAGTGCCCTAGTAGGAGTTATCCATTCACAACCAACATTGTGCTCAGTTTCTTGGCTACTTTTGTGGCGTTCTCATAAAAAAAACATCACCTGCGGATCTATTCAAATACTTGTTGCTGCAAAGATATATGACGTGCAATTTTTAATGTATATATATTTTTTTTTGCACAGGTGGACAACTCTTGAGACTCCGGAAGCTCAACTCTGTGTTTCAGAATGCCAGGAAGCCTTCGCTTTCCAATGGATGCATATTCGGATATGTCTTCGGTTAGAAGTTTGGATTCCAAACTAGGAGCCAAGAAGGTGAGCTTCAACAAAGCAGTGCGTGTTAAACAATATCCGTCGAAACCTGATTTGGTCGAAAGTTCGGTAGAGCATTTAACTCTACCAAGTGACAGATTTTGGTTCAAAGTACATAAAAATAAATATGAACAGCAAGATTTCATTAACCCAACAGAAGAGGCTTTCAAATCAAATACTTGGAATGAAGACGATTTAGAAAATATCCGTGACTCTTTAGCTCCAATTGCAGAAGTGGAAGATTTAGACTTAAGTAATATGAAATCCATGAATACGATGGAAAATAGTCATCCTGATGCAATGCCTCAGAAAAACATTTCTAATTTAGTCAATGATTTTAATATTGTAAGCCGCCCAATTGAACCTCCTCCAGATTACTTAGATGATGCGGAATACGCATCAAATCATAATTATAATATAAGAAGAAGCATCCTGGAAAGCAAAAAAAGAAATGAAAACAACTATAGTAAAAGTAAAAATAATAACGGTTTCAATAAAGATATATTAAACCCCAGTCCTTATTGTCTTCGAATTCTTGAAGAGTTAGATGAAAATGCCGAAAACCAATTTACTGATAGGGTTCCGTTTGCGTCTAGGCTTCAGCAATCAATAACTCGAAATTCTTCACCCGTTCGACAAGCCATAGAAAGTAATGAGACTATAGATGTCTCTAAAAACCGTAAGAAAAGATCTCGATCATATGATGATCACCTGGATAACCGATTTCAATTAAGCAAGGCAGATAAGTCGGTCTCAACTGAAGATCTACACTCCTCTCACGGTTCCAGGTGCTTCACTAATAGTTTACTGAGGGGCAGTCGTGATATGGCCACGCAATGCTACGGAACTCTGACTCGAGATCAAAGTCCTTATAATGGTCCATACCAGAAAACTAGCGAGGAGGTTAGACTTAATAACTTCAAATCTTCATCAACATTCCGTAAGAGTTTCGGAGTAGGAAGTTCTCTTAAATCTTCTAAAGTCATACAATTAAAAAGGGATAACCAAGAGAAAGAATTATCTAAGTTTATTCGTCCTTACGAATATCATACCAAAACCGACAGTTTTTTCAATAAAAAAATTCTGAATTTCAAGAAACAAGAACAATCGTTGAATGGTAAACATAGTGATTCTATCAACAAACCTTTAATGCAAAGCAACTCTGTATACAATCGTGTGCATGATAAAAACGTCAGTCCGTACAAAGCTCAAATTGAAAATTCAGACTTTCCATCAAAACTACCCCCAAAAGGCATCCCTAGAAATATAAGAGAAAATGAAAAAACTAAAACCTTTTCTGACTCAATCATTTTAGGCCACCTTAGAGGTCAGCAAATTCCCCTCAGGGAGATGAATTCGAATAAGCATTATAATGTAAAAGACACCAAGGACACGACTACTTTTGCGGGTGATTTATATCGCACAGGAGACAAAAGTCCACCCCAATCTACTAAACCAGATTCAGCTCTAACAAGCGAGTTCCGTCACAAAAGAGACTTGTCTTCCAACCAGGAAAACCACAAAGGCGTTTCCTCGTCTGCCAATAGCTATCCTCATGGAAATGGTAACTCAGTGATAGATTGGTCTCTCTCTGGATTTCAGCTCGCCCCTAAACCAGATACTAGAATGAGCTCGGTATCCGACTCTGAGTACACAGTGTACAAGCGACCGCCATTGCTCATGTACATTCCCGGGATAAGCCATCATGATCGGCCAGCAATTGAAGACGACAGACTGTCACACCTGAGTGATCGGTCGCAATCCGATTCAAGCTACCTCCGACGCCACAACTCTATGCATCGGGATGGTAAACTCAAATGGGTCAAATGGAAAAGGTAGCAACTGAACTTTTCTGAGTAGAAGAAGATTGCCGATTGTCCTTTGTGAATACCTAATTAAAAAATAGTGGAGAACAAATGTATCGAGACGCATCGAGGAGGACGAGTGCAGTTTGGAAGCCTCTTGACGTATATTGGAGGCTGTGGAAAGAATTTCTATAGATAGTGCTGACTCGGTTATTGAACTGTTTTTATCGTCTAATACTGCATAGAAAATGGTTTCTTACTTGGATTGCAGACATTTTAGTAGGGACTACTTTCTGACAAACAGATATATCATCTGCCAAATGACAAAACCATGACTAAGTAGATGACCAACGCCAACTACAATTTGCATATAAGAAACTGTTTGTTCAATACAACTTGAGTGATTTGACTTTGAAAATAATTTTTTTCCATAGAATTAACTTAGAGAGAAGCCCTCTCGCTTAGGAAAATTGATTTTTTGTGTCATTTTAAATTTTAATAAAAAATGAAAAAACATCTATTTTACATGTTAAGATTATGGATAGAGTGAAATGCTACTATTGAATTTTGTATAGTTACGTTCTACTACATACCAATACCTATGGGCATATCTTGTACCAATTCAATCCATTAAGAAAATACCGTGGCACTAATAAATAGATTTGATATTTTTTTTTTATTTTGTCAAAATAATGCACAAAAACCTCTACACTTAAGGGGTCATATGAGTCTTTAAAATGTACAAAGAAGGTACTACAAAGCATAGTTTGATCTTTCATGTAATTTTTTAACTACTGAATACATAAGTATAATTTTTTTAATACGCAATTCTATAAGATTTATTTATTATAAAACAAATTTGAAAATGTATGAAACTTTAGCCAAAACTAAAATAAATAATAACAAACATAAAACTATTTGAACACATCGTGATTAGGCTTGCGCGGCAAATTGTGAGGTCAAAAATGAAGACATGACCGAGAAAATGACTTTATATTGTACAAATGTGTACAAACAAAGACTTATACCTAAATTCTCAGCTCAATTTTAATTAGAAACTATTTTCTAAAAAATTTCAAATCAAAAATTTAAAATTTTAACTAAATTTTTTAGAAAAAAGTTCTTAAAATAATTTCTAATAAAAATTTAGCTGAGAATTTAATTATAAGTATTTATTTGTACATATTTGTACAATATAAAGTCATTTTCTCGGTCATGCCTTCACTTTTGACCTCACAATTTGCCGCGCAATCCTAATCACAATGTGTTCAAATAGTTTTATGTTTGTTATTATTTATTTTAGTTTTGGCTAAAGTTTCATACATTTTAAAATTTCTTTTATAATAAATAAATCTTAGAGAATTGCATATAAAAAAATTATACTTTATATAGAGTATATATAGAGTAGTTAAAAAATTACATGAAAGATCAAACTATGCTTTGTAGTACCTTCTTTGCACATTTTAAGACTCATATGACCCCTTAAAGAGCCACTGGGACATATTGAAGCTCAGAATACAAGTGAATTAAGTCCATAACACGCTTTTCTGTGCCACAGAGATTTATAGTACACTCTTTCACTACTGAAACGGCCCAAAAGATTCAATAATGATATTCCTATCACATATTATGCGGAAACAAACATCCTGCGTAGCGAAAGCGTTAATGTCTTTTATAACAAAATTATATTTTAAAATAATTTTTATTGCTTCTGCCAAGCGGATATTATCTGAACTAGGGCATTTTTTGTTATTCCACTGAAATTATAGGAATGCAATGTCTGCTAACTCGAAAATGTGGAAAAGTGGAATTGTGGAATGAAAAGTGGTTCACTTTTATTCTGAACACTACATTGCACGTGGATATCTAAAAAACATTTACTCCAATTTTTGAAGTGTTAAAAAATAAAATATGTTTTATTTGAAATATTTGATACTTTTACTTAAAAAAAAAAACTCCTTTCTATTGAAATGTGGCAAAATCTGTAGATATTTAGTGCCTCAATTTCTCTCAATTCAGACATTCAGATTCCTCATTTTGAGCTACGTTTAACGACAATTGGCATATTCAACGTCTCAGAATCCTTAGCCAACTACAACTAATTGGTGATTAATTTTTTTAAAAAAAGTATGCAGTTTATGTTAAATCACGTCAACGAAGGCGATTCCTTCAGACCACCTAAAATGTCGCCTTAACGAAAAAGTGCTGGAAGTGTTCTTCACTTTGCGTACAATAAGCATTACTAGCTGAAATAATCTTCAATTATTTTCGTAAAATAGGAAGCCTGAAAGGTTTTGTCATTAAAAGACTATTGACCTTCTAGGTAGGGCAGAAAATAGCCACTTCTTCCTTCGAACCAGAGTTCGTCGAACGGACTGCAGATCGATTGACGTCGGACTCGAACGGTAGTCCATCGATCTTGACTGTTTTTTGTTTTTTTTTGTACAGTCGTGACTATTTAATTCGTCTTTTTGGATTAAATAATAATATTTTGATTCTTGCCAAAACTTCTCTGTAAAATAAGGTCAAATTGTTTTTATAAAAAAGGGCCTGCCTTAAAAAAAGTGAAGTTCCGAAAAAGGTACCAATTTCAATAAAAGGTATACATCTGTGAAAAAAAGGTACCCACTAGTGATTATTTGGTCCGTTAGAAAGTCCATACAATTGAAACTTTTTGACCTTGTGAACAAATAGCATTCTGCGTTTATTTCAATACACAAAATTTGCATAAGAGGCCATCTTCAAATTAAAAATTTTACCAACTTCAAAATTTTCAATAACAACGCCCCTTTTTGAATCCATATTTCAAATTTATGACATATTTGAACAAGAAATACCAAGTTAGTTTTTTAACATTATTAATAGAACCAGCAGTATGGTCCTGCCTTACTGGGAACCCGTTAACTTCGCATTGCTTCCTTTTAGAGGCATGCTTATTACTTGTGAAAATACACTCAAAATCAAAACAAAATTAAATTCGTGTTGGTGCATGCACACTTAAAAAAAGCAAACACTAATAGAGGATGAAGAAGCTTTCGGGCGAGCACCTATCTCAACCAAACTCAATCAATCAAACTAATAGAGGATGGCGCCAAGCCCCCGTTTCGGCCCGGTCCATGTAATTTCAAGCCCTGTTATGGTCCCGCAATTCCACGTGAAAGACGTTTTTTTTTAAAAAAAAACTAATCATATTAATTAAAAATCACAATCAAATAGGAAAAAACTAAGCCTCATGTGCACACTTAGGTATTATGCACACTTAGGTATTAAAAGGAATCTATATTAAAAATTTCGAATTTTTTAGAGCAGTCTAAGTAGGTCTTTTGCGATCCAACGTCATACACACAGACAGACTCTTTCTTTTATTATTATAGATTAGGGAATTTTAAAAGTTTAGGGGCCGTAATGTTAGAAGAGTTGCACATAAAAAAACTATCTCAATCTATAAATAATCAAGATGATAACACAAAATTTTGACTGAATAGTAATTATTGCAACTCAAACATTGGGGTATTTAAAACAATTTTCATATATTTATATAATTGTCATTTTAATTTTTAAAAAAATTATGAATAGAAACCCGTTAATATTTTTGCAGAACTGAATTTCAGGGTTTGTATAAAAGATGAAATATGAACTTGATAAACAAACACCGCCTTGAAAAAAATGGGAAAGTTTGAATAATGATTATGAATTCAAGAGTATGTGATGATACAACAGAAGAGTTTAAGGTGGATTTATGATATTCAATGATTTTGATCTGCGATTTGTTTCTTAATAAAGTTAAAATATTCGTAACTATTTTGCAGAAATATTGGTCTAGGACTTTTATGAAAGATATCATTTTTCAGGAAATAGCGTAAGGAATTAAGAACTGGCAACAAAAATAGTATAAGGGGTTGTCTTCAAATTAAAATGAGTACCAACTTTGAAAGTTCCAATAGCAACACCCATTTTTTTACATAAAATGTTCAGCACCTTCAAAATACCCTATGTATAAAAAAGAATTATTTATTTGCATTATTTGCTGAGATATAAGCATTCAAAGTTGAACGCCCATAATGTTAAAAAAAGTTTCATAAACTTTTACTCATACCTCCACAAATAAAAGGAATAAAACAAAGATTTTTTTCATTATATACTTCTTAATCTTTCAAAAACAAATCACACAAGTTTTTCATCAATTTTTCAGTTTCAATAATTTTTTAATATACATTTAAATAAGAAAAAATAAAACATGAATAGCAACCAGATTTTTTTTTACATAAATCGATAAAGTAGATCAAGTAGAACCAATATCCCGATTTTTTTTTTAATTCAACAAGTTATTTGCCGAGTTATTGTAAAAGAAAAAACTGAAAAAGACGAATTTTAGGGATCGTGTAAAAAATAACTAGACAAATTTGATCCTAACTTGCATTATCGTTTTTTTGGTTAAAAAGCGTTTGTTGATAAATGTTTATTCAAATTATTGATGTCTGTCAAATATCTAAAAATCTTTTTTATTTCATTTTCAAGTACATGTAATGTATTTTGTTTGTTTAATTAACATTAAATTATATTGATTACTATGTTTATAAATGTGTGTTATTTAAAATACGATTTCAAAAGGTGTGTTTAATATTAAAAATTATCTACCCTAAAATATTATTGGAATTCGGTTTTCAGGGCATTTTATTGTAACCACATTGATTATTAAAAATTATTAGGGCCCACTTACCTTGGAAAAAAAATCATTGCCAAATCAATCATGAATAAAACAAAAATTGGCATAAAAATGTCAAACATAAATGCAATAATTGATTGTAACCAATCGCATTTGAAAATCTGTTCGTTATGCATAACCCTATTTGCGACTTATTTTAAAGTTAACCCTTTTCATCTTCTAGTCTTTATTTTATTTCTGAATTTTAAAAATCAAAAATTTAAAAAAGAAAAACATAAAAAATCACAATATTAGTGAAGAAGGTTAAATTCTAGCATCCGTTGGCAAGATAATGTAAACCCTTTTGTTAGCTTGTCGTTTGAAAAGACCCAAATATTAAATTTTCCACTTTGGAGATTTCCTCCTAAACGAGTTCAAAATTAATGCTTTAATATCTAAGCAAATAATGCAAAATAAATAATACTTTTTTATACGTGGGGTATTTTGAAGGTGCTGATTTTTTTATTAAAAAAATTGGGTGTTGCCATTGGAATTTTCAAAGTTGGTACTCTTTTAATATGTAGAGGTCCCCTTATACAATTTTTGTTGCCAGTTCTCAATTCCTTACGCTATTTCATGAAAAATGACATCTTCCACAAAATTCCTTTGCCAATAGCAGCAGAGAAACGATGGCTGGATTTTTTCCCCCAGCTGTAACAGTAATTGTTACCTTTTTCCACACTCTTAAAACGAACGAGCGATTTTAACTCAGTCTGATTAATTTCCACTCCTCCAGTCTGGAAAATGCACTTCTCCTTTTGGAGTGGATCCTTTGTGTGTTAAACCTCCGACAGGATCACTCCAAACGAGTGATTTTAACTCAGTCTGAATTAATATTCAATCCTTTCCAGTGTCGAAAATGCACTTCTCCAACTGGAGTGGATTTCACTCTTTTGTTTTAAGAGTGCACTTCTAACCTTGCGCCATAAAATTGAAACATCCATCCATCCTAAACCACTTCGACACAAGATTTATAATCTTAGTAAAAATATCGCCATGCCAAGAATTTATTTGCAATTTGAACTTTTCAACTTCAAACATTGGCTACATTTATTAATTTTCTTTTTCAAATTAAATAAATGATCTTCATGAAAAGAAAATCCCGAAATCCGTTAAGACATGGATGTTTGTGTTTGTCGAGTATATGCGGAGTACGTGCTGGTTAAATCTGTTATGTCCGAAAGTCCTGTGGGCCGTCATTGCGCAGTTTCCCGCGGGTACGTGTCTCTGGAGACTATTTCCCTCCAATTCAGGGACATGTTTAAATTGTGGAGGTGGAGCACGATAGATGGCAGCATCTGTCGCGTATGTATGTGTGTGTGTTGTGTCAGGTGTCGGTCTTACTTGACGAAGGTTTATAAGCGGGTCTCTGACCAAGCACACAAGTCTGAAAATATGTCAACCAACCAACCAAATGGTGTTAGTCAAAAATTTCAACATCGATTCAAAAAGGAGTAAGCAATTGCTAGTTATGTATTTTCAATGAGTAGAAGCTCCAAGCATGGTTTGGTCGTATCAAAAACGATGAAAATTCATGTTTGTTTCTGAAAAGAATAAGGTCACAAGTAGCTTTTGTCCCATAAGGGATTAAGTCCTTTTCTTCCTTAGTAACAAGAAAAGAACTCGCAGACTAGTTCTTAAAATTTTGCACGAAAAATAAGGACTCCGTATCAGCATCGTGTTCCGTTCACCTTTTATGTGAACGTAAAATGTGAGTTATGTCTGCGTCTAATCACCTTTACAGTAAAGTAAATATTTATTAGTAAAAAAGAATAAATTATGTATTTCTGTTTTTTATTGTGAAAATCTTAATTTGTAAAAATATCAACTGCAGTCAAATAAAAGAATGCATACTTTTAGATCAAAACATTTTCATCAAAGCTATCTCAGGTAGCACACTAATTTGGGATCCGTATGAGCTCAATTGGGCAATGCGGGAACATTGGTGTTTGTTGAGATATAAATATTTAATGTTGAACGTCCATAATGTTAAAAAACTTTTATTCATACCTCCATAAATAAAACGATTGAAACAAAATATTTTTTATTATTTCTTAATGTTCCGAACACAATTCATACAAGATTTTTTTCATGAATATTTAAAAAAAAAATTTAATTTTTTTTTTTTAATTTTTTAATTCAACAACAATTATTTGCCTAGTAATTGTAAAAAAAAAAAAACGAGTTTTAGAGACCGTTTAAGAAATACCTTAGCAAATTTAATCATAACTTTTTGCATTATCGTTTGGTGGTTAAAAAGCGTGTATAGGTAAATGTTTATTCAAATTATTGATGTTTGTAAAATATCTAAAAATCTTTGCACATTTCAACTGCATACAATGTATATTGCATGTCGATAAGCCTTAAATTATATAATTACTATGTTTTTGAATGTATGATGTTGTTTTCAATACAATTTAAAAAAGTGTGTTTCATAGTTAAATTATATACCCTTAAATATTATTCTAGTTTGTTTTTCATATTTCATTGATTATTTCAAATGAAAAGTACCCACTGCCTTCGTCATTGCCCAATCATTCTGCGTATTTTTTGTTGTAATTTTTCATGATAATTGCGACAATCAAATAAGAACAAACAGTTAACAATGTACTGTATATTGTTTTATTTATTACTAGAGTAATTTCTATTGAGAAAACTCTCATTTTAATCAAGAAAGTTTGCTTTTTTTACTTCTAAAGTTTTCAAAACAACTTTTGGCGAGGCAGGGATGCATGTTTCTAATGTAGTTTTACTATAATAAATTCGGCCGTCCCGGTGGCACAATCGTTAGGACTCTAGCCTTTGAAGCTGTTGGGGTCGGGCTCGAATCCCGGTCAGGCATGGATGTTTGTGACCGTCAATATATGTTGTTATTTGTCTATGTGTTATTCATTTCTTTGTGACTGTAAAAATTCTTTATGTGTCTGTCCCACTTGACGAAAGCATATAGAATTCGATTGTTAAATAAGAAAAAAACAAACAAGAGTAAACATAAAGTAATATATTTTTTAAATACTTTTAAATTAACATATATATTTATTTTAAAATTCATAATTACTTTATTCAATAATTATTGATTTAATGAAGATAAACAATTAATTTAAAAAAAAGCAAATTGATTTAATTCAATAAAGATGCTTAACTGTGTTAAAACTATACTAGCCTTTGGAGCTGCTGGGCCGGGTTCGAATCCTGGTGAAGGCATGGATGTCTGTGCTTGTCAATAAATGTTTGTTATTTGTCTATGTGTTTGTGTCGTCCTTCTTTGTGTGTCTCTTGTGACTGTCTCTTCTGGCGAGCTGGGTAATGGGCTATAAAGCCTACACTCTACCTTTTAGAGGGCGCAATCACTGTCATTTGTCATGTTAAAACGATTCCTAAGTCCGTAAACTAATTCATTTAATAATAACAAGTGGGTTTGTTACAGAACCTGTCACTAAAAGCGCTTCCGCACAATATTTATGCTTACAGGAAACACACTATTTATACACCTCAGAAACTCGGGGACTTCTAATACGAAATTTTAAACACCATAATTAACTATTTTCATTAATATTCTATGTCAAATTAAAACTTACTCATTAACGTTTGCTAAATTTGTTTGGAATTCGTGGAATAATGACGCATTTTTTTTAAATAAATATCTTTGAGTCACCATAATTTAATTTACATTTTGAAAAATATATAATTAAAAAAATTGATGCTGCAAAAATAAAAGCGAAACTTTGCATATATTTTATGTAAAAAAAAATTTGAATTCTGTATACATCTTTCTTCATACATATATTATGAACCATCAAAGAACTGTATTATGATATTACAACAATCCAAACCAAATTATATCACATAAATAAAATAAATAAATATTCTTTTATTTTTATTTTAAATAAAGTTTCTCGTACGTTTAACGAAATGGCAACAGTGAAATTTTTGAATGAAAATGGAATTTGCATGTTATTTCAATGAAGATGAATTTTTTGGTTATTTAAATTTTAAATATACTTCTAATTAAAAATTTGTAATGAAATTTGGGATGTAACCTAGCCCGATTTTTTAAATAAAAAATACGTATTCCTTTGGTCTATGCGATTTTTGGTTCGTTCTGTGAAAGTGGGAGAAGGAAGGACAGACAGACGGACTGAACGATTACAAAACCTTCCACTTTTTATTTTATTAACGTAGTGTGGAATCTAAAAATTAAAAGAAAAATTCATTTAAATCCGTCGACTCAAAAAGAAAAAAATCTGTCAAGAAATCGTAAATAAAAACTGAACTGGCAATTTTGATGGCGCCATCTATATTAGCAAAGTGAAGTTAATAATTGTGTATGAGTTATAAATATGATTATAAAAGCTGAAGACAATGAAATAAGAACAAATGGTTTTTAACATTGTTGAGGATACGAAATTAAGCACTTCAAATAAAAAGAAGCAACAATGCAATTTGAAATTGAAAGTTTAAGCAACAGGATGCAGTAAAAAATGCATTGTTGAATTCATTCATTAAGGTAGGCGAATACCCAAAATTCTAAAATTTTTACTATTACTTTAATCTTTTCCAAATTTGGCATAGTGATTTCAAATATAATGAGCAATGCTTTTTAGGCAATTTTTTTATTTATAAATAATTGATTTATTTTAAACGGTGTTTTTCACCTAAAAAAAGGGGTTTGCGCCAACACTTCCAGTATAAAAAGTTTTACATTAATTTACCTGAAATTTTTTACAGATGCTATTTCAATATATATCTGTGCCATGAACCTCTAACATCCGGTGTAAAAGTATAAGTTTTTTTTTAAAAAAATGTCCAAGTGTAAGTTAATCGAAAAAAATCCTTTTTTTGTGTGGTTAATTTATAAAATTTTTCTTAATAACTTCTTTTCTTTTAATTTGTTGGCAACTCTAGAAGGTCATTGCTTGCATCTGTTCAAAACGAAGAATTTAACACATAATTAATGTTTATCGGATGAAAATTAAATGTGGTAGACTTGTTAGCGTAAACCTCCTTTTTTAGTAGAAAAACACCGGTTAAAGTAAATAAATTATATTTAAATTAAAAAAAATACCTAAATAGTATTATTCATTACATAAGAAATCACTATGCCAAATTTGGAAAAGATTAAAGCAATAGGGGAGACCGGGTCTAGTTGATACAGGGTCAAGTTGATACAGTCAAAATAACTCCGTAATGCGCAGGCGCAATTAACTGGTACTCACTTGACTGGACGACCGGTCCGTCGTCAACAACCACGCGTGAGCACTTAGAGGAGGTTGCTTTGTTCTATGAGTTGTGAATTAAATACTGGTTTTGAGCTTTAAAAGTAAATTTTTACCCCTGTATTTGAAGTGTTATTGAAAGTTTACTTGTTAGTGGATTGTGTTATAAATAACATCACGTTGTTACATGCTATTAAGGCAAGAATGTAACCTAGTAGACTTTGTTCTAGCTCTAATTGGTTTTCCGTATTTTGCGGTTTAGTGTAATGGCGACGGTTGGGTCAAGTTGATACGCTTCTTTGGGGTCAAGTTGATACGGTGTATCAACTTAACCCACAAGAATTTGCATATGTTGCATTTATTTATAGATACCAAGAAACTACAAGAGGCGAAATACCAATTGATACTTTTGGAAGAGCTTATGAAGAGATTAGAAATGGCAGAATGCATATTAGGGAAGCGGCCAAAATCTTTAATATAGACACAATAGCTCTTTACAGGTTCAAGACAAAAAAGGGAAAATAAAACTTGAAGTGCCAGAGGCTACTGACGAGGTTGTAAAAATGGGTTATGCTAAACATCGACAAATATTGACTGACGAACTTGAGGAGGAGCTTAGCAGATATATTTTAACAAGAAAATAAAAGTTAAAATTGTTTAAATCATTAGGGGGTAATATTACCAAGAATGGAAGAACAGAAAATAACGGAAAACCTGACAAAAGAAATTAAAAATAAAAAAAAGAGAGAAACCAAGAAAAATTGAAAAAGATGAATCAGACTCTGATGAAGGCGAAGAGTCTTTTTGTTCGGTGTGCTTCAAAGCATATTCAACGTCAGAGCCTGGCCAGGACTGGATACAATGCATATCCTGTAAGAAGTGGGCACACATCGCATGTGCTGAAGACAATCCATTTTGCACGTGTTTCAATTGTCAATCAGATCCCAATTTCTCAGACTCGGAGTAATCAGTTACAATCAATGTAGGCCCTATCATGTAAAACTTTGTATCATATAAAGTTAAAAACCTACCATTTTAAAAAACATTTTTTTTGTCAGTGAAAATTCAATTCTATTTAGATTATAAAAATATCAGGCGTTAGCCAAAGAGTTATAGTTACTAACTACAATTAGTTTGTTTCAAAATATTGACAGAAAAAAATTACAAAAATCAGAAAGTAAAAAGTGTATCAACTTGACCCGGTCTCCCCTAGTAAAAATTTTAATCTTTCCTGCTTAAAAATCTCTAAAATGGGACAGATTTAAATATTTGTATAAAAAACCATTTAAAATACACACAAAGACTGTCAGGGCCGTTGCGTGGGTAAGGAGGGGGGGGGGGGGGGGCTGCTTTCGCAATGAAGTTAGCTTTTTTATTGGAAAAGCGATACACCAGGAGTCATACAGGGACCCACGTGTTTCTTAACCTTCTCTCCTGTATTATTAATGATTACTGTGTCTGTATTTAGTTAAAGCAAATAGAAAAACATTTTCTTTCATATGGTAATGGCAGAAAAGATGTTAAGCCTTTGTAACTGCTCAAGAGACTTTGTTGCATTTTTTTAAGAAACCTAATGCGTTATTTTGAAATTGATGGAAAAAGCAACTTCGTATGAGTTTTAGTCATTTGTTCAATGGTGCATCTGAAGTTGGTTTTACCAAATTATGAATCGAAAACAGATATTTCTTATTGCTTCACTGGGTGGTCATGTGGGTGATGGGGTCGTCTCTTGGATTAGGCACTTTTGCAAATTAAATAAAAGATTACCTACCGAACAATTTGTGTAGCTAATAAGCAAACGACATTCTTAGAAATTTAAAGATCACAGACAATGTCCCTAATCAAAGCCTGTTTGCTGGCACAATATGTGTGTGAGGGGTAAGGGGGGGGTTGAAAGGGGGCATTGGCTTATAAATCTTAATTTTAATATAAATAAAAATAAAACACTACTTACTATATTTATTTATTACAGTAAATAAACAGCTTCAGTACAGTTTTTTAATCGCAGGATGTGTATTTTTTGAGACAGTCTTGCGCAGTCAGTAAAATAAATTGTTTTTGGATTCATTCTTTGTAAATTGATAGTTGAATTCTTCAATTAACATCACACCTCTTTAAGCTGCCAAATTTACGAATTTTAAAGATCTTGTATTTCCCTTCCTTTTAAATAATTTTCTTAATTACACCAATAATGGATCTAGCTCCTTGAAATTTTTCAATAATATGAAATTTCTGTAATGAAAAGTGTATTATAATAGTTTTTGCGTAGTTGTTTCTTTCGCAGACAAGAATACATGCTTTTCTCTAAAATTTGAGATCTTCATCCATTAAAAAGGAATCACTTGTTTAAATTCAGGTTTACTTCACCTATATTTAAAAAGAATATGAGTAGCAATCTTCACGAGATAGCAATTTG